>OY759271.1:9034733-9187233 GCA_963662155.1 Lamellibrachia columna | reverse complement strand
ACAACAGAATATTATATGAAAAAATCTATGGAATATTCTATACATTTTCCATAGAATATTTTCTAGACAGTTGTGCCCCCATACAGTTGTGTCTGCAAAAATCCTGCAGAATATTCAATAACTGTTCTATAGCCTTTTTGCTAAGGGTAATGGTGTTATTTCCAGTACAGTTAGCCGTGTTGGTGACGATCGTGTTTTTGTGGTAGTTATAGCTATCGCGGCTTTAATAAGAGTTGCTAGTGCTAACAACGATGGCTACAGAAGTGATATTACATAAAAATCTACGATTGAAAAACTTTACTTTGAGTTGCGTCACACCGACATAGAAGAAACTAAATGTCTATAGACTATTCTATTAATTCTATAAAAAATACGATTGTAAAAACGCTACCATTAGCTGCGTCACGCCGACATAGAAGTAAATAAATGATAAAACAACGAGTACTTACGAAGACACTTTTGATGTTGCATGTCTCCATTGTGTACACGTAGCAAACAGCTTTCTTCTTGTGGTGCTTCTCGGTAGGGGAGATTAGTCAGCGCCGACGTGTCTAGACGCACGGCTACTCATCAAACTGAGACATACTGTTGTCGCCAAAAGCTATATGTATTACAGCCGGGCATACACGACAAGGAAGTCCCACTCATTCCTTCATGAGGACTCTAAGCATATGCACGTAAATCGTGTACTTGTGACTGGGTGAAAGCGTTAAGTATTCGATATACTGACATTGGGTGTCATTGATACTTTATTAGTTACGAATAGCAGCACCTTTCCTGTATATATTTTATATGCAGCAGTGACTAATATATTATACCCATTCTCGAAAGGTGGCCTCACAAGTGTGACACTAGTTCTAAACATAAAACATAATTTCATAATAATATTGTAATCAAAATGTGAACTTTTAGATGTGTTGTTGATGGAAGTAGTAAACCGAAATACGTCCCTTCAGTAAATTGGACTTAATGGGACTTTATGTGAAGCATCCACTCTACAGGGAATCGACACCCATCAATTCTACTGAACATGAGAAAGTAAATTCATCATTCAACATTTGTTAAACACGACGTTCTAGAACCAACAGTCGTAACAAACAAAAGAAGAAACTGAGACATAACTATTGCAATTCGTTGTTGTTACTAACATTAAAGATTAAAAAATGGAAATTGTTGGTCCTCACCCCCGTACACTCTAGAGATTTCCATTGTATGTATCCATGGTTAAATATCCCATTATGATACTTCTCCTTTATTCATTTTATAGCGTTTTGCATTTTGGTGTTATCCTCTTCGTTGATGTTTGGACTTCAGTAAACCAATGTTGAATTTCCTGTAACAATATTGCACCTCATCGCAATCTGCTTTCCTTTCTAATTTTATTTCGTAAGCCTGAATAGATTATTTCATATATCAAATCAAATTTATTGTAACTCTTTACAAACATACAAATCAAACCAAGGTAAACCCTATATGATAATGTAAAGAGAACAATAGGGGAAGAACATTGTACAATGTTATACTCCCTAGTATATATTTCAATACATATATCATAATATTAAGCACAAAAATAGCGTGCAGGTGTAGAAAACCAACCAATCGTGATTGTGATATATATTATATATTGACATCATTGTGTAATATAAATTGGTTAAGTGTACATTTGTAGTTCATTATTGAATAAAAAATAAACTTGAGTCTTGTTTTAAAATAATTCCAAATTATAGCACCCTTAATTCTTACAGAACGAAGTCTTATTTCTAAAGTTGCCATGGATATGTGTATTTGTGTAGATTGTCTTGTATTGTAACTATATTGATTAAGTTTAAACATATTATCAAACATTTTTGGTAGAAGACCACTGTTGTATTATTACATAAACATTTGTATTGAGTAGACATATAGTTGTCTAAACGTTAAGATGTTTAGTAGTTTAAAGATAGGTTTTGTAAGAGCTGATATTTTAGCTGAGAAGAGCATCTTCACCGTTTTCTTTTGAACCTTTATAATACTTGAACAATATGAGTCAAATGCACCACCCCACACTTCAATACAATATGTCATTATCATTCATTTAAAGTTTTGTCAGTTTGATAAGTTTTCTGTTGGATGTTCTATACAATAGGTCAAATGAGGGAATAGAAACGAGTAATATAAGGTGACCAGGCATGGTCTAGTTAATAATCTTTTGGCGTTGTTGATAATGCCTACCCCTTTAGAGAATTTACATTTAACTTTGTTAATATGTTCAGCCCAATTAAGTTTGTTATCAATAGTAACGCCAAGAAATGTTGTAGAGGATACTTGTTTAATAGCATTATCATTAATTTCAAGTTTTGTTGGTTTGATAAGTTTTCTGTTGGATGGTCTAAATATCACGTATTGGGTCTTATCAATGTTTAGAGATAATTTGTTAGCATTTAACCAAGCTACAAGTTTTTTTTAGTTCAATATTCATTTTTTAGCTATATCATCCAATTTATCACCCTGTATATATACACTAGTGTCATCGGCAAATAATAAGGAGAATAGAATATCTGAGACATTAGCAACATCATTGATATATAATAGAAAGAGCAATGGCCCCAGTATGGAACCTTGAGGCACTCCACAAGTAATAGAGAGTTTAGTTGAGCTAGTGTTATTGTAATACACATATTGACTTCTATTAGATAAATAACTTTTAATCCAGTCATTGGCTAAGCCACGTATACCATAACATTGGAGTTTTTGACACTGTATCTCACGGTCAACAGTATCAAATGCTTTAGATAAATCTAAGAACACCCCTGGCACAAATTGTTTGTTTTGTAGTGCTTCTGATATTTTGTCTACAATGGTCATTAGTGCCATGCTAGTGGAATGATTTTTTCGAAAACCAAACTGATATTTGTACAGAATGTTATACTTATTAATAAAATTGAACAGCCTGTTATACATTAGTCTTAACAATATTTTAGAGAAAGTTGGTAATATTGAAATTGGTCGGTAGTTAGACATTTTTTTTTCTTCTTAGCTTTGTAGATACGTATTACCTTAGCCATTTTTAATTCATCTGGGAATATTCCAGCATTTATAGAGAGATTATATAAATATGTTAATGGTTTAATAAAGCTTGTATATGCTTTTTTAATTACTTTACTGGAAATGTCATCCCAGGACTAGATATTTTGAGAGAGTTTACTATTGCTGATACCTCATTTTCAGTTCAAGATATATAGTTTTAGTATTGCTGTTTTTCATTTATGACATAGGGTCTGTTTGGTTCTGTGGAATGTTTTTTGCTAGGTTAGAGCCAACATTTATACAGAACTTATTAAAACAATCGCTTATTTGTTTTTTGTCTGATGTTACTACTTTGTTGAAGATGAATTTTGTCTGCACTATACGTTCATGTTTCTTGTTTATTATTTCTTTTAAAAGGGACCAAGACTTTTTAAGGTTATGCTTATTTTCTTCAATTCAACTTACTTTACATGTATACTTTATATTTAGTTTCGTTATATCTTGTGTTTTGTCTCACATATTTAACATAGAGTCTATTCTTCTCTTTTATTGATTTTTTAGCCCATATGTTAGCCATGGTTTCTTATTCTTGTAGTTAAGCTTAATTGTTTTTATGGGAAAGCAGTCATTGTATTCTTGCATCTCACAGTAGTGACTTATAGACTACTGAGTAGGCTGTTTGACAATTATTTGTGTATGTCATAATATCCCAGTCAAGATTTTGCATGTTATTATAAAATGTATCTATATTTGCCTGGGAAAGTTTATGTTTGTTGTGTATTTAACATTGTTGGTTAATTTGCAATTATTACCAATGAGAAATATTTGGAAGTGGTCAGATACATCTGTATACATAATGCCCTGGAGCATATTTTTATGGTTATTTGTAAAAACAATTATCAATTAATGTTGCCGATTGATTAGTTACTGATGTTTGTTTATTTATTAATGGAATATAAGAGTGTAAAAACTTCAAGTTTAAAAAATGGCATGTTGGTGCATGTACTTCATGGTTAAACAGATTAATGTTAAAGTCACCCATAATGTAACATAATTTGTTTTCATTGTTAAGAATATCAAGTATATTAGACATTTCATCAATACATTTGTTTATATAATTGTTTGGCGGTCTGTATATGACACCAACTATAATATTTTACCATATGAATTATTATCTTTATATATATATATATATATATATATATATATATATATATATATATATATATATATATATATATATATATATATATATATATATATATATATATATATATATATATATATATATATATATATAATATATATATATATATATATATATATATAATAACTTCCAAACCTATTATTCTTATTTGATCTCTTCTAAACATTTTGTATCCTGTCAATTCTAAGTCAGCATCTGATATGTCTTTGTTTGCCCATGATTTGACTATACCAATTATTTGAAGGTCAATATCTTCAACCATAATGTTTAATTACTTTCTTATTTACTACGCTCCTTGCATTTAAACATACGCATTTATAACCAGCTTGTTTTCCGGGCATTTTATTACTGGTTTGTGTGTAGTAATGGCCTCTTGCCCTATTTGAGACACCTCTGAGTAACTCCCCTGTGCTTCTTGTTTATACAAAGTTTGCCACAAAAAATATGTCATGCTACCCATGCCACTGTCGACTGCTGCTGAGTGCTCATCCGCAAACACTGCTCCACCCTTTCCACTTAGATAAAGCCCATCCCTCATGTACATATCAGCCCTCACAACAAAATATCCCCAAAAAATCTACAAATCCAACTTCCTCTTCCCTACATAGCTGCTAGGATGTTAATTGCCATCCTCCGGCAATTTCGATATCCCTGACACCTGCTTCCCATTACTGGTAAAATCCCCATCTGCTCAACCCGCTTCCGTTTTGAATATTATTTCCTAACTATGTAAGTTGTACCCCCCACGTTATTAGTATCTACGTGTACTAAAAGGGATCCTACCTTGCCAGGAACCAATATTCTTTCCACCCTCTCTGTCATAGCCTCTAGTTTTGCCCCACGTCGTCCCCTTAGCGCTCTGTCTAACTATTGAGTCCCCACACACACCCTCGCTCTCCTCTTCTATCACTATCTCAGAGAAGCTCTTGTGTCGGATCCCTTCCGTCGCATTCTGTCCTGCAGTCGTGTCACCTGCCAGCATGTTGCCCATCTCCCTCTTGCCAATCAACATATCACCTTTCACTCCCATCTCCTGGATATCTTGCACTTTTGTCGCCTTCACTCCTGACGCCTTCGTTCTTTCACCTTTCTTGCCGTCTCCTTCGCTCTCCTCGCCTTCCCTTCTGTCTCTTTCGCTCCAGTCTCCTTCGCTCCCGTTTTCTCCTGTCCCGTCTCTTTACGTCCCGTCTCCTTCCGTCATGTCACCTTACCTCCTCTCAGCCTCCTCCCAGGCTGAGGTGAGCTCTCCCTAACATCTCTCTCATCGCCTTCCCACACTTTATCACCCACTGCCCCCCTCCCCACCCCACCGGAACCGCTGGCACAACCCACCTCTTCCCTTCCCTCGAATGCTACAATGACCTGCCTCAACTGTTCCATCTCTAATTCTAGTTTTTTCATCTTCGCACATCCCCTACACTCAAAATAAAAATTATCCGCCTGAACCTCAGCCCAGGACTTCTCATAATCGGACTTGACGAAGTCCACCCAGTTGCTTCAACTCCCGCTTTCCAAATGCCTGGTGGCGTTTACCTGCCCCTTGTAACCACATAATTTAGATTTAGTTAGATTGCTACTTTAGCCTTGAATAAGGCTGTTTTCTGTGTTCAAAGGAACACATTACGCTGGATTATTCAGGTCTTAATTTAGTTTTGACAATAATATACTTGCTAACTATGTTCTGTCTAGTAAGCTCGCACGAGCCCAAAAAACCTGCTACCTGCGATTACGCAGAACACAGTGTAACCAAAACAATAACACTAAACAGTGTATACCAGCTTATTCTAAAATCCTGCTGTAAGTTCCGTTTTAACGAAAACGTTTACTACAGCAATGTCAGACATTTCCTTATGTATGTAATGTATGTAAATTTATCACTTTATCTGATATATATTCAACAATGTAAACGATAGTTTGATACATCAATTTAATTTACAAACTGTAAACAAACCCCTTTATCACTCGCTGAATTAGAGTCCGGGGCGGGAATAGCTACCTCAAAATACTACATATGTTAACAAAACGTGTTCTCAATATATGTCTATAACAAGTTTATGTATAATATATGTGTAATAGTAATACTTATTCTAATCAATATTCCATTCTTTCTGACAATTCACTATGCTAATTTAATTGTCGAACTGTAAACAAACAATATTTTCGCTCGCTAACTTTCCTGCTTGAGTCCGAGACTAAGTTACGCTTCTGACTAAATGCTAAAACAAACTGTTTCCTAATATATGGCTATGATCAATTTATGTATAATATATATGTAATAGTAATATCACTACGAGATTAGGGGGTTGAATCGTATTATTTACGACAGTTACTTGTAACTCCGCAAATGCCAGGTAAGAAAATAGAGACACAGTCGAACGATAAATCACACAGAGTGGATCTGAGACAAGAGGACTAAAGGAAACAGTAAAGCAAATTAACATACTACTCCCAACTGTTTTCAATTTGTCGCTGAATTGTCATTGAATACACTCGCTTTTAAAAACGCTTTGATGAGTAAATAATACAATTACAGACAAGTGATTTGTAAATATTATGTTTAACTATGTCAATTAGATAATAGTGCTGCCACGGTCCCAGTTGTCACGATTCCGTACGGTTCTCAGTTCTTGGTTCACAGTAACGGTCTCCTCTGTTCCAATCAAAACTACTCCTCCTGGTGGATTATTTGAAACTGTTCCAATCAAAACTATTCCGCCTGGTGGATTATTTGAAACTGCAGAATGGTGTTTGTTGTAGGACCTTATTTGTAGCCATATTTATCACTGTTTACGTCTATGAGAGATAATGCGTAAGTGTTTAATTTTTTTCTTTTTGCATTATATTCAAACGTGCCAATAAGTTGTCACAGTTAGGGGTACGGCCGTATGCCAAAACAGTATGTAATGTTCGTGTTAATGTTCTGTGCTACAGATGGTTCGCAGACTTGTAAAAATTACTACATTAGATACCATTCAGTTTATAATACCAAGAATGTGTTACTGTATTACTGAAAGTAATAGTACTGTGGCAGTTGAAAGAGTGTTTAACTGAAACATCCGGTGCCTAGCGGCTTCGGATCCTGACCCCGAACCGTGACAGCACTATTAAATACCGAATGGTGGGCTGTCCTGCTAACCAACAATTACTCAATCTATTTCAATGTAGGTTCTCCAAACCGCGGTCATGCTCAACAAATGTTTTAGAAGAAATCACTTAATGGGTAGATGAAGGGTCACAAGATGTAGATGTTATCTACATATATTGTCAGAAACATTTTGTTCAAATGCCACCTCAAAGATTGTTCCGTGAAACAAAAGGGTATGGCACACGATACAAACAAGGCGACTGGAAGTAAGGGTACCAAAAGGATCAGTTTTATGAATTACATTATTCAAATATATTATGTCGTCATAACACCATGATATGTGTGTCTACTTTGTTAACTAAACATTATATATATATATATATATATATATATATATATATATATATATATATATATATATATATATATATATATATATATATATATATATATATATATATATATATATATATATATATATATATATATATATATATATATATATATATATAATATGTATATGTGTACACATTGAGAATATTTCGTAGTTTTATCGATACATACACATGTGTATTCATGTGCCGTCAAGTAATTTTTCCAGTGTTCGTGTCAATGCCCATGAGTGGAGGAGAATCGGTTCAACAGTAGTCTTGGAGATATTAAGTTGAGTGTGTTTGCGTATGGGACCTCTCCAAACTCAACTACTTGGACTGCTGCCCATGGCTTAGTCGTTTTGTACGTGTGTATGTGTTTGTACGTGCGTGCGTGTGTGTTTGCGCATCTGTGTAAGCATTTATATTTATAAACCGCATACATGTATTTTTACCTTTCGTACCGTAGTTACCAACACAAGTCCACTGTTGAGTGAAATGAAATGTAATATTGAAAATGATCTTCAGCCGCGCAGCTACGTACTACAATTGTATACATGGAATTACATTTAATTAACAAAAGTACCTACCATAATACTGGCAATCAAATACATTTGAAGCGCATACATAATAATGAATAAGTGATTCAGCAGCTAGTTCCACGACTGATTACCATTGAACAATCATATTATATATATATATATATATATATATAGATATATATATATATATATATATATATATATATATATATATATATATATATATATATATATATATATATATATATATATATATATATATATATATATATATATATATATATATATATATATATATATATATATATATATTTCCGCCACTAGTTTGCATGAACCCAGTGGGACCAACACCAATTCAGATATATGCATGGACACATGATCTAAAAAACACAAATTTAATACTTAGTATTTAAATACATTTTAAGCACATCCCCCACATTTGACTCTGTTAACCATGATCAAATGATGTTCTTGTTCACATGCGAATATGGGATGCAGGGTCGAGCACTATCGTGGTTTAGGTCATATCGTGTTCAAATTGATGATGTATCTTCTGCATGTGTTCCACTGTTTAGTGGAGTGACACAAGGTTCTGCTCTTGGACCCATTCTATTCGCGATGTATGCTGCTCCGATGAATAGCATACTTTAGAGGCACGGTGTTATCACACATATGCTGATGTGTCGTTGAACTATGACATTGAAAGTAACAAAGAAAGTCCTACAGGGATTCTAGTCACATGCATAAGATAATTACGAAAGTTGATGTTGTTGCATCGGCTGAAGTTAAATGATGGCAAGATTGAAGTAATACGCTTCATCTCCAAACACATCAACACTAAATTCATTTTCTCCTGACCAGTCAGTGTCGGGAGTAACTACCACATAGTCGCGTGTTCGAAATCTAGATGTAATTATGGACCAACAGTTATCTATGGTCGACCAGGTCACTGCTGTCTGTGCCAGTTGTAACGACCGTTTACATACAGGAGTCTATAGAAGAACATCACTTATTATTATTATTCCGTAATACAGACAAAACACTGATCACATCCTGGATATGTTCTTCAGCAACAAACCACACAACAAGTAGTTATTTCACTACACTATCACATTCTGTTACACCGTATTGGTAGGGGCGCTCCGTCACCATAACACTTGAACCCAAGGCGACGGACCCCAATTCAGATACATGCAATGACACGTGACTACGTCTACAAAACGATGCACCGATTCCAATTAGCCAGTTCATATGTTTCCGCCTTGGAAACGTGTAGCAAATACTCCCACGTCGCACTGAATTTGACTTTGGAAGTTTACATCCGCCGCCGGGTGGTCGCCTTCAACGCATATTTCTTCCTAGGCCATTGGAAGGCAGTCTTTTTCAAAATGTTAATACTTCCCATTAATTGTACATTATATTAATTCATAACATTAAAATAGTTGCAAGTCATGTTTAACTTAGCACTTTGCAATACCGCAAATGTGTTTTGCTTATGGTTACATTTGCTGACAAAGGCAAAGCTGTTTACATTTCTCAACGGGATCCACCATTCCCCTGAAAGTATCACTGGTGATAAGAAAATGGTAAGCATACGTTTGTTAACGTGTATATCCAATTACACAATAATGTTTCTTCGATTTTATATCAGTTGCGTTACAGCGAAGAGCTAGGAATATTGAAAGGTACCTTGCAGCGGTTTGTAAATGTAATTGTTGCACATAAAACTACCTCTTTCCAAATATGCGCTCAAAACAGTTTGTTTGTTTGATACCAGGCATGTGTATTTTTGTTAATCGTGAAATATATTAATTGTTACAAGTTTTGTTTTTAAAAGGTTATTTGACAGACCAACGCTGAATCTTCCATAAAACGCAACGTTAACGCCAAAACAGCACATGTTATAAGTGCATAACAATCAAGCTAAATATGAACTTTTGCAGAGTTCAGAATCCAATGCTTATGAACATTCAATGTATATTACATGTCATTCTGTAATTATTGCGCGAAATCAACAATTCCTTCACATGATTACTATATATCCTGTATTATTTATGTCCATACAACGCAGACCAACGAGCTGCTTCCAAGCACCCTGTTTTGCATGTATCTCTAGTTTCTTCGCAACTTTCCTTATACTCCGTAAAGGATTGATGACATATGCGTTCCTGGAGACACTTGAGGTAATGGAATCTACAAATGTTATTGCAATGTTTGAGAACAAGGGCAACTTTTGAAGACATATCCACGCAATCGCACCAGTTAGCCAGCAGTGCTGCCGTCAGGAGGGTCAATATCTGAAGACGAAGAATAATTGTTAATGTAGTTAATCATGTTGCTGGTCATGCTGTTGGCTGAGCGTTTGTTGTCAGGCACGCTGTTGGTCATGATATTGAGCGTACTGTTGCCGTAAGTAAACAAATCTAGAATTCAACAACAATTCTATAGAAATCTTTAGAAATCTATATAATTTTACAGAGTATACTAGAACTGTAGAATGCTGTATAGAATGATACAGATTCTATAGAAATAGTTTACGTCTGCCTGAATTTTCTTTATATTTTATAACATTCTACAGAGCATAGTAGAATATTGCATAGACAATTTTAAAATACAACAAATTCTATAGATATGTCAGTAAAAATACTATGGAATATTCTGTAAAAATGTCTATAGAATATTCTATAAATTTTCTATAGAATATTTTCTGAATTGTGGACAGTTGTGTCAGCAGAAATCCTACAGAATATTCTATAAATATTATATTGACATTTTGTTAAGGTAATCTTGTTATATACATTAGAGTTAGCTGTGTGGTGGCGATCGCTTCCTGCGGGAGTTATAGCTATCATGGCTTTAATAAGAGTTTGTAATGCTAATAGCGATGGTTACAGGAATGATATTACATAAAAAAAACTACGATAAAAAAAATTCCATTAGTTGAGTCACACCGACACAGAAGTAAATAAATGATAAAAACCACGTGTACTTACGAAGACACTTTTGATGTTGCATATCTCCATTGTGTACACGTAGCAAACAGCTTTCTTCTTGTGGTGCTTCTCGGAAGGGGAGATTAGTCGGCGCTGGCGAATTGTCTAGTCGCACGGCTACAACAAACTGAGTCAGGTTGTTGTTGCGAAAAGATATATGTATTAATGCTGTGCAAACACTACATGTAAATCTGCACGTAGTTCACGTAAATCTTGTACTTGTAAGTGGGTGGACGCGCAAAGTGTTCAAAAGGCTGACACTGGGTGTCAATAATATTTTATCAGTTACAAAAAAGGTCCTAGACTTAACTGGACGTGTTGTCAGGCGCGTAGGTAGTCGTACGCACGTACGCACGTGCATCCACATCAATGTGGCAAACAAATATTTAAAAAACTCAACATCGGCTGCTCTAGTCACTACCCAGGAATATATGGAAGAAGATGAGGACGTCAAAGCCGAGGCTACTTGTTGTCCATCAAACATGTTGACTTCATCATAACTTTAGTGACCATTGAGCATGTCCTCCAAAGTCGGCTTCTTCTGACCACATTCACACAGTCAAAACAATGTAACCTCTGCCAAAAAGGCAACCACTACAATCGCCCAGTTGCAGCAGGAGACGGCCGACCCAGAAGTATGGAATGCATTCTTTGACAATGCTGCAGAGCTAGCGGGAAGATTTGAGATTGAGGCGAGAAAAGTCACGCAATGAAGATAGACATATGCACCGTCCTTGAGCCTGCTGGTATAACTGACACACTCAGCCAGTATTGAATGAGGACAATGTATCTACTAGTCTTTGTTGTAAATATATGATAATGAAGGTTCACATCCACCTTTCTACCAGGGACTGGCACAGTTTTGCAAAGAAACACACGCGCTAAAAACTGTTGCACCAATCACAAATAAATCCAATAAATGTTTAAATCGATGTATCCTGTATGTTTAAAAAATTGAGACATAAATACCCTTTTTTGGTACTAACATTAAAGCCTGTAAGTTAATATATGTATTTTGTTAATATTGATGTCAATATTGAAGAGTATGTATATTATTATAAAGGCAAGAACATCACTTTTAGCATTGTGATAAATTCATGCAGCCTGTGACTTGAATCAAGTTATTTTCTTATTATTTTAGGGTGACTCAACTTGAAGCCTCTCTTCAGAGTGCCTGACTCGCTATTTCGAAACATATCGGCTATGTGGGATCTCTGCAAACCAAAGTTTGTTCTACACTACAGGCAATATATTGACTATGCTAGTTATATGTGAATTATGTACAATGGTACTTTGTTCATCGATTGATATTGTGTTGAAGGTGAATGAACAGCGATGCTCATGTGAGTGAGTGAATGAGTGAGTGAGTGAGTGAGTGAGTGAGTGAGTGAGTGAGTGAGTGAGAAGGTGATAACGGACGTCCTAACGAAGCAGGGAGCTATGGAGGGAGGGGAGAAAACTATGAATGTAACGAATTATTGAAGAAAACAGGCGGGTAATCTAAACATTTTTATTATCAATTTATATGTGTTTACACACTGGTTGCTATTACATTATTGGTTGGAAACATGCGCTTATTTTGTCATTTCAAACGACGTAGGCTTAACTGTTGCCGGAAGTAAACACAAATTAAATCCCATTGGTACAAGACCACTATTGTTTTCTCAATTGGTGTCATTGCTAAAAGCGAGTCAGGCCATTCCACAGTGTGCACAACATTATGATTCGGTTTCAGTGCAGACAGTACACTTTGATTTTTATATTGTCACTGACTTACAGTAGTGTTTTCAGCATAACCTACATTTTTATTTCTCGAAACAATAAACACGGAAGATGCTCCCATTGTTTGCGCAGCACAAGGGTCGTAGTCTGCAAACGAGCCATTTCCCCTGTTCATGACTATTTTAGGGTGCAAAAATGGGGATCATCACTGGCACTTTATTCGTATGACATGGACCCAGAAGTAAAGCAATGATATGTTCCTTTCTCCTTTCGACTTGCAACGCCCATAAATGCCGCACTTCAAAACGCTAAATTTACTAATCACTCCATGCTACTACGTGTTTTAGAAGTACATCCTGGTCCTAAAGTGACCATTCAATTATGGGTCGATGTTTCGTGATTAGATAAGTATTGCACTTCTGTTCACCCCATTTCCATCTCACCCTTGTGTATTCTTCAACAATTCATATCTGTTGCATATTTTGTTAGTAACTTGTTGTCATTTATTGTATTGTAACTGTGTGTTGGAATAAAGGACTGATTGAAAGGTTTGATTGATTGAATCAATTTGTACGTTTCTCTCCTCCATCTACGAGCTTGCATTGGGTGCATCCCCAGTGCTCGGAACCTTTCTTCATACGACTTGTGTTTAATGGGCGGCGCACAACGAGTTTCCAAAACGTTGAAGGCGCAAACTTGGTTAGAAAATCTTGTTGTTGTTCCAAAAATCTATCGATTAGTTACGACTGAAGTATGCACTTCAGTCTGATATTCACTGTTGAACATTATGTATTCATATGTATTACTGCAATGGTATGCAATACGCAATACTGGAAATTCAACAGCAGAGGTGGGCTTTAATGGCAGCGGACCTAAATGGGTGTTTCAGTTCACACTATCTACCAAAGAAGATATTAGTTCGTTAATACCAATACCGGATTTAACAAGATCTAACAAGACTGCCATCCAAGACAACGGTCCAGATGAAAAGTGGACAAGGAAGCCATTGGCTTATTGAGACCTCAACATTATTCATATATGTGATATCCAATCTACACTGATCCTTTAGTAGTGTTATCTCATGTCCTCTTGTTCTACTATCTTTCTTGAGTGAGAAAAAAATAGTTCTACCTATATATTCATACCCATTCAATATCCTAAAAACTTCAATATGATCTAATCTTAACCTCCTTGTGTCTAGGGTTGTTAAACCACATTCTTTCAGGCGTTCTTCATAACTAAGGTCTCTAAGTTCTGGAATAATTTAGTTGCTCTTCTCTGCATTCGTTCAAGCGTATCTGTATCCTTTTTACGATATGGTCCCTACGCTTGTATACGGTATTCTAAATGAGGCCTAACTATTGCTTTATACACATCTATAATTTGCTTTTTTCCTTGTATGTTATATTTCTCCTGATCAAGCTAATAATTTGATTACATTTTGAAGCTGCAATACCACACTGCTCTGAAACTTTAATATTATCACTTATTGTGCCTCCTAGATCCTTTTCTTTTAGAGTAGTACCAAGACCAGTATCTCCCATTTTATAATTTACATCCAAATTCCCGTGTCCTCTATGTAGGCATTTACATTTCCCAAAATGGAATAACATCTGCCATTGTTCAGATCATTTAGCTAATTTGTGTAGATGTTGTTTATCGCCATTATTGTGAACCTTTCTAAACAATGTTGTGTCATCCGCAAATGTCAGTACGTTGCTGGTTATATTATCTTCCACGTCATTGATATATGGTAAGAACAACAAAAGTCCTAATACTGATCCTTGTGGTACCCCACTCAAAACTGATTTCCAGTTTGAAACCTCTCCATCTACTACAACACGCTGTCTTCTGTCAGTCAGCCATTGTTCTATCCAGTCGACTATGCCATCCCGATACCATGAGCTTTTAAGTATGTAGTAATTTTGATGTGGCACTTTATCAAAAACTTTATCAAAAGCTGAAAGTCTATGTAGATAATAATTACTGGTGAACCCTCGTCTATCCACTTAGTTATTTCTTCAAAAAAACATAACATATTTGCTAAGCACGACCTCGCTTTTAGAAATCCATGTTGAGGTGGATTTAATAATGTATGCCTAACAAGAAAGTCCACCATATTTTCTTTAATTAACCTTTCTAATAGTTTACAAATCACTGATGTTAAACTCATTGGTCTTTAGCTCTCTGACTTATTTATCAAACCTTTTTTAAATAATGGTATGATGTTTGCTTATTTCCATTAAAAGGGAACCAATCTCTCTTTAATGACTTCCAAGTGGTATACTAACTCGTTCTACTGTTTCTATTGGTAGTGTTGGAGGAATTCCATCCACTCCAGGTGATGTGTTACCCTTCATTGCATTTATTATCTTAACTATCATTTCTTGAATTACAATTAACTGCCCTAAATAGTTTTAGCCTCTGAAATTTAGCATCTGGAACTGGTAAAAACTTTATTTCCAGCACTCTCTTCTAGTGGTCTAACCTTGTCTCGTACGTTTTGTTTACTCCAGACATCTACATAAAAAGCTTTTACTGTCACGTTTTATGTTACATACTAGTTTTTGCTGATGGCTTCTTTTAGATTGTCTAATTTCAACCGTAGCTGCATTAAATGCCACTTTGTAATTTGCATAGTCTTCATCCTTTCTGGTACGCCTATAAACCATACACATAGTTTGCTTGAAACTATTTTTCTAATAGCTTCTTTTCACAAGTGTTTATTTCTAGACCGTTTTTCTTGTTTTCTTCAAGGGAACACATTTATCGATGATAATCTAACGTTGCTAAGTATTTTATCACATCTCTAAATGTACCTTTGTGGAAGTGTCTCCTGTATGTTGTTTTTTACTTTTACTTTCTTATTTTACTTTGATGTCAAAATGTATTTTATTATGATCTGTGTTACCTAATGATCCATATATTTTGACATAATCCACCAATTCATTTTGTGAAGACTACATTATAGATAATACAATCTCTCCCCTGTTTGGTTCTAGCACGTGTTTAGTAAGGAAGCTATCCTGAATTAAAAATAAAACCTGTTGGTCCTCACCCTTTGTACTATCTAGAGATTTCCATTGTATGTGTCCGTAGTTAAAATCTCTCATTATAATACATTCCCATTTGCTCACTTCCTTTACAGCGTTTTGTATTTTTTGTGTTATACTCCTCGTTTATGTTTGAACTAATTCAACAGTTAATGTTGAATTTCCTGTAAAAATATTGCACCAATCAGCCTCATTGCAATTTACTTCCCTTTCTAATTTTATTTCGTAAGCCTGAATAGATTATTTAGTATATAGAATAACTTACAATGCAATTCTTCTTATTCGATTTCTCCTAAACATTTCGGATCCTGTCAGTCATAAGTCAGCATCTGATATGTCTTTGTTTGCTCACGATTCGGTTATACCAGTTATGTGAGGATCAATATCTTCTAACATAATGTTTAATTCTTTGTTCGTATTTGCTATGCTCCTGGCATTTAAACATACGCATTTATAAACAACTTCAGAAATGTTTTCCAGACATTTTGTTTCTAGTTTGTGTGTACTAGTGGCCTCTTGGCCTATTTGAGGCACTTCTAAGTAACCCCCAGTGCTTCTAGTTTATGCAATGTTTGCTACCATAAATATTGTTATGCTACCCACACCACTGTCGACTGTTGCTGAGAGTTCATCCGCAAACACTGCTGCACCTTTTCCACTTAGATAAAGCTCACCCCTCGTGTACAGATGAGTCTGGGTATCGTGATCAGGTAAACAAACTTATCAACTGATGCGGCGAAAACAATCTGGAGCTCAACATAAACAAAACAAAAGAAATTATCGTGGATTTTAGAAGAAAGAAATCTCCCCTCTCCCCTCTTTTGATCGACGGCAAAACAGTTGAAATTGTCCATCACGTTAAGTTTCTTGGCTCTATGATCTCAAGCGACCTTAAATGGGAGCTAAATATTGATACCATTGCTAAAAAGGCCCAGCAGCGCCTGTACTTCCTAAGAAGGTTGAGATCATTTGATCACGCTAAACTTTTACAAAGTGTGGTTCTATCACGGTCAAGGAAAAGCTCAGGTTGAATAGAGTTGTAAATACTGCTTTCAAAATAATCGGCAGATCCCTTCCCAGTTTCGAATCACTGTATCAGCAGCGCCTGTTAAGAAGAGCCGGTCTCATCTCTCAGGACCCATCCCATCCTGCCCATGATTTATTCGAGACCCTTCCATCTAGTCGCCGGTTCAGGTCCATCAAAACTAGGACCAGCAGGTTCAGCAACAGTTTTTATCCCGTAGCCGTCCAAGCCCTATCAAAACTGACGTGAACATGTTTTCCCATCTGCAGTACACATAAATACCACATTCCGACTTGTCCTTTACTGAGTATACCTAATTTATTTATTTTATATATTTTATATATTTTATACCCAAGCCAAGTCCTAAAACATATCTTTCCTTGACAGTGATAATTATGTCTTTCGTTTTATATTGAACTTATTTATGTGATATAACATGAATCACAAAGTGAGACCGTTAAGTGCCAGGAAATATTTATTCGTCCCAAAGACAACAAAACAGAGTATTCAACACACAAAAACATACAATATATTACATCTATGTCGACATGAGAAAACGAAGTGGAAAGAATATAGAGTACGGTCTGAAAATAAAAGATAACGTCATCTAAGGAACGGGATACTCCTACTAAGATTAAAAATTAATCGCTGTAGTCGAGCCACCCTGTCGATTAATTTCACCCGTTATTTAAATTATAAAAAAGAAAATCCCTTTAGATATTAATGCATAATTACTGAGTGAACAAAATTAATATAGATATGTCTGTATATTACAAATGCCAATTATATTCCTACAACAGGATATTACATATATTTTTAACCAAGGAGGAACGGAGACTTAGACAGTCATGTTGACATATATGACAATTTTGGATTGCACATTGTTCAATGTATGTATTCAGATAATAAAGTTTGATATAATTTGACAAAACATGTAAACTGTGAGTGGTGATCTTGTCTTTTAATAAATCAGGTGCATTATTTATGTTATGTGGCAAACTGTACCTGAGACTTCGTTTAGCAAACTCGTGGTGTACACTATTGTTTTGATCAAGTGGCAAGTTTTGCAGATAGACAGTTAGTTTATTTTTTTTTTATTTATGATATAATTTTAGTTCCTGCAATTTTAGAATATGCTCTACTTTTAGTAAATTAAGACGTTCGAACAGTGGATCGGTATAAGCATTATATTTACATATAATTCGGACGGCTTTTGAAGTTTTTTATTCTATCACATCTATAGCCCCAGGCCGTTAAGCCATAGTTTAAAATTTAAATTGAACTCATCCACTCTATCGATATATGTATTATCTATTTTTATATTTAGTGGATTTATCATATTATTTCTTCTAGCAGTTTTGAAGATCATATATTTGGATATATTTACATTTAGAGATAATTTTTTTAATTTAAGCCAATCATTAATTTTGTCCAGTTCTGTGTTGATTAAGAATTCTACATTTTTAGTGTTGCTATATTGCGCGAAAGAATCTATGGTACTGGAAAGTGTCGTGTCATCGGCGTACATAATAAAGTTGAATCTTGGACTAGATTGGGCAAAGTCATTTATGTAAATTATAAATAACAAAGGACCTAGAATTGATCCTTGAGGTACGCCTGTGGAGATATTAAGCATATCTGATTGGGCATCTTCAAATTCTACGTACTGTTTTCTATTTGTTAAATAATGTTTAAATAGGTCTAAAGCTACTCCTTTTACGTCATAAAACTCTAGCTTATCGATTAATATTGAGTGATCCAAAGTGTCAAATGCTTTTCACAGGTCCAAGTAAATAGTTATGGGTATTTCCTTACTATCCATGCGTGTCAATATCCTATCAATTAATTCAAGAACGACAAATTCCGTAGAATGTTCCTTTCTAAATCCATACTGACTATCGTACATAAGTGTGTGTCTTTATATAAGAAAGAATCGTAAATAATTGTTTCGATTACTTTTGAAAGTGCAGGTAAGATTGATATTGGCCTATAGTTGCAAGATAGGGTTTCGTCCCCTTTTTTATAAATTGGTATTACTTTAGCAGTTTTGAGTTTGTCGGGGAAGATACCCGTAGTTAATATTTGGTTTGTGATTAAAGTTAAATATTTTGTCAAAACAGGTTTAATTAACTTTAGAAGCCATGAAGAAATACCGTCAAATCCATAACTTGCTCTTGGGTGCATATCATCTATTGTTTTAGATATTGTTTTTTCATTAATAAGTTGAAAATTAAATACATTTTTATGGTTTCCATTAAGATAGTATCTGAAAGTTTTATTTGTGGAATGTTGTATTTAGTTAGCTAAATTTGGGCATATATTGATAAAATATGAATTAAATGTGTTTGCAATTGCCGTTTTATCTGCTACGATAATTTCGTTATAAATAAAGGAATTGGGGAACGTTTTCTTTCTGTATGTTCTAGAAAGAATGCCATTAATTGTTTCTCATGTTTTTAATGTTATTTTTGAATTTGTTAAAGCATGATTCGTAATGTATGCGTTTAGCAGTACGTATGCTTTTTTAAGGTAGTCAGGTTGATCCGAATTGCAAAGTATTTTGGTGATTCCGGTCGAGTAGTTTTTAGTGTCTTATATAATTTATCTCTGTATCGAATGGATTTGAGCAGACCTAACGTAATCCTAGCGGATTTCTTGTGTTTGTATTTTTTTAGTCTAACTGTTTTATATGGCATATGTTTACTTTTTGCACATTGCATTACGTCATGTAGTATATCATAATTTACATTAGGGTTTGCATTAGGAGATTTGTCGAATTTACTGTAAACATTTGATAAGAGTTCTGTACAGTATTTTTTATATATCTTGGTAAAGGTTCTCTGTTGGAAACTGTATTTAGAAAAGTGAAATATGGTTGGTGGTCTGAAAATTGTTTAGTTAAAATACCTGATCTATGCTTCATTGTAGATTTATTTAATTTACAAAGAAATTATCAATTAGGGTTCCATTATTTTTGGAGAGCCTAGTAGGAAGTGTGATGTGGGGGTAAAAGCTATATGATATTAAAGTATCAACAAAATCCGCGAATACTTCTTTTTCGCTTATTTTCAAAAGGTTTATATTGAAGTCTCCTGCAATAATAAAAACTGAGTTTGTTCTGTCAAATGACGAAATGATATGTGTGAATTCGAAAAAGAATTGTTTATAATTTTCGTTATGGTCTCTTGTAAATATTACCAATTATTATATCTTTAGAAAGCCCACCACCAGTTACTTGAATAAATTGACCTTCCCAATTGTCACACTGATAAAGAGACAAAATTACTTTATAGTTCTTTGTTTTGCTTAAATACATGACCAGACCACCTTTATTACTACATGTTTTGCCTTGTTTAATGCACTGATATCCCTCAAGTTGTAAATGACGCATATCATCATACTCGGAAAACCAGCATTCCTGAAAACATATTAAGCTAAATTTAAAGTTTATCAGGTTAAGTTCTTCCAGGAAGGCTTCTATTTCACTATGTTTAGCATTAATTGATTCTATGTTGGTGCTTAGTATTTTAAAACGTTTGTTGTGTCTTTCTGTAAGTAACTTAACATTATCAAGATCATAATACGGGGAATGACGTATTGGTTGAATATCCTCATCAAGTGTTTCATCTAACTGTAATATATTAAACAAAGAATTGCGGTTAGTACCTCCTTGAAAATGAATAAATGATTCATCATCATCCATTATTTGGATATGTAATTCTGGTTAAAATATATACAATTAAAACCGATGGTCTGCTACATATTATACATATAAAATTTGAGATAAAATGTAGAGTCAGCATGAATGTTGTGCTGCGAATTACCACAATTTCCTGTGTAGGAATATTAGAATAGTACATATAAATACTGATACGAACGCTATTATTTGGGACTAACAAGAACATGACAAATATAATAAAAAGAAAAATGCGTACCACAGAGGTCATCGAGGTACCGAGATTAATGGTGATAAAACAAGTCACAATACAATGGTGAGATAGGACTGCCAATCATTAACAATCGCACGTGCCCATTAAAATATGTGCACATACGCTTAGGTTGGTTATAATCTTGATATCGAAACAAAAAAATTACAAACAAAAACAATAGTAATATACTAACCTACTACCATGATTTGGCAGGTACCTACTACAAATCAGCATAACTAAATAGATTACTGTAATTGTATTTAGTCTGAAAAATAAAATGATACTCTGTAATAAATCATCTATCCGTATAACATGGATAGGTTATATTAAAAAAATACATTAATGTTGTTTATAAAGAAATATTAACAGTGCTGTCATAGTGCCATGGAAACTGGATACGTAAGTTCAGGCTACTGGAAGGTGTGCAGGTGTGCAATTGTGCAAGTTTGCAGGTGTGCAGGTGTGCAGGTGTGCAAGTGCCAGACAATGCTTACGTCATTTGCCGCAGCAGTGTTTCGGGAAAGTCCACAGTTACGTAACGCAGGCGTCAAACACGGCGCACCTTGACACATGCGTCCTGTTTACTTCGTACTTGATGGACAACACCATGAGTGTCAGTGTACAAGATATTCCTATTGAAAGACCAACAGTCAGAAATCACTCAATTTTTTTCGAAGTTCATACAGAAGTTCAGAACGAGTTTTCGTGAAGTCTTCATTCACAAATAAACGAAGGTTTAGACCCGAGGCTGTATTGTGATGTTTTAGGTTGATTCGAGCTCTGTATATACCGTCCCTCCGACGTTCGCTATTTAGTGTAATAATTGTAGTGCGTGGTCGCCCGCCATCCGTTTTAGGGCGGCCAATTCTGTGCGCTCGCTCAATCTCGTGAGACTGCAGGACAGATGCAATGCAGCAAATACATGGAAAGCAACTTATGAAATTATATAAAGAAAAAAAATTAGTACACAATTTCCAACATGTTTTAAACAAAGTAATTATACATAGCTAATGAAGTTAACCATATTTTTACGGAACCAGGCCCTAATCTTGCTGAAAGCATACCATGTATAAATGCAAATAATTTTACTAAATTTTTCAAAAACAAGAATAAAACTGGTTCCAAATGTACAGAAATACAAGAGGAATCCGTATCACAAATAATCCACAACCAAATAAAAATAGCTACGGTTTTGATGGGATATCCAGCAAATTATAACATTCGTTGAACCAGATATAGTAAAACATTTAACATTATTAATAAATCAAGTGTTGAACACATGACAATTTCCTGACAAACTTAAAGTAACAAAAGTATTCTTATATTTAAAAAAAATCATCCCATATTATGCACAAATTATAGACCAATGTCCCTTTTGCTTGTTATTTCAAAAGTCTTGGAAAGAATTATGAATAACCAATTACTCATGTATTTTACTAATTAAAAAATTACTGTCTGATAATCAATGCGGCTTCAGACCCCACCACTCAACTGAATATGCAGCTCTAGAAATAGTCGATAGGATCACTACACAATTGGATAACACGCAATTACCCATCAGTATATTTCTTGATTTGTCGAAAGCATTCGATACACTTGACCACACAATTCTCTTAAAAAATAGAACATTATGGGTTGGAATCTTCAGCATTACAATTATTAAAGAGTTACTTAACAAACCGTGAGCAATTTGTAAAAAAAAATTATTATATAAAATCAAATGTCTTAATTTTAAACACGGGGGTCCCACAAGGCTCAATACTAGATATCTGATTTTTCAAATGCCAAACAAAAGGGTAACACTAAAAGTTGATCGTGAAAACATTGAAAGAATCCAACATTTCATCTTCTTAGGTCTAACATTACATACAATTTAAATAAGGATTAAAGTATTGACAAAATAGCAAATAAGTGTTCTAGGACAATCGCAATTATAAACAAGTTGAAGCTTGTCTTAGCAAAAGTATCAGAATTATACTATATAATTAATTAATATTACCCCACATAAATTACTGCTTAATAATCTGAGGTTACCAGTGTAATAAGATAACACAATTACAGAAGAAAGCAATTAGAATAATATATGTAACCAAATAGAACTCACATGCGGAGCCATTATTTAAAAACCTCTATGTTTTAAAGATTGAAGGCTTACTTAAAACACAGATACTACGATTTTATTGTAAATTCGTGCACAAACAGTTACCAGCATACTTACAAAACTGGCCGATAAGCAAGAATACCTACATACACACATTTGCAAAAAGGTGTCTGAAATATATTTTACCACATATCATGAACAATACTCCAGACATTTTAAAATACAAGGTGACCACATACAGCTAACAAGGATATATTCAATATGCTAATAATTATATTATAAAAAAGCTATATATTCGTATGCACTGTTATTAACTGCTACACTTGTGTACATGGTCAAGAATAAATACTTAATCCAGCTATACGCGTAAACATTAATTTATACAAGCGGAAATATACAATAAATTCATTAAAAACTTACCAAGGTGGCTCCTGTGAGAGCGAATTCTTTAATCTTAATAGGAGTTTCCCAAATCCAATGTGTACTGTACGTGTGCTTACATAGCTCATTTACACACAATTTAATTGTGTTAATGTATTAATTATTGCTACTGCACTATTGGATGGATCAATAAAGAATGATGTATGTATGTCCGTCTGCTTCCCATTACTGGTAAAATCCCTCACAGAATGATCAGCTCAACCCGCATCTGCTTAAATGTTCTGACTAACTGTCTGTATTTCCCAACTATGTCAGGTGTACCTCCCTCTCTACGTTATTAGTCCCTACGTGTACTGAAACAGATCCTCCCTTGCCCGGATCCATGGTTCTTTCCACCTTTTCTGTTACAGCCTCTATTTTTGTCCCTGAAAGCAAATCACCACGTCGTCCCCTTGCTTAGTGCTCTGTCGGTCTTCCTAACTATTGTCCATCTCTCTCTTGCCAATCAACATATGACCTTTCCCTCCCGTCTTCTGGCTGTCTTGCGCTCTTGTCGCCTTCACTCCTGACGCCTTCGTTCCTTTCGCCTTCCCTCCCGTGTGTTTGCGTATGGGATCTCTATAAAACTCAACTGCATGGACTGCTGCCCATGGCTTAGTCGTTCTGTACGTGTGTATGTGTTTGTACATGCGTGCGTGTGTGTTTGCGCATCTGTGTAAGCATTTAAAATTATAAACCGCATACATGAATTTTACCTTTCCTGCCGTAGTTACCAACGCAAGTCCACTGTTGGGTGAAATTATATTTAATATTGAAAACGATCTTCAGCCGCGCAGCTACGTACTTCAATTGAATACATGGAATAACATTTAATGAACAAAACTTAATGCCAAAATTATAGTACTGGCAACCAAATACAAATGAAGCCCATACATCACACCTAAAATAACATTGGTTATGAATAAGTGATTCAGCAGCTAGTTTCACAACTAATAACCATTGAACAATCGTATTATTTAACACCACATATCGTTACACCACCAGTTGGCGTGAACCCAGTGGGACCAACATCAATTCAGATACATGCATTGACACGTGATCACATAAAAAAAATAATACATGGTATTTACATACGTTTCAAGCACATGCCGCATCATTCAATTAAATGACGGCAAGACTGAAGCAATACGCTTCATCTCCAAAGACATCAACAATAATTTCGTTTTCTCCTGACCAGTCAATGTCTGGAGTAACTTCCACATAGTCGCGTGTTCGAAATCTGGATGTAATTATGGACCAACAGTTATCTATGGTCGACCAGGTCACTGCTGTCTGTGCCAGTTGTAACTACCGTTTACATACAGGAGTCTATAGAAGAACATCACTTATTATTATTATTCCGTAATACAGACACAACACTGATCACATCCTGGATATGTTCTTCAGCAACGAGCCCCACAACGAGTAGTTATTTCACTACACTATCACATTCTGTTACACCGTATTGGTAGGGGCGCTCCGTCACCATAACACTTGAACCCAAGGCGACGGACCCCAATTCAGATACATGCAATGACACGTGACTACGTCCACACAACGATGCACCGATTCCAATTAGCCAGTTCATATGTAGCCGCCCTTGAAACGTGTGGCAAATACTCCCACGTCGCACTGAATTTAACATTGGAAGTTTACATCCGCCGCCGGGTGGTCGCCTTCAACGCATATTTCTTCCTAGGCCATTGGAAGGCAGCCTTTTTTCAAAATGTCAACACTTCACATTAATTGTACATTATATTAATTCATAACATATTAATATAATTATATATTAATTCATAACATTAAATAAGTTTAACTAAGCACTATGCAATACCGCAAATGTGTTTTGCTTATAGTTACATTAGATGACAAAGCTGTTTACATATCTCAACGGGATCCACCATTCGCCTGAAAGTATCACTGGTGATAAGGAAATCGAAAGCATACATTTGTTAATGTGTATATCCAAATAAACAATAATTTGATTTGAGATCAGTCGCGTTATAGCGAAGAGCTAGGACTATAGGTACCGTGCAGCGGTTTGTGAATGTAATTGTTGCACATAAAACTACCTCTTTCCAAATATGCGCTCAAAACAGTTTGTTTGTTTGATACCAGGCATGTGTATTTGTGTTAAATTTGAAATATATTAATTGTTACAAGTTTTGTTTTTAAAAGGTTATTTGACAGACCAACGCTGAGTCTTCCATAAAACGCAACGTTAACACCGAAACAGCACATGTTATTAGTATATAACAATGAAGCTAAATATGAACTTTTGCATAGTTCAGAATCCGGTGCTTATGAACATTCAATGTATATTACATGTCATTCTGTAATTATTGCGCGACAATAATTTCTTCACATGATTATTATATATCATGTATTATTTATGTTCATACAACGCAGTCCAACGAGCAGCTTCCAAGCAGCCTCTTTTGCATTTCTCTACAGTTTCTTTGCACCTGTCCCGCCGTTCAGAAGAGAGTTGATGATATAAAACTACCCAGAGACACTTGAGGTAACGGAATTTACATATCTCTTTGCAATGTTTGAGAGCAAGGGCAACTTTTGAAGACATATCCACGCAATCGCAACAGTTTGCCAGCAGTGCTGCCGTCAGGAGGGTCAATATCTGAAGACGAAGAAGAATTGTTAACGTTATTAATCATGTTGCTGGTTTGGGTGTGTTGCCAGGCACGCTGTTGTTTATGATGTTGAGCGTGCTGTTGCCCTAAGCAAAAAAATCTAGAATTCAACAACAATTGTATAGAAATCTTTAGAAATCTATATAATTTTACAGAGTATAGTAGAATACTGTATATAATGATACAGATTCTATAGAAATAGTTTACGTCTACCTAATTTTTTTTTTACTTAAAAAATACTACAAATTCTAAAGATATGTCCGCACAAATACTATGGAATATTCTGTAAATTCTATAAATTTTCTATAGAATATTTTCTGCATTGCAGACAGTTGTGTCCGCATAAATCCTACAGAATATTCTATAAATATTCTATTAACTTTTTGTTAAGGTAATCTTGTTATTTACAGTAGAGTTAGCTATGCTGGTGGCGATCGTGGTTTGATGCAGTAGTTATAGTTATAGTCACGGCTTTAATAAGAGTTTGTAGTGCTAATAGCGATGGTTACAAAAGTGATATTACATAAAAAAACTACTATACAAAAAACCGCTACCATTAGTTGTGTCACATCGACATATAAGTAAATAAATATTTTAAAACCACGTGTACTTACGAAGACACTTTTGATGTTGTATGTCTCCATTGTGTACACGTAGCAAACGGCTTGCTTCTTGAGGTGCTTCTCGGTAGGGGAGATTATTCGGCGCTGGCGAATTGTCTAGACGCAAGGCTACTCAACACACTGAGTCAGATTGTTGTAGCGAAAAGATATATGTATTAATGCTGTGCTAATACTACATGTAAATCTGCACGTAGTTCAGGTAAATCTTGTACTTGTAACTGGGTGGACGCGCTAAGTGTTCAACAGGCTGACACTGGGTGTCAATAATACTTTATTAGTTACAAAACACAAGGTCCTAGACTTAACTGGACGTGTTGCCAGGCGCGTAGATAGCCGTACTGACGTACGCACGTGCTTTCACGTCAATGTGGCAAACAAATATAACAAAATTAAACCGCCCCCAGACATTGAATTGTCCATCTCTAATATGGCTGGCATCCATCGCAGAATGCCAGCACGAATCAAAACCTGGCTGGGCCTACCCGGCGTTACCTACATTCACTGAAAAGGACACAACGTTAACTTAGCTACTGCGCATGCCAGCAAAGAACCACTAGTTAGAAGTATCGTGCACAATGCTGCAGATCGCCTTCTTCTTCGACTACTCAGCCAAGAGGTTGCGTGTCTTACGGCAGAGATCGAGTCAGACGATGGTATGAATAACAGGACTAATCTGCAATCGCTCTATAAGATAAGATGGTCCAGTATTGCGAACGCTCTGTATAAATACAAGTCTGCATTGACTGCTCTAGTCACTACCCAGGAATATTTGGAAGAAGATAAGGACGACAAAGCCGAGGCTACTTGTTTTCCGTCAAACATGTTGACTTCATCATAACTTTAGTGACCATTGAGCATGTCCTCCAAAGTCGGCTTCTTCTGGCCACATTCACACAGTCAAAACAGTGTAATCTATGCCAAAAAGGCAAACACTACAGTCGCCCTGTTGCAGCAGGAGAGGCCGACCCAGAAGTATGGAATGCATTCTTTGACAATGCTGCAGAGCTAGCGGGAAGATTTGATATTGAGGCGAGAAAAGCCGCGCAATGAATATAGACATATGCACCGTCCTTGAGAATATATATAACTGACACACTCAGCCAGAATTGGATGAGGACAATGTAGGTCCTATTTGCTGTTCGTGGATCACTTGCTGCAGGTAATGGACACACGTCTATTGGTAGCTCAGAATCACTACATTCCCAGAGGGAATTGACCAGCTGAACAATGTGTTTCAAGACGACATTCCAGGTGATCTGCGTCAGCAACAAAATAGAAGGCAATATGGGAGATGGTGAATGTCGCTGAGAGACCGAACACACTCGATGATACAATACAGGACATCAATCACGTCCTGTACCAAAACACGCATACAGCAGTCGTGATACTGCTGGTGATGTCTGTCTCGACTCTCGACTGCCACAACTGATCGCTTGTCGGGATTGTATCTGATGCATGTCCACAAGGACAAGACGTTGGATGCAGAACGCACCATCCTCCAGTTCAGGCATTTAGCACAAACATTCCGACCAAATGAAGGAGAGATCACCTGGAACTGAACCCTTTCTGTAGATATGATAGACTCGTAAACATGTATTACCGAAGCATTATCATTGCCTACATTTCTTCTTGGCTTATGCGTAAATGAATGTTATCATTGCCAATAGTTTGCGTCGTTCTATTAATATGATTATCACGGTTGATTCTTACTACATTTGGTCATCATATAAAAAGTTTTCCAGTGATTTTGAATTACATTGTAATACATGTATATTGCAATAATGCTTGACTAGCTGTTGTAACTTGTAGACAATCTTAATAATCTGCGAAATCCTGACACATTAAAACTAGTTTTTGTTGTACATATATGATAATGAAGGTTCACGTCCACCTTTTACCAGGGACTGGCACAGTTTCGCAACGAAACACACGCGTTATAAACTTTTATACCAATCACAAAAAAATCCAATAAATATTTAAATGGATGTGTCATATATGTTTATAAAAAACTGAGACATAAATACTTGCCCATTTTTTTTACTAACATTAAAGCTTGTAAGTTAAAATATGTATTTTTTTAATATTGATGTTAATATTGAAGTGTAGGTGTATTATTCTAAAGGCAAGAACGTCACTTTTTGCATTGTGATAAGTTCATGCAGCCTGTGACTTGAATCAAATTATTTTCTTATGTTTTGGGGGTGACTCAACTTTAACCCTCTATTTAAAGTGCCTGACTTGCTATTTCGACACATATTGATCGGCTATGTAGGATCCCTGCAAACCGTAGTTTGTTCTCTATGATTCGCAATGCGTCGTCACTACAGGCAATCTATTGACTATGCTAGTTATATGTGAATTATGTACTGTGGTACTTTTTTCATCAACTGATATTGTGTTAAAGGTGAATGAACAGCGATTTTCATTGGTAAACTGATGCGCAGCTAGTTGTGTATTTCGTATAATTAAAACGCCCAAATACTCAGATTACATAGTACACATATCTCACAGTACACATATCTCACAGTACACATAAATTAACAATTTCATACCGTATTAGAGAGAGAGAGAGAGAGAGAGAGAGAGAGAGAGAGAGAGAGACTGAGTGAGTGAGTGAGTGAGTGAGTGAGTGAATTAGTGAGTGCGTGAGTGATTGAGTGATTGAGTGATTGAGTGATTGAGTGATTGAGTGAGTGAGTGAGTGAGTGAGTGAGTGAGTGAGTGAGTGAGTGAGTGAGTGAGTGAGTGAGTGAGTGAGAAGGTGATAGCGGACGTCCGTAACGAAGCAAATTAAATTCCGTTGGTACAAGACCACTATTGTTTTCTCAATTGGTGTCAATGCTAAAAGCGAGGCAGGCAATTCCACAGTGTGCACAACATTATGATTCGGTTTCAGTGCAGACAGTACACTTTGATTTTTATATTTTCACTGACTTACAGTAGTGTTTTCAACATAACCTACACTTTTATTTCTCGAAACAATCACACTGAAGATGCTCCTATTGTTTGCGCAGCACAAGTGTCGTAGTCTGCAAATGAGCCATTTCCCCTGTTCATGACTATTTTTAGGGTGTAAAAATGGGGATCATAACAGGCACTTTATTCGTATGACATGGACCCGGAAGTAAAGCAATGATATGTTCCTTTCTCCTTTCGACTTGCTACGCCCATAAATGCCGCACTTCAAAACGCTAAATTTACTAATCACGCCATGCTACTACGTGTTTTAGAAGTACATCCTGGTCCTGAAGTGATCATTCAATTATGGGTCGATGTTTCGTGATTAGATAAGTATTGCACTTCTGTTCACCCCATTTCCATCTCACCATTGTGTATTCTTCAACAATTCATATATGTTGCATATTTTGTTAGTAACTTGTTGTTTTTATTGTATTGTAACTGTGTGTTGGAATAAAGGATTGATTGATTGAATCAATTTGTACGTTTCTATGAGGTCTCTCCTCCATCTACGAGCTTCCACTGGGTGCATCCCCAGTGCTCGCAACCTTTGTTCATGCGACTTGTGTTGCAAGGACGGCACACAACGAGTTTCCAAAACGTTGAGGACGCAAACTTGATTAGACAGTCTTGTTGTTGTTCCCGAAAGCTATCGATTAGTTACGACTAAAGTCTGCACTTCAGTCTGATATTCACTGTTGAACATTATGTATTCAGATGTATTATTGCAATGTTATGCAAGACGCAATACTGGAAATACAACAGGAGAGGGGGCTTTAATGGCAGCGGACCTAAATGGGTGTTTCAGTTCACTATCTACCAATGAAGATATTAGTTCGTTAATATCAATACCGGATTTAACAAGATTTAACAAGATTGCCATTCAAGACAAAGGTCCAGATGAAAAGTGGACAAGGAAGCCATTGGCTTATCGAGAGCTCAACATTGTTCATATATGTGTAACCTGCCCTCCTGAGATATGTGTCAACCTTGTTTTTAAACATATTCACGCTGCTAGCAGTTACACAATATGTAGATAATTTGTTCCATTAATTATTTTCCTCTGTGACAACGGGTACTTCCTGATATCCAATCTACACTGATCCTTTAGTAGTGTTATATCATGTCCTCTAGTCCCATTATATTTCTTGTGTGACAAAAAATAGTTCTATCAATGTATTCATACCCATTTAATATCCTAAAAACTTCAATATGATCTAATCTTAACCTCCTTGTGTCTAGGGTTGTTAAACCACATTCTTTCAGGCGTTCTTCATAACTAAGGTCTCTAAGTTCTGGAATCATTTAGTTGCTCTTCTCTGCATTCGTTCAAGCGTATCTGTATCCTTTTTACGATATGGTCCCTACGCTTGTATACGGTATTCTAAATGAGGCCTAACTATTGCTTTATACACATCTATAATTTGCTTTTTTTACTTGTACGTTATATTTCTCCTAATCAAGCTAATAATTTGATTACATTTTGAAACTGCAATACTGCTCTGAAACTTTCATATTAGCTCTTATTGTTACTCCTAGGTGTTTTTCTTTTACTGTAGTACCAATAACAGTATATCCCATTTTATAATTTACATCCAAATTCCCGTGTCCTCTATGTAAGCATTTACATTTCCCAAAATGTAATAACACCTGCCTTTGTTCAGACAATTTACTAATTTGTGTAGATGTTGTTTATCGCCATCATTGTGAACCTTTCTAAACAATGTTCTGTCGTCCGCAAATTTCAGTACGTTGCTGGTTATATTATCGTCCAAGTCATTGATATATGTTACGAACAATTAAAGTCCTAATACTGATCATTGTGGTACACCATTCAAAACTGATTTCCAGTGTGAAACCTCTCCATCTACTACAACACGCTGTCTTCTGTCAGTCAGCCATTGTTCTATCCAGTCGATATCAAAAGCTTTCTGAAAGTCTAAGTAGAAAATATTAACTGGTGAACCCTCGTCTAGCCACTTAGTGATTTCGTCCAAAAAACATAACATATTTGGTAAGCATGACCTTTTAGTAATACATGTTGAGATGGATTTAATGATTTATGTCTAACAAGAAAGTACACCATATTTTCTTTAATTAACCTTTCTAATAATTTACACATCACTGATGTTAAACTCACTGGTCTGTAACTCTCTGACTTATTTATCAAACCCTTTTTAAATAATGGTATGATGTTTGCTTATTTCCATAAAAAAGGAACCAATCTCTCTTTAATGACTTCCAATTGGTATACTAAATCGTTCTACTGTTTCTATTGGTAGTGTTGGAAGAATTCCATCCACTCCAAGCTATGTGTTATCCTTCATTGCATTTATTATCTTAACTATCATTTCTTGAATTACAATTAACTGCCCTAAATAGTTTTAGCCTCTGAAATTTAGCATCTGGAACTGGTAAAAACTTTATTTCCAGCACTGTCTTCTAGTGGTCGTCCAACCTTGTCTCGTACGTTTTGTTTACTCCTGACATCTGCATAAAAACTCTTGCTGTCACTTTTATGTTACATGCTAGTTTTTGCTGATGGCTTCTTTTAGATTGTCTAATTTCAGTCGTAGATGCATTAAGTGTCACTTTGTAATTTGCATAGTCTTCATCTTTTCTGGTACGCTTATAAACCATACACATAGTTTGCATGAACAATATTTTTCTAATAGCTTCTTTTCCCAAGTGTTTCTTTCTAGACCGTTTTCCTTGTTTTTTTCAAGGGAACAAATTTATCGAAGATACTTTCAATTTTGTATTTAGAATGTTCTAACATTCAATTGCGGTCTTATTCCTCAGCATGTTATTCCAATCTAACCTTGCTAAGTATTTTATTACATCTCTATATGTACCTTTGTGGAAGTTTCTCCTGTATGCCTTTTTTTACTTTTACTTTCTTATTTTATTTTGATGTCAAAATGTATTTTATTATGATTTCTGTTATCCAATGATCCATGTATTTTGACATTCTCCACCAATTCATTTTGTGAAGACAACATTATATCTAAGGCAATCTCTCCCCTGGTTGGTTCTAGCACGTGTTTAGTAAGGAAGCTATCCTGAATTAAAAATAAAACCTGTTGGTCCTCACCCTTTGTACTCTCTAGAGATTTCCATTGTATGTGTCCGTAGTTAAAATCTCTCATTATGATACTTTCCCATTTGCTCACTTCCTTTACAGCGTTTTGTATTTTTTGTTTTATACTCCTCGTTTATATTTGAACTTCGGTAAACTAATCCAATAGTTAATGTTGAATTCCCTATAACAATATTGCACCAAACAGCCTCATCGCAATGTATTTCCCTTTCTAATTTTATTTCGTAATCCTGAATAGATTATTTAATATTTAGAATAACTTAAAATACAATTGTTCGTTTTTCGTATTTGTTATGCTCTTGTCGTTAAACATACGCATTTATAGACAACTTCAGAAATGTTTTCCGGACATTTTGTTTCTAGTTTGTGTGTACTAGTGGCATTTTGTCCTATTTCAGACACTTCTAAGTTTATGCAGTGTTTGCTACCAAAAATATTTTTATGCTAACCATGCCACTGTCGACTGTTGTTGAGAGTTCATTCGCAAAAACTGCTGCACCTTTTCCACTTTGATAAAGCCCACCCCTCATGTACATATCAGCCCTCACAACAAAACATCCCCACAAATCTATAAATCCAACTTCTTCTTCCCTTTGCAGCTGCTACCGTATTAATTGCCATCCTCCGGCAATTTCAATATCCCTGACACCTTTCAATATCTCTGACTCATGCAATAACGCCTGACACCTTTCGATATCTCTGACTACTGCAATAACACCTGACACCTTTCGATATTCATGAAACGTACAATAATAGGAAGGAAATAGATGATAACCTGGAACAGTTTTTAACAGAATTTTCATTAAAGCTATCATATTTAGACCAAATAAAACACATTGTCATCTTTGCCGGTGATTATAACATAAACCAGTTAAAGTTAAATGAAAATGAACTGATCACTGATTTCTTTTATATTCTTACATCACATAGTATGTGTCCCCACATCACACTACCAATTAGCTTTTCAGAAAGACACGGTATATTAATAGATGATCTTTTCTGTAAATTAACAAAAACAATTCTAGAGAGCCTAACAGGTATACTCATAACACAATTTTCAGATCACCAACCCTATTTTATCTTCATGGATACAACACACAACAAACAATCAAATCCAAAAACAACTAAGTTGCACTAGTGAAGCCTTATTAACAGTTAAACATGACATTCATACGTTTATGATTCAGACATTTATAACAAAATGCCCTAATGCTGATATAAATTTTAATTATAATCTGATACATCAAGTAATAGAAACGACTAAAAATAAGCACATTCCAACTAAGGTTGTCTAAATCCATAAATATAGACGTAAACATCAAGCTAGATAACGAAATGTCTATTAAGATCAAATAAATAGACATATAAATTATATAAACAACTTAATATGTTACATCCAGTATATAACACTTGTTGCACTAACCTAAAAACATTCAACGTAATACTTAAGAAGAGCATTCGTGAAGCAAAGAGATAACACTTTGAACAACTTTTCGTCAAATACAAATTCAATGCAGCAGATACATGGAAAGCAATTAATGAAATTATATCAAGACAAAAATTTAGTACTCAAAGAATAGATATGGTTTCAGATTTACAGAAATATAAGAGGAATCCGTATCACAAATAATCCACAACCAAATAAAAATAGTTATGGTTTTGATGGAATATCCAGCAAATTATAAAACTCGTTGAATCAAAAATAGTAAAACCTTTAACATTATTAATAAATCAAGTGCTGAACACATGACAATTTACTGACAAACTTAAAGTAACAAAAGTATTCCTATATTTAAGAAAAATTATCCCACATTATTCACAAATTATATACCAATATCCCGTTTGCATGTTATTTCAAAAGTCTTGTAAAGAATTATGAATAACCAATTACTCATGTATTTTACTAATACAAAAACTACTGTCTGATGCAGCTCTAGAAATAGTCGATAGGATCACTACACAATTGGATAACAAGCAATTACCCCTCAGTATATTTCTTGATTTATCGAAAGCATTCGATACACTTGACCACACAATTCTCTTAAAAAAATAGAACATTATGGGTTAGAATCCTCAGCATTGCAAGTATTAAATAGATACTTAGTAAACCGTAAGCAATTTGTAAAAATGTATGACATAAAATCATATGTTTTACCTATAAACATGGGGGTCTCACAAAGCTCTATTCTAGGTCCACTATAAACACGGGGGTCTCACAAGGCTCCACACTAGGTCCTCTATAAACACGGGGGTCTCACAATGCTCCATACTAGGTCCTCTATAAACACGGAGGTCTCACAATGCTCCATACTAGGTCCTCTATAAACACGGGGGTCTCACAATGCTCCATACTAGGTCCTCTGTAAACACGGGGGTCTCACAATGCTCCATACTAGGTCCACTATAAGCACGGGCGTCTCACAATGCTCCATACTAGGTCCTCTGTAAACACGGGGTCTCACAATGCTCCATACTAGGTCCACTATAAACACGGGGGTCTCACAATGCTCCATACTAGGTCCTCTATAAACACGGGGGTCTCACAATGCTCCATACTAGGTCCACTATAAACACGGGGGTCTCACAAGGCTCAATACTAGGTTCTCTATAAACACGGGGGTCTCACAAGGCTCAATACTAGGTCCTCTGTAAACACGGGGGTCTCACAAGGCTCCATACTAGGTCCTCTGTAAACACGGGGGTCTCACAAGGCTCAATACTAGGTCCACTATAAACACGGGGGTCTCACAAGGCTCCACACTAGGTCCTCTATAAACACGGGGGTCTCACAATGCTCCATACTAGGTCCTCTATAAACACGGAGGTCTCACAATGCTCCATACTAGGTCCTCTATAAACACGGGGGTCTCACAATGCTCCATACTAGGTCCTCTGTAAACACGGGGGTCTCACAATGCTCCATACTACGTCCACTATAAACACGTGCGTCTCACAATGCTCCATACTAGGTCCTCTGTAAACACGGGGTCTCACAATGCTCCATACTAGGTCCACTATAAACACGGGGGTCTCACAATGCTCCATACTAGGTCCTCTATAAACACGGGGGTCTCACAATGCTCCATACTAGGTCCACTATAAACACGGGGGTCTCACAAGGCTCAATACTAGGTTCTCTATAAACACGGGGGTCTCACAAGGCTCAATACTAGGTCCTCTGTAAACACGGGGGTCTCACAAGGCTCCATACTAGGTCCTCTGTAAACACGGGGGTCTCACAAGGCTCAATACTAGGTCCACTATAAACACGGGGGTCTCACAAGGCTCAATACTAGGTCCTCTGTAAACACGGGGGTCTCACAAGGCTCAATACTAGGTCCTCTGTTATTCATTATATATTTATTAACGATTTCTCACAATCCAGTAATGCCTTTAAATTCATTACATATGCGATGATACTTCTCTAGTAAGTACGCTCGGGTCCTTTACAAATGGTACAAACAAACCAGATACTGAATATATGATAAATCCAAAACTACACAACATAGCAGAATGGATAAAAGTTAATAAATTATCATTAAATATCAACAAAACTAAGTATATGATTTGTTAAATGCCAAACAAAAGGGTAACGCTACCAATTGATGGTGTAAACATTGAAAGAATCCAACATTTCATCTTCTTAGGTCTAACAGTATACACAATTTAAATAGGGATTAACGTATTGAGAAAATAGCAAATAAGTGTTCTAGGATAATCGCAATTATAAACAAGTTAAAGCTTGTCTTAGCACAAATATCAGAATTATATTTTATAATTAATTAATATTACCCCACATAAATTACTGCTTAATGATCTGGGGTGACCAGTGTAATACGATAACACAATTACAGAAGAAAGCAATAAGAATAATATACGTAACCAAATACAACTCACATACGGAACCATTATTTAAAAGCCTCTCTGTTTTAAAGGTTGAAAATTTACTTAAAAAATAGATACTACGATTTTATTTTAAATTCATGCATAAACAGTTACCAGCATACTTACAAATCTGGCCGATAAACAAGAATACCTACATACACACTCGTCCTCACGCGTAAACACAACAAAATACACACATTTAGAACACAACACGAATTTGCAAAAAAGTATCTGAAATATAGTTTACCACATATAATCAACAATACTCCAGACATTTTAAAATACAAGGTGACCACACACAGTTTACAGGAATATATACATTATGCTAACAATTATATTATAAAAAGCTATCTATGCGTATGCACTGTTATTAACTGCTACACTTGTGTGCATGGTCAAGAATAAATACTTAATCCAGCTATACGAGTAAACATTCATTTATACAAGCGGAAATATACAGTAAATTCATTAAAAACTTACCAGGGTGGCTCCTATAAGAGCGAATTCTTTAATCTTAATAGGAGTTTCCCAAATCCAATTTGTACTGTACATGTGTTTACATACGTAATGTACACACAATTTAATTGTGTTAATGTATTAAGTATTGTTACTGTACTATTAAGTACAAATGGATCAATAAAGAATGATGTCTGTCTGTCCGTCTGCTTCCCATTACTGGTAAAATCCCTCACAGAATGATCAGCTCAACCCGCATCTGCTTAAATGTTCTGACTAACTGTCTGTATTTCCCAACTATGTCAGGTGTACCTCCCTCTCTACGTTATTAGTCCCTACGTGTATTGAAACAGATCCTCCCTTGCCCGGACCCATGGTTCTTTCCACCTTTTCTGTTATAGCCTCTATTTTTGTCCCTGGAAAGCAAATCACCACGTCGTCCCCTTGCTTAGTGCTCTGTCGGTCTTCCTAACTATTGGGTCCCCCACAAACACCCTCGCTCTCCTCCTCACCCCTCTTACGCTACCTCAGAAAAGCTCTTGTGTCGGATCACTTCAATCGCATTCTGTCCTGCAGTCGTGTCACCTGCTAGCATGCTGTCCATCTCCCTCTTGCCAATCAGCATATGACCTTTCCCTCCCGTCTCCTGGCTGTCTTGCGCTCTTGTCGTCTTTACTCCTGACGCATTCGTTCCTTTCGCATTCCCTCCCGTCTCCTTCGCTCCCATCGCCTTCCCTCCCATCTCCTCCGCTCCCATCTCCTTCGCTCCCTTCTCCTTCCTTCCAGTCTCCTTCGCTCCAGCAATCTCCTTCGCTCCAGTTTCTTCCCGTCCCGTCCTGTCACCTTACCTCCCGTCCTGTCACCTTACCTCCTCCCAGCCTCCTCCCAGGCTGAGGTGAGCTCTCTCTAGCATCTCTCTCATCGCCTTCCCCACTTTATAACCCACTGCCCCCCCCCTCCACCAGAACCACTGGCACAACCCACCTCTTCCCTTCCCACCAATGCTACAACGAGCTGCGCCAGCTGTTCCATTTCCACCCCTAGTTCCTTCATCTTCGCACATTCCCCACACTCAAAACTAAAGTTATCCGCCTGAACTTCAGCCCAAGACTTCACACACTCGTACTTGACGAAGTCCACCCAGTTGCTACAACTCCCGCTTACTAAATGCCTGGTGGCCTTTACCTGCCGCTTGCACGATGCCATCACAGAAATGAGATTTCAGTGATGGCGCCGTGAGTAGTAGAGACTTAGGTTTCACACCCCCAAAGAGGAGGAGAGAACGTCCACGAATCACTACCACTTCCGATTGCGCGCGCATCCAATCAGAGTGCCTCCTGACGGTCACGTGATTAGCGCAGCGCCTTCTGGGTAATATCAGCGCCCTCTATCGACAGACGGGTGACGCAGCGTCCCCTAACGACCAGAGGAAGGGTCTCTGGACCTCTAAGAACGATCGGAGCATCATTCTATCCTATATTTGAATCAATGCGGTACATTTAGCCCCGCGTTACCCTATCAAGGTGGAGCATTTAGCCCCGCATTACCCTAAATTGATGTGGTATATTTAGCCCTACGCTGCGACGCGATGTGGTAATCTGTTGTTGTAACCCGATATCCGGTGCACTGTGGACGACTGTGTTGCGCGTTGCAGCCCGAAGCAGACAGCTGTTGCAGACCGATGACAGAAAGGGCTCAGGAATGCAGTGGAAATTACGAAGGTTGGAGAAAATGCGTGCGGTGGAAATACGGTGGAAACTACGAAACTTGGAGTCAATGCGTGTGACGGAAACTACGAAGGTTGGTTGGTATGGAGACTTGTTGTGTTGTTATTACGAACAGCTTTTGCAGACCTGTAATGACACGGACTTTCGTTTGTTGCTCGATGTTTAATTTAAATACGATATATATATATATATATATATATATATATATATATATACGGAATGCATAGATTGCGTTAGGTGGTTGTAACTCGATACCTAACCGAAACAGTGGATTCTATATATATATATAGCGTTCATAGCGTAGAGTGAAGCGTGTTGTGTAACTCGATACTTAACCGAAACAGTGGACTCGTTTTTTAAGTAAACAGCTGCTGTTTGTTGTAGGTTTGTTTTATCGAGTCGAGGCCGGTCGAAATAATCGCATTGGAACAGCGGAGTTTATTCGTGTTTTGCAAGTGGTCGTGTATAATAAAAAAGTATATTGTATGGAATGGAATTCATTATTTACCGAGAACAACAACAGACATGTATTAACGATGCAAAACAAATTTTTAATACAGAAAGATACATACGAGAGACAACAGACATGTATTAACGATGCAAAACAAATTTAATACAGAAAGATACATAATGAAGCAAATGTTCATTTTAACGAAGTAGTAATTTTTAATACGTGTTGCACGAATCGAGGTAGAATAATCATCATCAGTAATACAGTAATATGAGAAGTGGCAAATGTTCATTTTAAACATAATGAAGCAAATGTTCATTTTAACTTGAACAAAGTAGTAATTTTGTAATACGTGTTGCACGAATCGAGGTAGAATAATCATCATCATCAGTAATATGAGAAGTGGCAAATGTTCATTTTAAACATAATGAAGCAAATGTTCATTTTAAAGAAGCAGCAATTTTTAATACGTTCTGCATGAATCGATGCAGAATAATTATCATCAGTAATATGAGAAGTGGCAAATTTCATTTTAATCATCAGTTGTTATATTTAATCATCAGCATTTATCATCAGTAATAGAAATTATTAAAAATAATTATCATATGAGAAGCAGCAAATGTTCATTTTCAAATATTTAATAAAATGTCCTTGGAGAAGCAGCAAATGTTCATTTTCAAATATTTAATAAAATGTCCTTGTACTCTTACAAATGTTCATTTTTTGGTGATGGTGTGTATTGAAGCGTCATATGGAAAGAACCTCAGTCTGCGATTACGATGTCTAGGACGGGCGGGCAGGGTCGACGAACGAGGCGGCAGCGGCGGCGGTGAAGGGCAGGCGGACGACAGCGACGGAGGAGGTAAATCAATCAACTCGGACTCCCAGTCCTCGGGTTCTGGATTACGATGTCTAGGACGGTCAGGCAGGGTCGACGGACGAGACGGCAGCGGTGACGGCGGTGGAGGGCGGGCGGACGACAGCGACGGAGGAGGTAAATCAATCAACTTGGACTCCCAGTCCTCGGGTTCTGGAGATAGAGGGGGAGTTGTTCCACACGGAGGACTGGTTGTCTCGATCAGTTCTTTCATCACGAAAGGCCAGATGATTAATTTCGACGGACGTGTAGGCGGCGGAGGTGGTTGAGCTGGTGCTGATTTTCCACTGAGTATGGCAAATAATTCTGCCATGTGCACGCGTAGTATTTTGGTGACGAGTTCGTTCATGACGGCATCCCATTTCTCAGCGTGCTGACTGCAAGGAAGAAAACAAGTGAGTTAGAAACAACACATTACTAGCACTGCAATGACGATTACGAAGACATTAGTCATCGGTAAGCAAACGTACTGTCGATGATATTCTCGCATGTAGACCCCTGTCAATATCTGACAGATCTCGCGTACGTCCGCAACATACTGTATGAAGCAATGCAGAGTAATTTTGCTGATGGTCCTGACAAGTGCCACCATGGTGTACACTATGTGCGTGAGCGATACGTAATACGACAACATGATGACGAAGATGACGAGAGCACGATGCGAGAGGCCTTATATAGTGTGAGAGGAAATATTGTTACCAACCCCGAGAACAATGGAGAACTCGTCATATCGGAGAGCTGTCAAATAACAGACGCAGCAGTCATCTGTCAAGCAGTCAAAAAACCCGAGGTGAACACAGTACTACAACGCATATAACGCAGTAAATGTACATTCCAGCATCATAACACAAGCATGGATCGTCCGATTCACTTTAGAGACGCTAATAGCTATCTGTCTAATTTTTATGCGTGTAGAATTTTACACCGTTGAAAGTGCCTATCAGTGGAAGAAATGTGTGCATAATAAAGACTGGAAGACAGCGGAAAAAATGATAACCACACAAAGTGGCCTGCAGGCTAAATACCTGAGCAAGAGCATTCGAACGAAGGAGCATTTACGAGAGGCGTGGAACCGGGAGAGATATTCTGTGATGTACGCGTTAGTAGCTGTGAAATTCCGTAACCGATACTTACGGAAACGACTTTTAGACACAGGAAATAGTCATTTGATGGAATGGGTCAAAAGCAAAGAGGGGTTTTGGAGTGCGTTGACCTACAACGGTCAAGCTGGCCGGAATATACTCGGTGAGATACTCATGCGAGTAAGAGTGTTCATACGAGCGCACCAGACAGTAAAAAGTGGGTCTGATGTAACACCCGGAGACAGGGCGTCGATCGTTCGTTACAACCAGGCACCCGGAGATACAGCAACGGTCCAAAACATCACGCGCTGTGCGGATAACGAACCAAATAAAATTGCGCAATAACATCACGCGCTGTGTGGGCAACGGTCGAAAACATCACGCGCTGCCAAATAAAACTGCGCAATAACAGTCGACGATGAGGACTATATAAGGCGGATACGAACACACACAGGAGTATTGCAATTGTTCTGATTGACTCTACTCTACTACACTCTACTACACGAAGATGGACGCCTCGCAGCAGACCGACACCGTGATGGATTTTACAAAACTCCAACACGAAGTAAGTGCTGGTCGCTATGTGTTTAAACAACCGTTAGTCATAACGGCATGTGGCGTTCAAGATAAATACGTTTTTTACACAGCTTGTCCGAAATGTCCTAAAGGACTCCGCAATCTCGTCTGTCCAGTGCACGGGCTGCAATCTGAATGCGTGTACAGATTCGTTCTGCGTCTCCTTCTAATAAACAGTAACGGCAGTGAATGTTGGAGTACTTGTTTTGATGAAAATGCGGTCAAAATTCTAGGGTTCACCGCAAACGACTACGTGGCTTTGGAGTCAGACGAGCAACGCTACGACGCGATGTCGATGCTGCGAGGCAGCCAGGTGATGGTGACCATTAGGAAACGCGTGACAAAAGAGTACGTAAACTACAATGTAGCAGAGATTGATGTTGTAACCGTGTGACTTTGTTGACAGGACGACACTGCTGATGCTGTTGCTACCGCTGCTACCGCTGGTACATCCAGTGGAGTCGATGGAAAAGCGAAGGTGAGGAAATGGTTAAATGATAATAGTACCAACGATTTATTCTCCTCTTCTTCCTCGACAGACAGTTGTCCAATGATTTTGATAACAGATGACGAGGAAGAGAAGGAGGATGTTATAATCATAAACAACAGTGACAGCAGCTGTAGCAGCAACGGTGAGGATATGACGATGACGATACATCAAATAGATAGGATAGTAGATCGTGGTGAGTCTATGGTTCTCGAACAGAGGTTTAACGTAGCTGTAGAGAGCGCTGCTGTTCAGTACGCATGTGATGAGGTGAGTCGTGTAATGAATTTAGATTCAAATGATGATTACATACCCTCATCCGACACGATCATGTATGTCTTGCAGTGGTTAAGTATAGAAGTGATTACGTCGTGTGGGAGCATGCAGTGGCGAGAACGTGTGACAGACAAGGTGAGAGATGCGTTAATTGATCGATATATGCAACGTATGAACTAATCTTCTGTTCAAACAGGAATCACTAAGCTTTCTATTCAAGAAGACACCGGTATCGAACGACGACGACGACGACGACGACGACGACGACGACGACGACGACGACGACGACGACGACGACGACGACGACGACGACGACGACGACGACGACGACGACGACGACGACGACGACGACGACGACGACGACGACGACGACGACGACGACGACGACGACGACGACGACGACGACGACGACGACGACGACGACGACGACGACGACGACGACGACGACGACGACGACGACGACGACGACGACGACGACGACGACGACGACGACGACGACGACGACGACGACGACGACGACGACGACGACGACGACGACGACGACGACGACGACGACGACGACGACGACGACGACGACGACGACGACGACGACGACGACGACGACGACGACGACGACGACGACGACGACGACGACGACGACGTCACATGGTCGATAACAATCAAACATCAGAAATTTTCATCACTGGCGTCAACGGAAGTACCCTCAAACGACAATTCCGAGGTCGCTGTCGACAGTCCTCAGTCGCCAAACGTACTCATGTCATCGGAGGAATGCGACATTATCATCGAAGACGCTATGGCTCAGAAGATCGTAAATGAGTGTCAAAAAAGTTGTCTCTCGCTTGAAACGATGATTCACAACGTTTGTCAGGACGTCACTGTTACACTCATGTCGTTGGAGTGGCAAAAGGATCTTCGACGTGACATTCAACGCATCGAACCACATTTGAAATGAACATTTTCTCTTCTACATTGGTGATCGAACCACATTTGAAATGAACATTTTATCTTCTAATTCACACTATTGTTCCATCTCTCTTCTAATTCACACTAACAGTAAAGTCACTTGATATTCAGCATTGTAGCTGTCTGACGTTCGTATATATATATATATATATATAGAAACGAACATTTCTTAGTTTTGAATATTATTTCATAACCACTGTCATAGCTAGTCACTCCATTATATATATATATATATATATATATATATATATATATATATATATATATCCACTGAAGAAACGATTCTTAGTTTTATTTCATAACCACTGTCATAGCTAGTCACTCCATTATACATTGGTGAAATCATTACTACTGTTGTTAATCACTTGGTATGTGTTGACTTTCGGCATTGTCTGACGTTCGTATATCACTGTAGAAACGAATATTTTGTATTTGAATATGCAGCTGTCTGACGTTCGTTAGAAACGAACATTGTATTTGAATATATATATATATAAATATTATTTCATAACTACTGTCATTATTTCTAGAAATGAGCATTCTAGACTGGCTCACTTGATTCGTATATGAATTAATACATTTTTATATTGTTGTTATTGATATACATCTCTGCGAAAAAAGACTTAATCATCTACTATACTAGCCTCTGCCGTATCGATAACCGATCGTAAGCTAGGGGTCACTGTCGAGATCGTAAAGATTCACAAACTCAACAAATGTCATTACTACTAGCCTCTGTCGTATCGATAACCGATCGTAAGCTAGGGGTCACTGTCGAGATCGTAAAGATTCACAAATCCAACATATCATTAATCATGTATAAGTCGAATCGTATGTGTATGTATGATTACAAACAACATAATAAAAATGAAAAAAGTATGGCGCGTGTTGTCAGTCCTTCATCCCGTAGTCGTAAATGAACGGTTCCTTCGCAGTCGTAAATGAACGGTTCCTTCGTATAGACAAGAATCCTTCGAAATATGTTTAACGACGCGTCAGTCAGTCCTTCATTCCCGTAGTCGTCTCGTCAGTCAGTCCTTCATTCTCGTAGTCGTAAATGAACGGTCCTGCATAGAACTCGCAGTCCGTTCGATGTCGCCACCGTACGGTCCTGTATAGATAGAGTGGTGCCCTCTGCATAGAACTCGCAGTCCGTTCGATGTCGCCACCATACGGTCCTGTATAGATAGAGTGGTGCCCTCTGCATAGAACTCGCAGTCCGTTCGATGTCGCCACCGTACGGTCCTGTATAGATAGAGTGGTGCCCTCTGTATATCAAATAACGAACGGTCCTTCGAATAATGAACGGTTCTGAATATATATATATATATATATATATATATATATATATATATATATATATATATATATATATATACTATAGCGAGAGTCAATGTTTGTCAGTTGTAGACGTATCAGCAGCAACATGAAACGTCATCTATGTCGTCATTGCGGTCTCGTAGTCGATACGTATGCAGAGCTAAAACGTCACGTAGAGAGTCATTCGACACCGTCTGTGAACGAGCATTCTTATTCGATAGCGCCACCTATTGACCTCGCAAAGAAAACGAAATACTCGTGTAAATGTGATGAGACGTTCGAAAGATGGGACAGTCTTCAGCATCACGTAAGAACAGCATGTCGTCTTAAAAAAAAGAATACCACCTACACGTGTACGAAATGCGGAAAGAATTTCAATAGAATTGACAACCTGACCAGACACGCACGAACAACGTGTACCGGCATCAAGAAGCTACCACCTACCACATACACGTGTACGAAATGCGGAAAGAATTTCAATAGAATTGACAACCTGACCAGACACGGAATAACGTGTACAGACAAACCACCACCACCGAAGAGATCAAACGTGGAAGACACCACACCTCATCACCCGCTAGTTACCGACGAAGACCCTCTCGAGCCACCCGCTCGACTTCCCTTCGCCGATAACCTGTCGACGGAACTGCTAGATGTCGTTCGAGCGCACTGGCAAACCATACGGACACGCGTGACGAGAGGACCTCTCCAACACAGGTACGATTACAGATTAACCACGCTAGACACGACCGTCCTAGAGACACCTTTGAAGAAAATGTACCAGGAACAGACCAACGCCTTCAAGATTAACCTCAGTTACGGATTCGTACTGAGGAACAAGAACACGGGACGATACAAGTACTATCACTCCTCGTGCAATTGCTGTGGACAATACCTGGACGAACCCAGTCTCGTCACCAACAGCGAGGATTTTGACGACTTTCTCGAACGCATCCGAGAAACCGACGTCTTGCAGTGGGCCATCAATCAAAGACCGGATTCTGCATGGGTGTGCGAACTCGTGACCAATGTCACATTTTTCGTCAACCGCATCGTCGATCATCCGATAGGATGTGTAAACATGATCCCTCTTCCAGTCTATATCAAGAAGAACAAAGCCGTCATATGTTTGGAAACGGAGTGCATGTATAACAAGAGGTACACTGACAACCTGTGTCTCTTCCGGTGTCTGGCCCTGCAACGTGGATGTGACGTACGCCAATTGGAACCAACGATGAAGACGCTGTACGAGGCTTACAACCAAGACGATGTACCCATGGAACAATTTGCTGGGGTCACGATGAAAGACCTCTATCGCGTAGAGACGACGTTCCAGACGAAAGTGTGCGTGTACAGTCTCGTCAAACCGGACGAGGAGGACGAACGACCAACCGCCGAACTCGTCCGTCGATCGGTCTGTAAATATCCTACCACGCTCTACCTCAACCTTCACGAGACGCATTTCTCCTTCATCCAGGATGTGCGCATGTATTGTCACACGTACAGATGTCGGAAATGCAACGCGTTGTGGACACACGCATGGAAGTTACGTCAGCACGAGAGCACGTGTACGGGAGGTGTGCGTCGAATCTTTCCCGGCGGTGTGTACCATTCGACTCCGTCTATATTCGAACGACTGGACGACGAGAACATCCGAGTGGACGAATCGTTGCGATACTATCCGTACCGAGCCACTTTTGATTTCGAGTGTTGGTTCGATACCGAACAACTTCCGTCTGACAGCGACCAGGTGCACTGGGTTGCGCGTCATGTTCCACTGAGCGTCAGCGTGGCATCAAACGTACCAGGACACGAACGAGTGAAACGTCTCGTCACGAACGGAGACACCAACAAGTTGGTGATCGACATGATGACCGTTCTGATATCGATGAGTGACGCCGCGTACGACAGCATCAAAGACTCGTACGAGAACGTGTTGGAACAACTCGCAGAAGCAATGACGCGATGGGACGAACAAGAGGAGACTGCACTGTCAGCAGCCGACGACGACGACAAGAAATCTCGACGTGTAAAAAATCCATACAAAAAGCTGATGGGACAACTGTATGGATGGATGCGTCAGTTACCCGTCGTCGGGTTCAATTCGGGTCATTACGATCTCAATGCCATCAAACAGTTCCTAGTACCTTACTTCCTGTCCGCTGCAAAGACAGAGGAACAAGAAGAAGAAGAAGAAGAAGACGAGAACGAGGACGTCGGGTCGTTTTTCGTCATCAAGCGCAACAACACTTTCATGTGTCTTTCGACGGATCAGCTGAAATTCCTAGACATGACCAACTACATAGCCCCCGGGTTCAGTTACGACAAGTATCTGAAAGCGTACGGATGCGAGGTGACGAAAGGTCATTTCCCGTACGAGTACATGGATCGACTAGAGAAGCTCGACGACACCGTTCTACCGCCGAAAGAGACCTTCTTCAGTCGTCTGAAGAACGAAGGTATTTCCGACGAGGATTACGTCAGTTGTCAGGAGGCCTGGCGCGACAACGACATGACGACCTTGCGAGACTTTCTCGTCTGGTACAACAACAGGGACGTGGTTCCCTTTCTACAGGCCATCGATAGACAGTTTGACTTCTATCAACAGCGTGGGATAGACATATTCAAACAAGGCATCAGCGTACCCGGTCTGACCCTGCTATACCTGTTCAACGACCTTCCGGAGAAGACCTACTTTACCATCTTCAACGAGAAGAACAAAGATCTGCACGACCTCGTCAAAGATAACATTTGCGGTGGTCCTTCGATCATATTTCACCGCTATCACGAGAAAGGGATCACTGCGCTACGTCTGAACGAGTACGGAGAGGCTGCCCGATCGTGTCGATCGATCGTCGGATACGACGCGAACGCGCTGTATCTGTGGTCGCTGATGCAAGACATGCCTATGTGATGGTACACGCGACGGCGGGTTGAGAAGGACTTCCGTCCCGAATCAGCGCAGCTGTACGGACAGACGGCTGCGGAATGGCTGACGTGGGAATCCGAAAGCACGGGTCTTTCCATACGACATCAGATCAACGGACGAGAGAAACGGATAGGTAAACATCGGGTGGATGGATGGTGTAGCGAGACGAAGACGGCTTATCAGTTCCACGGGTGCTTCTTTCACGGTTGTCCATGCACTCGAGAAGAGGTCAATTCTGTCAACGGGAAACCCATGACACAACTGCTCAACGAGACTCGAAAGACCACCGCCTACCTACGTCACTTCGTCAAGGTCGTCGAGATGTGGGAATGCGAGTGGAAAGAGATGAGACGAGATCAGGTCGTAAAACAGTGTTTGGACGCTGCATTTCCCCGACGTCGACGTCACGTGCGGTGGACGATGACAACGCAACATATCCTGAGCGGTGTGCGTACTGGAACCGTGTTCGGCATGATCGAGTGCGACATTCGCGTGCCGGAAGAACTGCGCGAGTACTTTGCCGAGATGCAGCCCGTGTTCAAGAACATCCGTCTGATGCGCGAGGATCTCGGTCCGTTCATGCGTCAATATGCCGAAACGCACAACATCATGACGACTCCGAGGCGCATGCTCGTGGGCAGTTATTACGGTGATAAGATATTGCTCGCCACGCCTCTGTTGCGATGGTATCTGGACCACGGTCTCGAGGTGCTGCACGTTTACCAGGTCATCGAGTACGATCCGATTCCGTGTTTCCGTCGATTCGGCGATGCCGTACCAAGGCCCGTTGCGAGGGAGACGTCCACAGAGACAGGACCATCATCGCGGATACCATGAAGTTGCTGGGGAACTCGGGCTACGGAAAGACCATCACCAACGTGGACCGACATCGCGATGTCAACTACTGCACGGAGAAAGTGGCATCGAGTCTGATCAACGATAAACGGTTCCGACAACTCGACATCGTCGTTGACGACGCGTACGAGATAGAGATGAGCAAGAGAACCGTTGCGTACACACTACCCGTACACGTGGGATTCTTCGTTCTGCAGTACGCCAAGATGCGCATGTTGCAGTTCTATTAAGACTTCATCGACAAATACGTGGAGCGACCTCTGTTCCAGTACTGCGAGATGGATACGGACAGTGCCTATTTAGCCTTGGCTGACGAGTCCGTCGATGTCCTCGTGACCCCAGCACTGCGTGATCATTATTTCCGACATCGTTCCGAATGGCTCCCGTCCGAATGTTGCGACGAACATCGGATCGAGTACGTGCGCTGTCGACTCGCCGGTCGACCTTGGATCGGAGACGATGCATGCTGTAAGGAGCGCAGAGCGTTTGACAAGAGGACACCGGGTCTGTTCAAGGTAGAGTGGTCGGGCGATGGATTCGTGGGGTTGTGCAGCAAGACGTACTATTGTTTCGGAGCCACCGACAAGTACAGTACCAAAGGTCTGAGCAAACGTCACAACGCCATCGATAAGGAGACGTTTCTGGAAGTGCTCACCAACTGTCGGAGTGGAAGTGGAAAGAACCGTGGATTCCGGGTGCATAAATCGACCGTGCTGACGTACGTGCAGGAACGAGCGGCTCTCACCTACTTCTACGCCAAACGCGTGGTGCACGAGGACGGTCTGAGTACGGGTCCGACGGACGTGTAGATAAAGACGCTGTGCTGAGGTCGTCTGTCATAATCGATCATGGGCACGCGATGGAAACATCCCTTCACGTGCATCGTTGCCGGATCGACGGGATGCAGCAAGAGCACGTTCGTGACGCGTCTGTTGAGTCATGCCTCTGCGATGATTGATCCACCTCCCGAAAAGATCACGTGGTGTTACGGAGAATGGCAAGAGGCTTACGCAACGACGAACTTGACTCATGTGCGATTCGAGGAAGGGTTACCGACGGCGGACATGTTCGAAGCGACAACGAGGAACCTCATCGTCATAGACGATCTCATGACGGAAACGGACGAGCGAGTCACGACCTTGTTCACTAAAAAAAGTCACCACAGGAACACGTCCGTGCTGTATCTCGTACAGAACCTTTTTCCTAAAAACAAAGAGAGTCGCACCATCAGTCTTAACACTCACTACATGGTGGTGTTCAAGAATCCACGCGACGCAACGCAGTTGTCGCACCTGGCTCGTCAGATGTATCCGAGACGCACGAAATTCGCGCTAGACGCTTTTAAAGACGCCACGAAGGCGCCGTACGGTTATCTATTGGTCGATCTCAAACAGGACACTCCCGAGGACATGCGTCTGCGCGCGTGTATCTTTCCCGACGACGACGTACAGTACGTGTACCTACCTAAGGTATAAAAGATCGAACGCGTGAATCGTCTCTTCATTCGCATCATGTCTGCTCTGGTGAAGAAACACATCGTGTGTATACAGACTCTGGCCAGAATCAAGAACAACAAAGTGAAAAAGGCCATCATCGCCAACGCCGACGCCGATCTGCTGTGTGCACTAGCCGAGTGTGCCTACAACATACTAAGGAAGAACATTCCGTTGACTCCATTACAGAGGCGTCGTTTGAATAAATACAAGACGACCTTACGTAAGTTGTCTCAGAGACGGACGTCGACTGCCGAAAGAAGAAGACTCCTCTTGTTGCGACCGCAAGTCGGCGAGGGTCAGAGCGGAGGTTTCCTACCGGCCTTCCTAGCGCCGTTGGCAAGTTCGGTCTTTCTACCCTTGCTGTTCGAGAAGTAGACGCATGGAACACGCGCGCAAGATGGCCTTGGTGGATCCGCGACTGTTGAATACGTTGTGTTCGCCGCCGCCACCAACGGACACCGTAGGTAAGAAAGTGCAAGCCCTCGATGACGAGATGAAGACCATCCTCGATAGAAAGGACCTCGACGATGGAACCAAGGTCACGCTGTATAACCAGGTGTTGCAGTGGTACAACGTCCTAGTCAATAAACGCGTCAAGGAACCGGTACGCATGATCGAGGTAGGGAAGAAGGCGGGGACGGAACCCGAGGAAGCTTCTAGTATGGAAGCCGACGTGGTGAACACCGTTCCCAAGAGTCTGCAGGCCAAAGCCAGACGTTTGATGGAACATCTCAAAAGAAACGTCGCGTGGAACGATCGTGGCGAACTCATACACGAGGGTGTCCCTGTTGCCGGAAGTAACGTGGTGGATCTCGTTCACGATCTGTTGCGTAAGAGAAAGACCGACGATCCAACGGGTTGGCAGTCGTTCGCACGACAACTCCGCGTCATCAACATACCCATGGAGTTGGTCGGTAACGCTACCAGGAAAGCCTACATACAACAGACAGCGACTCCCACCGCTGCTACACCACGACGATCTCGACGATCGTCAAGCTAGTCACCCTTCGAACGCCAAATGGAACATTCCCTACCTACACCACCTCCCGAATTGATGAGTTGGGACAACTTATAAAAGATTATGTCGTAGTCGTAACGCACTCATGTTGCTGGATCCGCAAGACGAGCACCGTTCCGTCGTCACTTCGATATTACTTAGCGGACTTACCTTGTTTGGTGACGTTGTAGCCGGAATTCTTATACAACAGGTGTTATTCAAACTATGGTTTCGCTACGTTGTTGCTCGACCGCTGTCGTTGTGGGAGCGATAACGTGCGTTCTACTATACGTCAGCGCACTCGTCGTTCGTCAGTATTCAGGAGTCGTCAACGTCACCGCCGTAAACGCATCGGACCTTCTGATTTAATGACGTCGAAAAGACTAAAGACGGTCTACTTCGACCCGAAGAGGGTAGGCAGTTATGGCGGAGTCGACGCCTTGCGACGCGTCACGCACGCTCCTCGGAAAATAGTCGCGCAGTGGTTGTCGGAACAGGACGCCTACAGCTTACACAAGCCGGCGAGACGACGTTTCAAGAGACGATGCGTCATCGTGGGCGGTATGAATCAACAGTGGCAGGCCGATCTCGTCGACCTGACGACGTTGAAAAACGACAACGACGGTATGACCTTTCTCCTCACGATAATAGACGTCTTTTCGAAACGCGCCAAATGCATTCCTATGCCAAGCAAATCCGCTGCGTCATTGGTCGCGGCACTGCAAATAGCGTTCGCGAACGATCGGCCGCACACGTTGCAGACGGATCGAGGAATGGAATTTCTGAATAAATCCGTTCAGGCTCTCTTAAGGAAACGTGGCGTCCATCACTTCTCCACGCACAACGTGAAGACGAAGGCGAGCGTCGTGGAACGATTCAACAAAACGTTGAAGACTCGCATGTGGCACTACTTCACGAAAGTTCAGACGTAGCGTTACATCGACGTCCTTCCGGACCTGGTGCGAACGTACAACGACACCCGTCACCGCAGCATCGGTATGGCTCCGTCGCAGGTCAATGCAAAGAATCAAGAAAAGGTGTGGCAACGTCTGTACGGACACGACGGTAAGGGCGTGCCCAAGTTGAACGTGTCGGATCGCGTACGCGTCAGCAAGTACAAAGGCACGTTCGAAAAGGGGTACGAAACGAACTGGAGCGAAGAGGTGTTCACCGTACACGAAGTTCATACCTCCGAACCGCCCGTGTACCGCCTGCGGGACGATCTCGGCGACACGCTGGACGGCACCTTCTACGAACAGGAGCTGCAGAAAGTGTCGGTACCGGCCGATAAAGTGTACCGCATCGAATCGGTACTGCAGCGTCGTAAGATCGGCAGTCGAACGGAGGCTTTGGTGAAATGGTTCGGACATCCGTCCAAATACAACAGCTGGATCGATGCCAAGGCGCTCATCTATAAAGACTAGCATCTCGTAGGGCGGGTCGTCATTATGTCACAAGACACGACACCGCAGACCGTCACCGCCGTCATAGAGGACGAGGATTGTACCGACGACAGTACTCCTTCTTGGCATCTGTTCGGCACCGAGTGTCCCAAAGAGGAGATAGTGTTTCTGTGTCAGGTCGTCATCTTGTACACGGTCATTGTGATAAGCATCTACAACCTGACGGCGATTCTAATCTGTGGACGGCTCTGTTGAGTAGTTCATTGGGTTACCTACTGCCCAATCCCACGTTGAAACGCAATGGCGACTGATTTCTACATGACGCTGCCTAGCAACGCTTCTATGAAGACGCACCTCGACAACACCTTGACCCATTACATCACGGACTTGCCTCAACGCATCGATCTGACCGGCGAGTGGGAGTGCGGATTGACGGAGTTCCAATATTCGCACACTTGGTACAACCTCACAGAGGACGATGTCTGGATATTCCTCAACTCGATCGATGATCCGGAGGACGCGTCCCGACGTGCGAAGTTGTCGTGTGGATATTACGACGATCCGTTAACATTGTTGTATCACGTCAACAAAGCACTGCACAGCCTGCGGACGCCGAAGACCCGGGCTCGAATGGCCTATAGTAGCGTCACTCAAAAAATGACGTTGCACATGACGGAGAACACCCTGTTCACCATACCGAACCACAGCGCAACGACGTCCATGTTAGGATTCCGTAGACCCGTAGTCAGCGAGGCGATTACGTCATCTTCCGTCACCGACTCCAACTCCTCGTACCCCTTCGAAATCGAGGCCGACGATGTGGTGAACATGACGCATGGGTTCGACACCCTACACATCTACACGGATATCGTGGAGTCTCGTATAGTGGGTGACACTCTCGCGCCGCTGTTGCGAGCCCTTCCAATTAGCGGACGTCACGGCGACAGGGTGTCCGATCGTTTCACTAACGTTCACTACATACCTCTGTTGCGCTCGAACTTCAGCTCGATCGAGGTGGATATAAGAGACGACATGGGTCGACACGTGCCATCCGAATACGGTAGAGTAACGGTGACGCTTCATTTTCGTCGACGCAAGACCGGACTGTTCTGATGAATTACAACGATTATTACGCGCGACAGGCTGGTGGTTCGCTGCCCTACTTCGCAGGTGCGCAATACCAGCGAGGTCACGGACTGGGCAGTCTGTTCAGTGGTCTGTTGCGCAGCGCCATGCCGCTCCTCAAGAGAGGTGCCGTGGCTTTGGGTAAAGGCGCGTTGAAGAACGGCGTTCGTATAGCCGGCGACGTCTTATCAGGTCAGAACATAAAAACGGCTGCCAAACGACGCGTCACCGACGCCGTGCTGAGCGGTCTTCGAGCTCCCCCTGGTAAACGTATAAAACATTCGTCTGCAAAGGCGACGCTCACTGCAGTAAAGAGACGACGCAAGAGAAAGACGTCCAAGAAACGAGAGGCTGACATATTCGACAATGGCTTTCGTACATAAACAGTCGTGCGAGGGAGTCAAGACCGAGCTGGATCTCTTTACCATACCTCCCACTCAGAACTGCATCAGCAACAGTCACGTGGTGGAACATCAACCCACAGCCTCTCTGGACTCTGGAGGACCGATATAATTCCTCATTCCTGGATCGGGAGACGATTACCTAGATCTCGCCAACACGATGCTACACGTACAGGCGAAGGTGACGCGAGCCAACGGACACGCTATCGACGCGGACGAGGCCGTGGGACCGGTGAACAACTGGCTGCATTCGCTGTGGAGTCAGGTCGACCTCTACCTGAACGGTACGCTCGTGACCTCTTCGTCCAGCTCGTACGCGCTTCGAGCCTACATAGAGACGCTGCTGAGTTACGGAACCGAAGCCAAGTCGACGCAGCTAACGAATCAGCTGTGGTACAAGGACACGGCTAGTCGCATAAACGCTATCGAGCTAGCCGCTGGACCCGCTCCTAACCACGGGTTCGTGACTCGACGAGAGTACATAGCCAGAAGTCGCGTGGTCGACATGATGGGTCGTCTCCACTTGGATATGTTTATGCAAGATAAATTCCTGATCAACGGCGTCGACGTCAAGATACGACTGGTGCGTAGCAAGCCTGCGTTTGCGCTGATGGCTCTTGGAAACGTGGATTACAAGATAACCATCGTCAACGCGTCCTTGTTCGTCAAGAAGGCCACCCTCAATCCCGCCGTGCAGATGGCACATATCAAGGCTCTCGAGAAGACCACGGTCAAGTATCCGTTACGACCCGTCGACTGCAAGGTGTACTCCATTCCCGCGGGAGCTCTGTCGCATACGCACGAGAACCTGTTCCTTGGTATCCTGCCAAAACGTCTCGTGCTGTGCTGCATCGACAACGACGCCTACAACGGTGCGTACGATAAAAACCCGTTTCACGCCAAGAACAACACCATAGGCTTCCACTCGGTGTACGTGGACGGACGTCAGATACCCGCCAAACCCTTCCAGCCCAACTTCGAAGAAAACCTTTTCGCCAGGAGCTACGCGAGCCTGTTCACCTCGACTGGCAAGATCTGGCAGGACGAGGGGAACGGTCTAACTCGTGACGACTACCGAGACGGCTACACCTTCTTCGGTTTCTACCTGACCCCCGACCAGTGCGACGGTCCCTGCTTCCATCTGGTGCAAAAGGGCAACCTGCGCATAGAATTTCATTTCCGAGAAGCGATTCGGGTCACCGTGAACGTCGTCGCCTACGCCGAATTCGAATCCGTGCTGGAAATCGACAAGAACCGCAACGTCATCTACGACTACTGAGATGGACACCCTGCAGATCGCTCGTCTACTGGCGATGGATCCGAACACCGCGTCCATCTTTGGTGGCTTCGTGCCTAAAGATGGACTGCCTAAAAAAATAGACGCTTTGCCGATCGCCTTCGTGTGCAACACCGACAACGGTGACGAACCTGGCGAACATTGGATAGCGCTGTACCTGTCCTCCGACGGACGTGGCGAATACTTCTGTTCGTACGGTCTGTCGCCTCGTCACGCGACGTTCCGTGCCTTCTTGAACAAACACTGTTCCGAGTGGACTCATAATAGCAAGAGACTTCAGAGTCATCTGTCTAACGTTTGCGGACAATATTGCGTAACTTATATAATGTTTCGTTGTAACGGTTATTCTATGAGAACTTTCGTAAACGCTTTCCACACTAATCTGGTCAATAACGATTGTCGCGTGTTCGATTGGATTAAGCTACTGAAAAAGGGTATACCATACTATCGCATATCGTACATAAACTGAGCCTTTGGCGCGGTGGAGACACCCGTAAGTTCGCACTCGAACCTCTGGCGAGGTGGAGACACCCGTAAGTTCGCGACCTCTGGCGCAATGGTTAACATTCGCAAGTCGCTTCATCGTCATCATACCCCGTTGCTTTGTTGTATTCATTCGAACACGCTTTGTTGTATTACGACCGTCTCGCTTGTACTGCTGCCGCTTTGTTTTATTCATTAAAATACGTGTGCACCGTACACTTTTATTCGTTTCCTTACTGACCGCTACAACACAACGCATCGTCTACAGTCCGTTAGGTGTCCCCGCCCGTAGGCCCGCCAACCCGCCCGTCAGCCCTCCAACCCGTCCGTTAGTCAGTCGCTAGGGGACGCTGCGTCACCCGTCTGTCGCTAGGAGGCGCTGATTACCCAGAAGGCGCTGCGCTAATCACGTGACCGTCAGGAGGCACTCTGATTGGATGCGCGCGCAATCGGAAGTGGTAGTGATTCGTGGACGTTCTCTCCTCCTCTTTGGGGGTGTGAAACCTAAGTCTCTACTACTGCCGTGCGTATGTTTTCTGTGTTCAAAATAAAACATTAGGCTGGCTTGGTTATTTAGGTTTTAATTTAATTTTGACAATGACATGCTTGCTAACTATGTTCTATGTAGTAAGCTCACATGAGCCCAGAAAAGCCTGCCACCTAGTGATCACGCAGAACACAGTGTAAATAAAACAATAACTCTCAGTGTATACAAGCTTATTCTAAAGTCCTGCTGTTAGTTCATTTTTAGCTAAAACGTTTACTACAACAATGTCAGATATTACCAAATATATGTAATTTATGCAAATTTATCACTTTATTTGATATATATTCAACAATGTAAAAGATAGTTTGATACATCAATTTAATTCACAAACTCTAAACAAACGGCAGAGTTTCTGTAAAATATATATGTAATATCACCATGAGATTAGGTGGTTGAATCGTATTATTTGCGACAGTTACTTGTAACTCCGCAAATGCCAGGTAAGAAAATAGAGACAACGTCGAACGATAAATCACCCAGAGTGGATCTGAGACAAGAGGACTAAAGGAAACAGTAAAGCAAATTAGCATACTACTCCCAACTGTTTTAAATTTATCGCTGAATTGTCTCGGAATACATTCATTTTTAAAAACGTCATACTATTACAGACAAGTGATTTGTAAATATTATGTTTAACCATGTGAATTAGACACTACTGCTGCCAAGGTACCAGTTGTCACGATTCGGTACGGTTCTCGGTTCTTGGTACACATTACGGGTTTCCACTGTTCCAATTAAAACTTAGACGAGGAAGACAGAGGAAGAGGTGGGAGGACAACATCAAAGAGTGGACAGGCTTGGACTTCTCAGAAATACAAAGGGTAGCAGACGACAGGAAGAAGTGGAGACAGCTGGTTTCAAGGTCATCGGTGGTACCCCAACGACACTACGGGTTACGGGATTGATGATGATGATGATGAATTAAAACTACTCCACCTGGTGGATTATTTAAAAATGTTCCAATTAAAACTACTCCACCTGGTGGATTATTTGAAACTACAGAATGGTGATTGCAGGAAGGCATATTTGTCACTGTTTACGTCATTGAGAGAAATGCGTGCTTAATTTTTTTCTTGGTTTTGCATTCTATTCGAACTTTGCCAATAAGTTCCCTCGCCGGTTGTCACAGTTAGGGGTACGGCCGTATGCCAAAACAGTGTGTAGTGTCCGTGTTAATTTTCTATCTGTGCTGCATATGTCTCACAAAAATGTGTCGCAAAATTACTACGTTAGATACCATCTAGTTTACAATGCCAAGAATGTGTGACTGTGTTACTGATAGCAATAGCACCGTGGCAGTCCTTGTTTTGAAAGAGTGTTTAACCGAAACCTCCGGTGCCTAGCGGCTTCGGTTCCAGACCCGGAACCGTGACAGTACTATTAAACACCGCATGGTGGGCTATCTTGCTAACCATTAATTAATCAATCTATTTTAATGTAGGTTATCAAAACTCCGATCATGCTCATCAAATTGTTTAGAAGAAATCATGTAATGGGTAGATGAAGGGTCACAAGATGTAGGTGTTATCTACATATATTGACAAAATAAAGTCACCTCAAAGAGTGTTCCTTAAAATAAAGTCCACAAAACGATGGCACAGAATACAAACAAGGCGTCTGGAAGTAAGGGTACCAAAAGGATAAGTTTTATGAACTATATTATTCTAATATATTATGTCATGATAACACCATGTGTGTCTACTTTATTTAGGTCCATGAGTAGAGGAGAATCGGTTGAGCAGTAGTCTTGGAGATATTAAGTTGAGTGTGTTTGCGTATGGGATGTCTATAAAACTCAATTGCGTGGACTGCTGCCCATGGCTTAGTCGTTCTGTACGTGTGTATGTGTTTGTACATGCGTGCGTGCGTATTTGCGCATATATGTAAGCATTTAAATTTATAAACCGCATACAAGTATGTTTACCTTTCCTGCCGCAGTTACCAACACAAGTCCACTGTTAGGTGAAATTATATTTAATATTGAAAACGATCTTCAGCCGCGCAGCTACGTACTTCAATTGAATACATGGAATAACATTTAATGAACAAAACTTCCTGTCAGAATTCTAGTAGAGGCAACCAAATGCACCTGAAGCGCATACATCATACCTAAAATAACATTGGTTCTGAATAAGTGATTCAGCAGCTAGTTTCACAACTAATAACCATTGAACAATCGCATTATATAACACCACATATCGTTACACCACCAGTTGGCGTGAACCCAGTGGGACCAACATCAATTCAGATACATGCGTTGACACGTGATCACATCTAAAAAACACAAATTCAATACGTAGTATTTACATAGGTTTCAAACACATGTCGTTGTCTCCTGACCAGTCAATGTCGGGAGTAACTACCACATAGTCGCATGTTCGAAATCTGGATGTAATTATGGACCAAGAGTTATCTATGATCGACCAGGTCACTGCTGTCTGTGCCAGTTGTAACGACCGTTTACATACAGGAGTCTATAGAAGAACATCACTTATTATTATTATTCCGTAATACAGACACAACACTGATCACATCCTGGATATGTTCTTCAGCAACGAGCCCCACAACGAGTAGTTATTTCACTACACTATCACATTCTGTTACACCGTATTGGTAGGGGCGCTCCGTCACCATAACACTTGAACCCAAGGCGACGGACCCCAATTCAGATACATGCAATGACACGTGACTACGTCTACAAAACGATGCACCGATTCCAATTAGCCAGTTCATATGTAGCCGCCCTGGAAACGTGTAGCAAATACTCCCACGTCGAACTGAATTTAACATTGGAAGTTTACATCCGCCGCCGGGTGGTCGCCTTCAACGCATATTTCTTCCCAGGCCATTGGAAGGCAGCCTTTTTTCAAAATATTAAAACTTCACATTAATTGTACATTATATTAATTCATAACATTAAAATAATTACAAGTCATGTTTAACTTAGCTCTTTGCAATACCGCAAATGTGTTTTGCTTATAGTTACATTAGATGACAAAGCTGTTTACATATCTCAACGGGATCCACCATTCGCCTGAAAGTATCACTGGTGATAAGGAAATCGAAAGCATTCATTTCTTAATGTGTATATCCAAGTAAACAATAATGTTTCTTATGATTTGAGATCAGTTGCGTTATAGCGAAGAGCTAGGAATATTGAAAGGTACCATGCAGCGGTTTGTACATGTAATTGTTGCACATAAAACTACCTCTTTCCAAATATGCGCTCAAAACAGTTTGTTTGTTTGATACCAGGCATGTATATTTGTGTTAAATGTGAAATATATTAATTGATACAAGTTTTGTTTTTAAAAGGTTATTTGACAGACCACCGCTGATTCTTCCATAAAACGCAACGTTAACACCGAAACAGCACATGTTATAAGTGCATAACAATCAAGCTAAATATGAACTTTTGCATAGTCCAAAATCCGGTGCTTATGAACGTTCAATATATATTACATGTCATTCTGTAATTATTGCGCGACAATAATTTTTTCACATGATTATTATATATCATGTATTATATATGTTCATACAACGCAGACCAACGAGCAGCGTCCATGCAGCCTCTTATGCATTTATCTACAGTTTCTTTGCAACTTTCCCCGTGCTCAGTAGAGGGTTGATGACACAGGCGTTCCCGGAGACACTTGAGGTAATGGAATTTACACATGTTATTGCAATGTTTGAGAGCAAGGGCAACTTTTGAAGACATATGCACGCACTCGCACCAGTTTGCCAGCAGTGCTGCCGTCAGGAGGGTCAATATCTGAAGACGAAGAAGAAGAAGAAGAATTGTTAGCGTTGTTAATCATGTTGCTGGTTGTGCTGTTGGCTGAGCGTTTGTTGTCAGGCACGCTGTTGGTTATGATATTGAGCGTACTGTGGCCGTAAGTAAACAAATCTAGAATTCAATAACAATTCTATAGAAATCTTTAGAAATCTATATACGTTTACAGAGTATAGTAGAACTGTAGAATGCTGTATAGAATGATACAGATTCTATAGAAATAGTTTACGTCTACCTAAATTTTCTTTAACTTAAAAATACTACAAATTCTAAAGATATGTCCGCACAAATACTATGGAATATTCTGTAAAAACGTCTATAGAATATTCTATACATTTTCTATTGAATATTTTCTGCATTGCAGACATTTGTGTCCGCATAAATCCTACAGAATATTCTATAAATATTCTATTGACTTTTTGTTAAGGTAATCTTGTTATTTATATTAGAGTTAGCTATGCTGGTGGCGATCGTGGTTTGCTGCGGTAGTTATAGCTATCACGGCTTTAATAAGAGTTTGTAGTGCTAATAGCGAAGATCACAGAAGTGGTATTACATTAAAAAAACTACGATTAAAAAAACGTTACCATTAGTTGTGTCACACCGACATAAAAGTAAATAAATGATAAAACAACGTGTACTTACGAAGACATTTCTGATGTTGCATGTCTCCATTGTGTACACGTAGCAAACAGTTTGCTTCTTGTGTGCTTCTCGGTAGGGGAGATTAGTCGGCGCTGGCGAACTGTCTAGACACACGGCTACAACAAACTGAGTCAGGTTGTTGTTGCGAAAAGATATATGCATTAATGGTGTGCAAACACTACATGTAAATCTGCACGTAGTTCATGTAAATCGTGTACTTGTAACTGGGTGTTCAAAAGGCTGACACTGGGTGTCAATAATATTTTATTAGTTACAAAACACAAGGTCCTAGACTTAACTGGACGCGTTGCCAGGCGCGTAGATAGCCGTACGGACGTACGCACGTGCTTCCACGACAATGCCAGGCGCGTAGATAACCGTACGGACGTACGCACGTGCTTCCACGACAATGCCAGGCGCGTAGATAACCGTACGGACGTACGCACGTGCTTCCACGACAATGTGGCAAACAAATATAACAAAATTAACCCGCCCCCAGACATTGAATTGTCCATCTCAAATATGGCTGGCATCCATCGCGGAGTGCCAGCACAAATCAAAACCTGGCTGGGCCTACCCGGCGTTACCTACATTCATTGAAAAGGACGCAACGTTAACTTAGCTACTGCGCATGCCAGCAAAGAACCACTAGTTAGAAGTATCGTGCATTGACTGCTCTAGTCACTACCCAGGAATATTTGGAAGAAGATGAGGACGACAAAGCCGAGGCTACTTGTTGTCCACCAAACATGTTCACTTCATCATAACTTTAATTTTTTTATACATATATGATAATGAAGGTTCACATCCACCTTTTACCAGGGACTGGCACAGTTTCGCAAAGAAACACACGCGTTAAAAACTTTTATACCAATCACAAATACATCCAATAAATGTTTAAATGGATGTGTCATGTATGTTTAAAAAAAACTGAGACATAAATGCTTGCCCATTTTTTATTAACGTTAAAGCTTGTAATTTAAAATATGTACTTTTTTAATATTGATGTTAATATTGAAATGTAGGTATATTATTCTAAAGGCAAGAACGTCACTTTTTGCATTGTGATACGTTCATGCAGCCTGTGACTTGAATCAAATTATTTTCTTATTTTTTTGGGGTGACTCAACTTTAACCCTCTATTTAAAGTGCCTGACTCACTATTTCGACACATATTGATCGGCTATCTAGGATCCCTGCAAACCGTAGTTTGTTCTCTATGATTCGTAACACGTCGTCACTACAGGCAATCTATTGACTATGCTAGTTATATGTGAATTATGTACTATGGTAATTTTTCATCAACTGATACTGTGTTGAAGGTGAATGAACAGCGATTTCCATTGGTTAACTGATGCGCAGCTAGTTATGGATTTCGAATAATTAAAACGTCCAAATACTCAGATTACACATATCTCACAGTACACATATCTCACAGTACACATATCTCACAGTACACATAACTCACAGTACACATATCTCACAGTACACATATCTCACAATACACATATCTCACAGTACACATGTCACACAGTACACATATCTCACAGTACACATATCTCACAGTACACATATCTCACAGTACACATGTCACACATTACACATATCTCACAGTACACATATCTCACAGTACACATATCTCACAGTACACATGTCACACAGTACACATATCTCACAGTACACATATCTCACAGTACACATATCTCACAGTACACATATCTCACAGTACACATGTCACACAGTACACATATCTCACAGTACACATATCTCACAGTACACATATCTCACAGTACCCATATCACACAGTACACATATCTCACAGTACACATATCTCACAGTACACATATCTCACAGTACACATATTTCACAGTACACATATCTCACAGTACACATATCTCACAGTACACATACTTTAACAATGTCATACCGTAGTTCAGTTTTAATCTTTATTAGAGAGAGAGAGAGAGAGAGAGAGAGAGAGAGAGAGAGAGAAGAAGAAGAAGATGCTCCCATTGTTTGCGCAGCACAAGTGTCGTAGTCTGCAAATGAGCCATTTCCCCTGTTGATGACTATTTTAGGGTCTAAAAATGGGGATCATCACTGGCACTTTATTCGTATGACATGGACCCGGAAGTAAAGCAATGATATGTTCCTTTCTCCTTTCTACTTGCTACGCGCAGCAATGCCGCACTTCAAAACGCTAAATTTACTAATCACTCCATGCTACTACGTGTTTTAGAAGTACATCCTGGTCCTGAAGTGATCATTCAATTATGGGTCGATGATTCGTGATTAGATAAATATTGCACTTCTATTCACCCCATTTCCAACTCATCCTTGTGTATTCTTCACCAATTCACATTTTGTTTGCACATTTTGTTAGTAACTTGTTGTCATTTATTGTATTGTAACTGTGTGTTGGAATAAAGGATTGATTGAAAGGATTGACTGATTGAATCAATTTGTACGTTTCTCTCCTCCATCTACGAGCTTGCATTGGGTGCATCTCCAGTGCTCGCAACCTTTGTTCATGCGACTTGTGTTGCAAGGGCGGCGCACAACGAGTTTCCAAAACGTTGAGGGCGCAAACTTGATTAGAAAATCTTGTTGTTGTTCCCGAAAGCTATCGATTATTTACGACTAAAGTCTGCACTTCAGTCTGATATTCACTGTTGAACATTATGCATTCAGATGTAATATTGCAATGTTATGCAAGACGCAATACTGGAAATACAACAGCAGATGGGGCTTTAACGGCAGCGGATCTAAATGTTTCAGTTCACTATCTACCAATGAAGATATTAGTTCGTTAATACCAATACCGGATTTAACAAGATCTAACAAGACTGCCATCCAAGACAACGGTCCAGATGAAAAGTGGACAAGGAAGCCATTGGCTTATCGAGAGCTCAACATTATTCATTTATGTGTAACCTGCCCTCCTGAGATATATGTCATCCGTATTTTTTTAAATATTCACGCTGCTAGTAGTTACACAATCTGTAGATAATCTGTTCCATTCATTATTTTCCTCTGTGACAAGGGGTACTTCCTGATATCCAATCTACACTGATCCTTTAATAGTGTTATCTTATGTCCTCTAGTTCTACTATCTTTCTTGTGTGAGATAAAATAGTTCTATCAATATATTCATACCCATTCAATATCCTAAACACTTCAATATGATCTAATCTTAACCTCCTTGTGTCTAGGGTTGTTAAACCACATTCTTTTAGGCGTTCTTCATAAACAATGTATATTAGTTCTGTAATCATTTAGTTGCTCTTCTCTGCACTCGTTTAAGCGTATCTATATCCTTTTTACGACATGGGCATGGTATACGGTATTCTAAATGAGGCCTAACTCTTGCTTTATACACATCTATTATTTGCTTTTTACCTTGTATGTTATATTTCTCCTAATCAACCTAATAATTTGATTACATTTTGAAGCTGCAATACCACACTGCTCTGAAACTTTCATATTAGCACTTATTGTTTCTCCTAGGTCCTTTTCTTTTAGAGTAGTACCAAGAACAGTATCTCCCATTTTATAATTTACATCCAAATTCCCGTGTCCTCTATGTAAGCATTTGCATTTCCCAAAATGGAATAACACCTGCCATTGTTCAGACCATTTAGCTAATTTGTGTAGATGTTGTTTATCGCCATTATTGTGAACCTTTCTAAACAATGTTGTGTCATCCGCAAATTTCAGTACGTTGCTGGTTATATTATCGTCCAAGTCATCGATATATGTTACGAACTATTAAAGTCCTAATACTGATCTTTGTGGTACCCCACTCAAAACTGATTGCCACTTTGTAATTTGCATAGTCTTCATCCTTTCTGGTACGCTTATAAACCATACACATAGTTTGCTTGAACAATATTTTTCTAATAGCTTCTGTTCCCAAGTGTTTCTTTCTAGACCGTTTTCCTTGTTTTTTTCAAGGGAACAAATTTATCGATGATACTCTCAATTTTGTATTTAGAATGTTCTAACATTCAATTGCGGTCTTTTTCCTCAGCATGTTATTCCAATCTAACCTTGCTAAGTATTTTATCACATCTCTTTATGTACCTTTGTGGAAGTTCCTCCTGTATGTTTTTTTTATTTTACTTTCTTATTTTACTTTGATGTCAAAATGGATTTTATTATGATCTGTGTTACCTAATGATCCATGTATTTTGACATTATCCACCAATTCATTTTGTGAAGACAACATTATATATAATGCAATCTCTCCCCTGGTTGGTTTTAGCACGTGTTTAGTAAGGAAGCTATCCTGAATTAAAAATAAAACCTGTTGGTCCTCACCCTTTGTACTCTCTAGAGATTTCCATTGTATGTGTCCGTTGTTAAAATCTCTCATTATGATACTTTCCCATTTGCTCACTTCCTTTACAGCGTTTTGTATTTTTTGTTTTATACTCCTCGTTTATGTTTGAACTTCGGTAAACTAATCCAATAGTTAATGTTGAATGTCCTTTAACAATATTGCACCCAACAGCCTCATCGCAATGTACTTCCCTTTCTAATTTTATTTCGTAAGCCTGAATAGATTATTTACTATATAGAATAACTTACAATACAATTCTTCTTATTCGATCTCTCCTAAACATTTCATATCCTGTCAGTCCTAAGTCAGCATCTGATATGTCTTTGTTTGCTCACGATTCGGTTATACCAGTTATGCGAGGATCAATATCTTCTACCATAATGTTGAATTCGTTTTTCGTATTTGCTATGCTCCTGGCATTTAAACATACGCATTTATAAACAACTTCAGAAATGTTTTCCAGACATTTTGTTTCTAGTTTGTGTGTACTAGTGGCAGTTTGTCCTATTTCAGGCACTTCTAAGTAACCTCCTGTGCTTCTAGTTTATGCAATGTTTGCTACCAAAAATATATTTATGCTACCCATACCACTGTCGACTGTTGCTAAGAGTTCATTCGCAAACACTGCTGCACCTTTTCCACTTAGATAAAGCCCACCCCTCATGTTCATATCAGCCCTCACAACAAAACATCCCCATAAATCTAAAAATCCAACTTCGTATTCCCTTTGTAGCTGCTAGCGTATTAATTGCCATCCTACGGCAATTTCGATATCTCTGAAACCTACAATAATAGGGAGGAAATAGATGATAACCTGGAACAGTTTTTAACAGAATTTTCATAAAAGCTATCATATTTAGACCAAATAAAACACATTGTCATCTTTGCCGGTGATTATAATATAAACCAGTTAAAGTTAAATGAAAATGAACTGATCACTGATTTCTTTTATATTCTTACATCACATAGTATGTGTCCCCACATCACACTACAAATTAGCTTTTCAGAAAGACACGGTATATTAATAGATGATCTTTTCTGTAAATTAACAAAAACAATTCTAGAGAGCCTAACAGGTATACTCATAACACAATTTTCAGATCACCAACCCTATTTTATCTTCATGGATACAACACACAACAAACAATCAAATCCAAAAACAACTAAGTTGCACTAGTGAAGCCTTATTAACAGTTAAACATGACATTCATACGTTTATGATTCAGACATTTATAACAAAATGCCCTAATGCTGATATAAATTTTAATTATAATCTGATACATCAAGTAATAGAAACGACTAAAAATAAGCACATTCCAACTAAGGTTGTCTAAATCCATAAATATAGACGTAAACATCAAGCTAGATAACGAAATGTCTATTAAGATCAAATAAATAGACATATAAATTATATAAACAACTTAATATGTTACATCCAGAATATAACACTTGTTGCACTAACCTAAAAACATTCAACGTAATACTTAAGAAGAGCATTCGTGAAGCAAAGAGATAACACTTTGAACAACTTTTCGTCAAATACAAATTCAATGCAGCAGATACATGGAAAGCAATTAATGAAATTATATCAAGACAAAAATTTAGTACTCAAAGAATAGATATGGTTTCAGATTTACAGAAATATAAGAGGAATCCGTATCACAAATAATCCACAACCAAATAAAAATAGTTATGGTTTTGATGGAATATCCAGCAAATTATAAAACTCGTTGAATCAAATATAGTAAAACCTTTAACATTATTAATAAGTCAAGTGCTGAACACATGACAATTTACTGACAAACTTAAAGTAACAAAAGTATTCCTATATTTAAGAAAAATTATCCCACATTATTCACAAATTATATACCACTATCCCGTTTGCCTGTTATATCAAAAGACTTGGAAAGAATTATGAATAACCAATTACTCATGTATTTTACTAATACAAAAACTACTATCTGATGCAGCTCTAGAAATAGTCGATAGGATCACTACACAATTGGATAACAAGCAATTACCCATCAGTATATTTCTTGATTTATCGAAAGCATTCGATACACTTGACCACACAATTCTCTTAAAAAGTAGACCATTATGGGTTGGAATCCTCAGCATTACAATTATTAAAGAGTTACATAATAAACCGTAAGCAATTTGTTAAAATATATGACATAAGATCATATGTTTTACCTATAAAGACGGTGGTCTCACAAGGCTCAATACTAGGTCCTCTATAAACACGGAGGTCTCACAAGGCTCAATACTAGGTCCTCTATAAACACGGGGGTCTCACAAGGCTCAATACTAGGTTCTCTATAAACACGGGGGTCTCACAAGGCTCAGTACTAGGTCCTCTATAAACACGGAGGTATCACAAGGCTCAGTAATAGGTCCTCTATAAACACGGGGGGTCTCACAAGGCTCAATACTAGGTCCTCTATAAACACGGGGGACTCACAAGGCTCAATACTAGGTCCTCTATAAACACGGGGTCTCACAAGGCTCAATACTAGGTCCTCTATAAACACGGGAGTCTCACAAGGCTCAATACTAGGTCCTCTATAAACACGGGGGTCTCACAAGGCTCAGTACTAGGTCCTCTATAAACACGGAGGTCTCACAAGGCTCAGTACTAGGTCTTCTATAAACACGGGGGTCTCACAAGGCTCATTACTAGGTCCTCTATAAACCCGAGGTCTCACAAGGCTCAATACTAGGTCCTCTATAAACACGGGGGTCTCACAAAGCTCAATACTAGGTCCTCTATAAACACGGACGTCTCACAAGGCTCAATAATAGGTCCTCTATAAACACGGGGGTCTCACAAGGCGCAATACTAGGTCCTCTATAAACACGGGGGTCTCACAAAGCTCAATTCTAGGTCCTCTATAAACACGGACGTCTCACAAGGCTCAATAATAGGTCCTCTATAAACACGGGGGTCTCACAAGGCTCAATACTAGGTCCTCTGTTATTCATTATATATTTTTTAATGATTTCTCACAATCCAGTAATGTCTTTAAATTCATTACATATGCCGATGATACTTTTCTAGTAAGTACGTTCGGGTCCTTTGCAAATGGTACAAACAATCCAGATACTGAATATATGATAAATACAAAACTACGCAACATAGCAGAATGGATAAAAGTTAATAAATTATCATTAAATATCAACAAAATTAAATATGATTTGTTAAATGCCAAACAAAAGGGTAACACTAACAATTGATGGTGTAAACATTGAAAGAGTCCAACATTTCATCTTCTTAGGTCTAACATTATACACAATTTAAATAGGGATTAACGTATTGAGAAAATAGCAAATAAGTGTTCTAGGACAACCGCAATTATAAACAGGTTAAAGCTTGTCTTAGCAAAATGTATCAGAATTATACTATATAATTAATTAATATTACCCCACATAAATCACTGCTTAATGATCTGGGGTTACCAGTGTAATAAGATAACACAATTACAGAAGAAAGCAATTAGAATAATATATGTAACCAAATACAACTCACATACGGAACCATTATTTAAAAGCCTCTCTGTTTTAAATGTTGAAGACGTACTTAAACAATAGATACTACGATTTTATTGTAAATTCGTGCATAAACAGTTACCAGCATACTTACAAAACTGGCCGATAAACAAGAATACCTACATACACACTCGTCTCACGCGAAAACACAAAAAAATACACACATTTAGAACACAACACGAATTTGCAAAAAGTATCTTAAATATAGTTACAGTTACTCCAGACATTTTAAAATGCAAGGTGACAACACACAGCTAACAGGGAGATATTCATTATGCTAACAATTATATTATAAAAGCTATCTATGCGTATGCACTGTTTTTAACTACTACACTTGTGTGCATGGTCAAGAATAAATACTTAATCCAGCTATACGCGTAAACATTCATTTATACAAGCGGAAATATACAGTAAATTCATTAAACACTTACCAGGGTGGCTCCTATGAGAGCGAATTCTTTAATCTTAATAGGAGTTTCCCAAATCCACTTTGTACTGTACGTGTGCTTTCATAGCTCATTTAAACACCATTTAAATGTGTTAATGTATTAATTATTGTCAATGTACTATTATGTACAAATGGATCAATAAAGAATGATGTATGTCTGTCCGTCTGCTTCCCTTTACTGGTAAAATCCCTCACAGAATGATCAGCTCAACCCGCATCTGCTTAAATGTTCTGAATAACTGCCTGTATTTCCTAACTATGTCAGGTGTCCTCACCTCCTCTATCACTGCCTCACAGTAGCGCTTGTGTCGGATCCCTTCCGTTGCATTCTGTCCCGCAGTCACCTGCTAGCATGTTGTCCATCTCCCTCTTGCCAATCAGCATATGACCTTTCCATCCCGTCTCCAGGCTGTCTTGCGCTCTTGTCGTCTTTACTCCTGACGCATTCGTTCCTTTCGCATTCCCTCCCGTCTCCTTCGCTCCCATCGCCTTCCCTCCCGTCTCCTCCGCTCCCGTCTCCTTCGCTCCCTTCTCCTTCCTCTCCGTCTCCTTCGCTCCAGCAATCTCCTTCGCTCCAGTTTCCTCCCGTCCCGTCGCCTTACGTCCTGTCTCCTTCCGTCCTGTAACCTTACCTCCTCCCAGCCTCCTCCCATGCTGAGGTGAGCTCTCCCTAGCATCTCTCTCATCGCCTTCCCCACTTTATAACCCACTGCCCCCTCCCCTCCACCGGAACCACTGGCACAACCCACCTCTTCCCTTCCCATCAATGCCACAACGAGCTGCGTCAGCTGTTCCATCTCCACCTCTAGTTCCTCCATCTTCGCACATCCCCCACACTCAAAACTAAAGTTATCCGCCTGAACTTCAGCCCAGAACTTCTCACATCCGGACTTGACGAAGTCCACCCAGTTGCTACAACTCCCGCTTACTAAATGCCTGGTGGTCTTTACCTGCCGCTTGCACTGCGCCATCACAGAAATGAGATTTCTGTGATGACGCCGTGCGGCTGTTTTCTGTGTTCAAAATAAAACATTAGGCTGGCTGGGTTATTTAGGTTTTAATTTAATTTTGACAATGACATACTTGCTAACTATGTTCTATGTAGTAATCTCGCATTAGCCCAGAAAAGCCTGCCACCTAGTGATCACGCAGAACACAGTGTAAACAAAACAATAACACTCAGTGTATACCAGCTTATTCTAAAATCCTGCTGTTAGTTCCTTTTTACCGAAAACGTTTACTACAACAATGTCAAATATTACCAAATATATGTAATTTATGCAAATTTATCACTTTATCTTATATATATTCAACAATGTAAACGATAGTTTGATACATCAAGTTTATGTAAAATATATATGTAATATCACCATGAGATTAGGTGGATGAATCGTATTATTTACGACAGTTACTTGTAACTCCGCAAATGCCAGGTAAGAAAATAGAGACAACGTCGAACGATAAATCACCCAGAGTGGATCTGAGACAATAGGACTTAAGGAAACAGTAAAGCAAATTAGCATACTACTCCCAACTGTTTTCAATTTATCGCAGAATTGTCACGGAATCCTTCTACAAAATTCTAAACAACTTTATTGAAATCACCCCCCCCCCTCCAGGCCTACTAACCCGCTCTCGAACCCGTGGACAATACATAGCCCTCAGGTGTCGTATAAATGCAATGGTCTTTTCATTTTATCCCAGAGCCATTCGCATATGGAATATGATACCACCAAAAATTACCAACATAAAAAACCCAAAATAATTTCAAGAAGCCATAATGGAACTCCCTTTCACCACACCTCCTCACCTAAACTGCCTTTAAAAACACAGTGCTCAGCGTAAACTTATCCATGGTGTGGGTATGGAGGCTGTCTATGTGTGCATGTGGCAAGGCAGCGACAGTATCCATACACATAACCAACCTATTTTAATTTTCGTTTAACATCCTATACATAAAATAAATAAAACTATCAGATAAAAACCATTTCAGCAACATTAATGATACTAGTCTTTTAATCGAATGTACCACCCACAGCGCATGCGCACAGTCCACCACAAACTCCTGCGTTAGCCCAAGTTTGGGCTGTTTGGAGTAAACCACTTGAGACTTGAGGAATACATTCAAGTTTAAAAACGCTTTGAAGAACAAGTCATACTATTACAGACAAGTGATTTGTAAATATTATGTTTAACTACGTGAATTAAACACTACTGCTGCCACGGTACCAGTTGTCATGATTCGGTACGGTTCTCGGTTCTTGATTCACAGTACGGGTTTCCACAGTTCCAATTAAAACTACTCCACCTGGTGGATTATTTTAAACTACAGAATGGTGATTGCAGGAAGGCATATTTGCCACTGTTTACGTCATTGAGAGAAATGCGTGTTTAATTTTGTTTTCTTGGTTTTGCATTCTATTCGAACTTTGCCAATAAGTTCCCTCGCCGGATAGTTAGGGGTAAGGCCGTATGCCAAAACAGTATGTAATGTTCGTGTTAATGTGTCGCAAAAATGTGTCGCAAAATTACTACATTAGATACCATCCAGTTTATATATATATATATATATATATATATATATATATATATATATATATATATATATATATATATATATATATATATATATATATATATATATATATAAATATATATATATATATATATATATATATATATATATATATATATATATATATATATATATATATATATATATAAAGATTAAGGATTAAGGATATTCCGTAGTTTTATCGATACATACACATGTGTATTCATGTGTATTCATGTGCCGTCAAGTGATTTATCCAGTGTTCGTGTCAAGGTCCATGAGTAGAGGAGAACCGGTTGAGCAGTAGTCTTGGAGATATTGAGTTTAGTGTGTTTGCGTATGGGACCTCTCCAAACTCAATTGCGTGGACTGCTGCCCATGGCTTAGTCGTTCTGTGCGTGTGTATGTGTTTGTACGTGCGTGCGTATGTGTTTGCTCATCTGTGTAAGCATTTAAAATTATAAACCGCATACATGTATTTTTACATTTTCTGCCGTAGTTACAAACACAAGTCCACTGTTGAGTGAAATGGTATTTAATATTGAAAACGATCTTCAGCCGCGCAGCTACGTACTGCAACTGAATACATGGAATTACATTTTTATGAACAAAACTTCCTGCCAGAATTCTAGTAGAGGCAACCAAATACACCTGAAGCGCATACATCATACCTAAAATAACATTGGTTCTGAATAAGTGATTCAGCAGCTAGTTTCACAACTAATAACCATTGAACAATCGTATTATATAACACCACATATCGTTACACCACCAGTTGGCGCGAACCCAGTGGGACCAACACCAATTCAGATACATGCATTGACACGTGATCACATCTAAAAATCACAATTTTAATACATAGGATTTACATACGTTTGAAGCACATGCCGCAGCATTCGATTAAATGAAGGCAAACTGAAGCAATAGGCTTCATCTCCAAACACGTCAACAATCAATTCGTTGTCTCCTGACCAGTCAGTGTCGGGAGTAACTACCACATAGTCGCATGTTCGAAATATGGATGTAATTATGGACCAACAGTTATCTATGGTCGACCAGGTCACTGCTGTCTGTGCCAGTTGTAACTACCGTTTACATACAGGAGTCTATAGAAAAACATCACTTGTTATTATTATTCCGTAATACAGACAAAACACTGGATATGTTCTTCAGCAACGAGCGCCATAACGAGTTGTTATTTCACTACACTTGAACCCAAGGCGACGAACCCCAATTCAGATACATGCAATGACACGTGACTACGTCCACAAAACGATGCACCGATTCCAATTTGCCAGTTCATATGTAGCCGCCTTGGAAACGTGTGGCAAATACTCCCACGTTGCACTGAATTTGACTTTGGAAGTTTACATCCGCCGCCGGTGGTCGCCTTCAACGCATATTTCTTCCTGGGCCATTGGAAGGTAGTCTTTTCCAAAATGTTAATACTTCACATTAATTGTACATTAAATTAATTCATAACATTAAAATAATTACAAGTCATGTTTAACTTAGCACTTTGCAATACCGCAAATGTGTTTTGCTTATAGTTACATTAGATGACAAAGCTGTTTACATATCTCAACGGGATTCACCATTCGCCTGAAAGTATCACTGGTGATAAGGAAATCGAAAGCATACATTTGTTAATGTGTATATCCAAGTAAACAATAATGTTTCTTATGATTTGAGATCAGTTGCGTTATAGCGAAGAACTAGGAATATCGAAAGGTACCATGCAGCGGTTTGCAAATACTTGCACTTAAAACTACGCTTACCAAATATGCGCTCAAAACAGCTTTTGTTTGTTTGTTGTTTCGTTCGTTCGTTCGTTCGTTTGTTTGTTTGTTTGTTTGTTTGATATCAGGCATGTGTATTTGTTTTAAATGTCAAATATATTAATTGTTACCAGTTTTTATTTTAAATGGTTATTTGACAGACCAACGCTGGGTCTTCCATAAGACGCAACGTTAGCGCCGAAACAGCGCATGTTATAAGTATATAACAATAAAGCTGAATATGTAATTTTGCATAGTCCAAAATCCGGTGCTTTGGAACGTTCAATGTATATTACATGTCATTCTCGATTAATGCGCGAAAATAATTCCTTCACATGATTACTCTATATCATTATTTATGTATTTATTATTTATTTTCATACAACGCAGACCAACGAGCAGCTTCCAAGCAGCCTGTTTTGCATGTATCTTCAGTTTCTTTGCAACGTCTCTTATGCTCCATCAGGGGCTGACGACACATGCGTTCCCGGAGACACTTGAGGTAATGGAATTTACACATGTTATAGCAACGTTTGAGAGAAGTGGCAACTTTTGAAGACATATGCACGCAATCGCACCAGTCAGCCAGCAGTGTTGCCGTCAGGAGGGTCAATATCTGAAGAAGAAGAAGAAGAATTGTTAGCATTGTTAATCATGTTGCTGGTCGTGCTAGTTGGCTGAGCGGTTGGGTGTGTTATCAGGAACGCTGTTGTTTATGATGTTGAGCGTGCTGTTGGCTAAGCGTTTGGGTGTGTTGTCAGGCACGCTGTTGGTTATGATGTTGAGCGTGCTGTTGCCCTAAGCAAATAACTCTACAATTCAACAACAATTCTATAGAAATCTTTAGAAATCTATATAATTTTACAGAGTATAGTAGAACTGTAGAATCCTGTATAGAATGATACAGATTCTATAGAAATAGTTTACGTCTGTCTAAATTTTCTAAAAAATATATAACATCCTACAGAGCATTGCAGACTATTGCATAGACAACTATAAAATACTACAAATTATATAGATATATCCGCATAAATACTATGGAATATTCTATAAAAATGTCTATAGAATATTCTATGCATTTTCTATCAAATATTTTCTGAATTGTATACATTTGTGTCCGCAGTAATCCTCAAGAATATTCTATAAATATTCTATTGACTTTTTGTTAAGGTAATCTTGTTATTTAGAGTAGAGTTAGCTGTGCTGGTGGCGATCGTGGTTTGCTGCGGTAGTTATAGCTATCACGGCTTTGATAAGAGTTTGTAGAAGAGTTTGTAGTGCTAATAGCGATGGTTACAGAAGTGATATTACATTAAAAAAACTACGATTAAAAAAACGCTACCATTAGTTGTGTCACACCGACATAAAAGTAAATAAATGATAAAACAACGTGTACTTACGAAGACATTTCTGATGTTGCATTTCTCCATTGCGTACACGTAGCAAACAGCTTGCTTCTTGTGTGCTTCTCGGTAGGGGAGATTAGTCGGCGCTGGCGAACTGTCTAGACGCACGGCTACAACAAACTGAGTCAGATTGTTGTTGCGAAAAGATATATGCATTAATGCTGTGCAAACACTACACGTAAATCTGCACGTAGTTCACGTAAATCTTGTACTTGTAACTGGGTGAACGCGCTAAGTGTTCAACAGGCTGACACTGTGTGTCAATAATATTTTATTAGTTATAAAACACAAGGTCCTAGACTTAACTGGACGTGTTGTCAGGCGCGTAGATAGTCGTACGCACGTACGCACGTGCTTTCACGTCAATGTGGCAAACAAATATTAAATATACTCAACCCGGCCCCAGACATTGAATTGTCCATCTCTAATATGGCTGGCATCCATCGCGGAGTGCCAGAACGATTCATAATCTGACTGGGCCTACCCGGCTTTACCTACATTCATTGAAAAGGACGCAGCGTTAACTTAGCTACGGCGCATTCCAGCAAAGAACCACTAGTTAGAAGTATCGTGCACAGTCCTGCATTTCGCCTTCTTCTTCGACTACTCAGCCAAGAGGTCGCGTGTCTTACAGGCAGAGCTCGAGTTAGACGATGGTAGGAATAACAGGACTAATCCGCAATCGCTTTGTGAGATAAGATGGTCCAGTATTGCGAATGCTCTGTATAAATACAAGTCTGCATCGACTGCTCTAGTCACTACCCAGGAATATTTGGAAGAAGATGAGGACGACAAAGCCGAGGCTACTTGTTGTCCGTCAAACATGTTCACTTCATCATAACTTTAGTGACCACTGAGCATGTCCTCCAAAGTCGGCTTCCTCTGACCACATTCACAGTCAAAACAATGTAACCTCTGCCAAAAAGGTAACCACTACAATCGCCCAGTTGCAGCAGGAGACGGCCGACCCAGAAGTATGGAATGCATTCTTTGACAATGCTGCAGAGCTAGCGGGAAGATTTGAGATTGAGGCGAGAAAAGTCACGCAATGAAGGTAGACATAGGCAACGTCCTCGAGAACATGCCTGCTGATATAACTGACACACTCAGCCAGTATTGGATGAGGACAAAGTAGGTCCTATCTGATGCTCATGGATCACTTGCTGCAGGTAATGGACACACGTCTATTGGTAGCTCAGAATCGCTACATGGCCCAGTACCTCACACCACACCACTAGGTGAATTGAGCAGCTACATGGCCCAGTACCTCGCACCACGACACTAGGTGAATTGAGCAGCTACATGGCCCAGTACCTCACACCACGACACTAGGTGAATTGAGCAGCTACATGGCCCAGTACCTCGCACTACGACACTAGGTGAATTGAGCAGCTACATGGCCCAGTACCTCGCACCACAACACTAGGTGAATTGAGCAGCTACATGGCCCAGTACCTCACACCACGACACTAGGTGAATTGAGCAGCTACATGGCCCAGTACCTCGCACCACGACACTAGGTGAATTGAGCAGCTACATGGCCCAGTACCTCGCACCACGACACTAGGTGAATTGAGCAGCTACATGGCCCAGTACCTAGCACTACAACACTAGGTGAATTGAGCAGCTACATGGCCCAGTACCTCGCACTACGACACTAGGTGAATTGAGCAGCTACATGGCCCAGTACCTCGCACTACAACACTAGGTGAATTGAGCAGCTACATGGCCCAGTACCTCGCACTGCAACACTAGGTGAATTGAGCAGCTACATGGCCCAGTACCTCGCACTACAACACTAGGTGAATTGAGCAGCTACATGGCCCAGTACCTCGCACTACGACACTAGGTGAATTGAGCAGCTACATGGCCCAGTACCTCGCACTACGACACTAGGTGAATTGAGCAGCTACATGGCCCAGTACCTCGCACTACGACACTAGGTGAATTGAGCAGCTGTACAATGTGTTCCAACACGACATGTCAGGTGATCTGCGTCAGTAACAAAATGGAAGGCAATATGGGAGATGGTGAATGTCGCTGAGAGACCGAACACACTCGATGATACAATACAGGAAATCAATCAAGTCCTGTACCCAAACATGTGTACAGCAGTCATGATACTGCTGGTGATGTCTGTCTCGACTCTCGACTGCCACAACTGATCGCTTGTCGGGATTATATATGATGCATGTCCACAAGGACAAGACATTGGTTGCAGAACGCACCATACACCAGTTCAGGCATTTAACACAAACATTCCGACCAAATGAAGGAGAGTGTAGTAAATGAACCCTTTCTGTAGATATGATAGACTCGTAAACATGTATTACCGAAGCATTATCATTGCCTACATGTCTTCCTGGCTTATGCGTAAATGGATGTTGTCATTGCCAATAGTTTGCGTTGTTCTATTAATATAATTATCACGATTGATTCTTAGTACATATGGTCATCATAGTAGAAGTTTTCCAGTGATTTTGAATTACATTGTAGTACATGTCCATTGCAATAATGCTTGACTAGCTGTTGTAATTAGTTGTGCTGTAATTAGTTGTGCTACTATCATAGTAAACGGGTCATTGAAGCAAGTAGACAATCTTAATACATTAACAAGCTGTTGTAATTAGTTGTGCTACTATCATAGTAAACGGGTCATTGAAGCATGTAGACAATCTTAATACATTAACAAACTGTTGTAATTAGTTGTGCTACTATCATAGTAAACGGGTCATTGAAGCATGTAGACAATCTTAATACATTAACAAACTGTTGTAATTAGTTGTGCTACTATCATAGTAAACGGGTCATTGAAGCATGTAGACAATCTTAATACATTAACAAACTAGTCTTTGTTGTACATATATGATAATGAAGGTTCACATCCACCTTTCACCAGGGACTGGTGTCAAGTAGGTGGTCATGTTACTCTCCATGTCCGGAGGGGCATTCTTTGTAAAGTTTTATTTTGACTTCAAAATGCACCAGATTACAAAATGTTAGAGTTTTCTTTCTTTCACCCCCTCTTAGATTTGTGCTTCCACATGAATTTATACTTAGCTACGCCTCTGGTTGTCATTGTTCTTGATCATAATGCATTGTAGTGTAAACATGGTCGTCATCTGTGACTTCTGTATACATGTGACTGAAATAAAGTTCTACGTAACGTGCATTTCCCTTCTTGAAAACAGGGCTAGGCCAGTGCTGTGGCAGTACCAGCGCTCTTTGGTAGCAGCAGAGTAGCACAGTTTCGTAAAGAGACACACGCGTTGAAAACTGTTATACGAATCATAAAGAAATCCAATATATGTTTAAATGGATGTGTCATGTATGTTTAAAAAACTGAGACATAAATACTTACACTTTTTTTTTACTAAAATTAAAGCTTGTAAGTTAAAATGTGTATTTTTTTAATACTTATATCAATATTGAAGTGTCGATATATCATTCTAAACGCAAGAACATCACTTTTAGTATTGTGATAAGTTCATGCAGCCTGTGACTTGAATCAAATTATTTTCTTAGGGTGACTCAACTTTAACCCCCTCTTCAGAGTGCCTGACTCGCTATTTTGAAAAAAATGTAATTGTCTTACAGACTTAACTAGAGTGTACAGACTTAACTAGAGTGTACAGCTACATTTCCAATTCCGGAATTGGTGTTTTATTTTAAAACGGTATTTGGAATTGGTGAAAATGCCAGTGGTTTCTCAGTTACCTTTCAATTCTTTTTTCAGTGACATCATATAACGTCTTAGTTCTATACAATGCACTACAATTTTTAATGGATGCTTATCTTTGATATTACATTTACTAAAAAAATGCTCAAAAGGTAGATGTTATTGTTTGGTGTTGATCTTGTATTCGGTTATTCACATACTGTTATTTCTGTTCGCATACTGTTATTTCTGTTCACATACTGTTATTTCGATTTAGAATTGATATTTTTGAGGTGGAATTTAAATTTATATACTGTAATTGGTGTGTAATTGGAATTAAAATAATGTGTTTAACCCCTAATCTGATAACAAGTGACTGGAATTGACTCAAATGATCATAAGCAGTGATTCGTATGATTTGATGGCTCAACTTGATTATCATTATATACATGACATGATAAAACATTGATAATTGAAAATATATTGTTAAAGCTAAATACGCCACCTACTATTGTCAACACGCATTGTAGACGCATTTGTCATTATAGCTAAGCTCTCTTCACTGGCGTATCTGGGAGGGGGCGATGGGTGTGATGGGGCAATAGAGGCGATGGGGGCTGTGGGTGCGATGGGTGTGATGGGGGCGATGGGAACAATTATCCACAGCGGCACATTTTTTTTTTTGGGGGGGGCGGTACTTTTGGAGACTTTTTTTATTTAATAAAGAGTCACACATATTGATTCGTTGTGGATCACACGAATTTTGAACATATCAACAAAAAAGCAGCTCGTTTGCTCTAATCATCAGAAGTGAATGTTTACATGTCATTTCTCAAACACGTGAATGTCACGTATCGTTTTGTATGCACACTCTCAACACACGTACGTGATTTGTACCTTCGCTCAAGTATGAGACGAGAGCGACTGAGTAGTCTGGCGCTCCTGTCGATCAACCGACACCTGACAAATGGGTTTCATTGGAGATTGGAATGTTTAGTTGGAGATGCGCTGGATCATTAAAGCGCGTCTATAAATATTTTAATGTTCTTATTGCTACTGTGATGATGGAAAAATTATAAGGTTTTATACCTAGGCATAAATATTCCATTATTGGGCTCTTTGTTGGGAGGCAGTGCGGTAATTTCACTCTTGTCCACAGCGGCACTTTACCTCGTTATGCCACTGGCTGTCCATTCCATTATTGCGTTCTTTTTTGCAAAAATGAGAACGTTCTTGCTTTAACTCCACCCTGAAAATATGATAACTTCTGATTTATGCCTAGGAGACTGTGAACATAATCACAATTAACTTACAAGTAAACCTTCACACTTCCTAAATAGCCAAACAATATATGTATGTTCTTGTATAGCGCGGTATCCAGACTGTAGGGCCGCTCAAAGCATTTTACACTTTACCCTTTGGCAGATCTATTCATTCCAACACCAACTCGACCTCTCTGGGAAGCATTCAGCATCATTGCAATTACTGCGGGAAGACTAGTTGACCACCAAGTACTTATTTTTACAGTTGAATCAACGTAGTTTGAACTAATTTGCCTAAGTTTCGAGAATACACACCCATGTTCTCTCGATTGAGAGTTCGGTGTTCTAACCAACGAGTCACCATCCCCCACTGACAGTGACTGACACGTAGCAGCTGATACGCAAATTGTCCATCGCAATTTCATGTTAAACATTTTATATTTGCACATTGTATGCTCTATATACACATTAAGATAACATTGTAATCCATTAAACATGTTCCAATGGGTTATATATTACTGTAGCACCCACTGGCCATACACCTGGTCATTTGGAACCATATGGCTTCTCTCTGCGGGCACAGGTATAGATTTCCTGGCCAAAACATTAATACTTCAAAACACGACCCCACTATATAAGGTCGGAATTGCCTGTTTGGTAAAGCAAATACATATTAAGGTAACACTGTAACTTTTTAGCCATGGTACAATCGTTTCTGTTGTTTGTGTGACACACGAATACATATTAAGATATTTAAATTGATGTCAAACACATTTCGTTAAAAAAGGATTTTAACTTTTTTGGTCGCTCTGTTCAATAGATCGTAAGCTTTAATTTGATACCAACCACGATGCCATATTGTCAAGAAAATTTACCTTTTGCCTCCAACATGTTCACCTTTCTCTTTGATGGAAGGTATTTTTTGTGAAACAATGGTGTTTGTCATTTGTGATGTCATGGCTGGTAGATTTTGTCAAGATTTTACGTTGCACCAGTGACTGGACGGCTGAATTCATGAACGGAAGTGACGTCACCCCAATGACCGACAGTGTATAGAAGTTCTCCCGCATCGTTGCGACAAAAGCACACAGCGGAAACTCTGGGACGTTTGATATGTTGTTCAATATGGTATTTTGCAACTATCCTGAACTAATTATTTCCATGATCAACTCCATGCTCCATGCGATCACCTGTTTCAGCTGACAATGATTGAATGCATCGAACCTGGTGCACTCCGTTGGCGAAAGCCTCCATGTACCCATGTTGTATGTGAGCACAGGGACTAAAAACACATAGTACAGTCGCAGCATAAGGTCTTCGGATACTCGGCGGTGTCTGATCAGCAGAGACCACAGCTTCCGGAAAGCCGCAAGTTGCTTTCTCCGTGCCAGCTCTTACACGTCCCACAGTAGAGACTAGCTGGTGTATCGTCAGTCTTATACGTGCCAGCTCTTGCACGTCCCACAGTAGAGACTGGCTGGTGTATCGTCAGTCTTATACGTGCCAGCTCTTGCACGTCCGACAGTAGAGACTAGCCGGTATGTCGTGTACCAGCCTTAAACGTGCCAGCTCTTGCACGTCCCACAGTATAGACTAGCTGGCGTATCGTCAGTCTTATACGTGCCAGTTCTTACACGTCCCACAGTAGAGACTAGCCGGTATATCGTGTACCAGCCTTATACGTGCCAGCTCTTGCACGTCCAACAGTAGAGACTAGCTGGCGTATCGTCAGTCTTATACGTGCCAGCTCTTGCACGTCCCACAGTAGAGACTAGCTGGTGTGTCGTCAGTCTTATACGTGCCAGTTCTTACACGTCCGACAGTAGAGACTAGCCGGTATATCGTGTACCAGCCTTATACGTGCCAGCTCTTGCACGTCCAACAGTAGAGACTAGCTGGCGTATCGTCAGTCTTATACGTGCCAGCTCTTGCACGTCCACCAGTAGAGACTAGCTGGTGTATCGTCAGTCTTATACGTGTCAGCTCTTGCACGTCCCACAGTAGAGACTGGCCGGTGTGTCGTGTGTCAGTCTTATACGGTTGTTTCTTCTACGAATATATATAACCAAGTAAAACTGACAACGCAGCAGGGAAACGAAGATCTGGAACGCCAAGACAACAGTACATACCGTCTTTCTACATGACGCCGATTCATGGCAGGAGCACAATATATATATATATATATATATATATATATATATATATATATATATATATATATATATATATATATATATATATATATATATATATATATATAAATATATATATATATATATATATAATATAGTCTACGAGTATATTTCCACCATCCGGTGTTTGAACTAATTATGTGGCAAGATAGAGGTATGATGCATAGTGGTATAGACGAACACCATGCTAGAGGTACAGACGAACACCGTGCTAGAGGTACAGACGAACACCATGCTAGAGGTACAGACGAACACCGTGTTAGAGGTACAGACGAACACCGTTCTAGGGGTACAGACGAACACCGTGTTAGAGGTACAGACGAACACCGTGCTAGAAGTACAGACGAACACCGTGCTAGAGGTACAGACGAACAACGTGCTAGAAGTACAGACGAACACAGTTCTAGAAGTACAGACGAACACCGTGTTAGAGGTACAGACGAGCACCGTGCTAGAAGTACAGACGAACACCGTGTTAGAGGTACAGACGAACACCGTGCTAGAAGTACAGACGAACACCGTGCTAGAGGTACAGACGAACAACGTGCTAGAAGTACAGACGAACACCGTTCTAGAGGTACAGACGAACAGAGTGTTAGAGGTACAGATGAACACCGTGCTAGAAGAACAGACGAACACCGTGCTAGAGGTACAGACGAACAACGTGCTAGAAGTACAGACGAACACCGTTCTAGAGGTACAGACGAACACCGTGCTAGAGGTAAAGACAAACACCGTGCTAGAGGTACAGACGAACACCGTGCTAGAACTACAGACGAACACCGTGTTAGAGGTACAGACGAACACCGTGTTAGAAGTACAGACGAACACCGTGCTAGAGGTACAGACGAACACCGTGGTAGAGGTAAAGACAAACACCGTTCTAGAGGTACAGACGAACACCGTGCTAGAAGTACATACGAACACCGTGTTAGAGGTACAGACGAAAACCATGCTAGAGGTACAGACGAACACCGTGTTAGAGGTACAGACGAACACCGTGTTAGAGGTACAGACGAACACCGTGCTAGAGGTACAGACGAACACCGTGCTAGAAGTACAGACGAACACCGTGCTAGGTGTGCAGACGAACACACCGTGCTAGAGGTTCAGACGAACACCGTGTTAGAGGTACAGGCAAACACCGTGCTAGAGGTACAGACGAACACCGTGCTAGAAGTACAGACGAACACCGTGCTAGGTGTGCAGACGAACACCGTGCTAGAGGTTCAGACGAACACCATGTTAGAGGTACAGACAAACACCGTGCTAGAGGTACAGACGAACACCGTGTTAGAAGTACAGACGAACACTGTATTAGAGGTGCAGACGAACACCGTGCTAGAGGTACAGACAAACAGCATGCTAGAAGTACAGACGAACACCGTGTTAGAGGTACAGACGAACACCGTGTTAGGGGTACAGACGAACACCGTGTTAGAGGTACAGACGAACACCGTGCAAGAGGTACAGACGAACACCGTGCTAGAAGTACAGACGAACACCGTGCTAGAAGTACAGACGAACACCGTGCTAGAAGTACAGACGAACACCGTGCTAGAGGTAAAGACAAACACCGTGCTAGAGGTACAGCCGAACACCGTGCTAGAAGTACAGACGAACAACGTGCTAGAGGTACAGACGAACACCGTGCTAGAGGTACAGACGAACACCGTGCTAGATGTACAGACGAACACCGTGCTAGAGGTACAGATGAACACCGTGCTAGAGGTACAGATTAACACCGTGCTAGAAGTATTGACGAACACCGTGCTAGAGGTACATACGAACACCGTGCTAGAGGTACAGCCGAACGCCTTGCTAGAAGTACAGACGAACACAGTGCTAGAAGTACAGACGAACACCGTGCTAGAGGTACAGCCGAATACCGTGCTAGAAGTACATACGAACACCGTGCTAGAGGTACAGACGAACACCGTGCTAGAGGTACAGACGAACACCGTGCTAGAGGTACAGACGAACACCGTACTAGAGGTACAGATGAACACCGTGCTAGAGGTACCGATGAACACCGTGCTAGAAGTACAGACGAACACCGTGCTAGAGGTACAGACGAACACCGTGCTAGAGGTACAGACGAACACCGTGCTAGAGGTACAGACGAACACCGTGCGGTAAGATCTGGGCAGTTATAGGTGGTAGAAATGTCTCACCACGCAAATGACGTTTGAGACGTTTGGAAGTGTGTGGTGTGTCCGCTTGTGGTTGATGATCGCCTTAGTGTGCCAGTACGGAAAGACCGACCGAGGAAGAGGAGAAGGAGGAAGAGGAGGAGGAGGAAGAGGAGGAGGAGGTAGAGGAGGAGAGGACTATTCTACAGCGCTTCGTGCAGTTGTTGACTTAGCCTATAAACGGCGATATGTCCATACAGTGGTCACCATGAAGGCGTCTCTCTATATATTCAATGTTCAGCACTTCAGAACACTAAATTTAGTAATCATCCCATGTGGGTGTCGAGTTAACAAGACTACCTGATTGCGCATGATCAGTGGACAGCCTATGTGTGCACAGGGCGGCGTACCTTCCTTGGTTTGAAGTACTAATTCAAGAGTGAACACTTCAGTTGTCAATAACTAACCACACCCAATCAATCATCTTGGGATTAAGATTCCATTCTCAACAGACGCACAATCGCAGTATCGGGTTATATGTAGCCACCATGGAAAGGTGTACTAAACAACGCTATATCTTCCTGGATACGGTACCCTTGGAGGTCACCATCAATTCAAATATCATCTCGATCCATTCGATTAGTAAGAGTTTTCTAAGTATCAATGCCTACCCATTATTTCCATAGAAGTTACACATCTAACGAAGAGCTACGTATATTGAAAAGTAGTTTGCAGCTGCTTATATATAATGTGCAGCCACTTATACATAATGTTGCACTTAAAACTGCGGCTTACCAAACATGCATTCACAACTGCTTGTAGTAGTATGTTTGTTTGATTGTTTGTTTGTTTGTTTGTTTGTTTGTTTGTTTGTTTGTTTGTTTGTTTCATGTAATGCATGCGTTCATCTTGTCAACATGAAATAATTTTATTGATATCAGCACTTTGTATTACTTGTTTATTTGACATACAATGAACGTTGTAGTTCCACATTTGTAGCAACGCACTCGTAGCGTAGTAACATCATTCATGACAACAAAGGTATACGTATGCCTTTGTGCAGTGCAACATCCGGTCACTTGGATCGCTCTTACGTATCACCCGTGGCATACATCCGGTCACTTGGATCGCTCTTACATATCACCCGTGGCATACATCCGATCACTTGGATCGCTCTTACATATCACCCGTGGCAAACATCCTGTCACTTGGATCGCTCTTACATATCACCCGTGGCATACATCCTGTCACTTGGATCGCTCTTACATATCACCCGTGGCATACATCCTGTCACTTGGATCGCTCTTACATATCACCCGTGGCATACATTCTGTCACTTGGATCGCTCTTACATATCACCCGTGGCATACATCCGGTCACTTGGATCGCTCTTACATATCACCCGTGGCATACATCCTGTCACTTGGATCGCTCTTACACATCACCCGTGGCATACATCCTGTCACTTGGATCGCTCTTACATATCACCCGTGGCATACATCCTGTCACTTGGATCGCTCTTACATATCACCCGTGGCATACATCCTGTCACTTGGATCGCTCTTACATATCACCCGTGGCATACATCCTGTCACTTGGATCGCTCTTACATATCACCCGTGGCATACATCCTGTCACTTGGATCGCTCTTACATATCACCCGTGGCATACTGTTTACCAGAAAACAACAAGGGGCTTCTCATGAAACATTCAGCCATGCTGTATTTACTGCACGAATATATTTCGTTCAATGAATTCCGCCACTACCAGGTGACTACAGCTGAAGTAAGTTGTACAACGAATGACGAGGGTGTCTACAGCTGAAGTAAGTTGTACAACGAATGACGAGGGTTTAAATGGAACGTTCTGAGGTGTACTACTGCCGATTAAATAGGATCTGATCGATGAGGGAAAAGTCTTCTTTGCATTGAATTCTGCATTTGTGCAGTTGTTCCACGCAGCTCTTGACGCGATCACCTGCAGCTGTACCACAGGTTACGCGTGTCCGTAAGCATAGGTAGTATGTTTTCTTACAATATTTCTTGCAGGTTTTGATAGCAAGGTCAGCAAGAGACACTTCACTCAAAATGCAACCACACCAGTTTGCCAACACTGTTGTCGTCAGGAAGATCAATATCTGGAAACATAAATCGTTGTTGACGTTGTTGATCGTGTTTGGCAGTGTTTGGGCTGTTTATAGTGGTGTTGTTCATACTGTTTGTCGAACCGTTGGTCAGACTTTTAGCCATGGTGTTAGTCGTGGTCGTTATGTTGGCTTGTTGTTAGTCATTCGGTTAGTTAGTCATATATTGGTCGAATTGTTGACCGTGCTGGAGGGCGTCGTGGTTTGTTATGAGAGTTCTACAACAACCACGACAAACAACGACAAACCACGACACGCACCAGCACGGAGTTACAACTACGCACCAGCACGGAGTTACAACCACGCACCAGCACGGAGTTACAACCACGCACCAGCACGGAGTTACAACCACTCACCAGCACGGAGTTACAACCACTCACCAGCACGGAGTTAATGATTGCATATAGTGCTAATAACGGACGGCGATAACACAGATTGTATTTGGAAAAGTGCTGACTTGTGTTGCGACCCAATCATTGACGTAAATGTTGATAAATGCAAACACGAATTGAACTTACCAAGTAGCAGTGTCGATCCATGATGTACAACTTATCAAAGAGCGCGCTTCTTGTAGTGTTTCTCCTAAAGAGACACCTTCCAGCGCCGACAACGTGTGGTAATGAAGGGGAGACCCCTCACAAAGAAATATTACTGCCATAATCTTGATGCTGTGCAAACACGACAAACTAAGTCTCACTTGTCCCATCGTTAAGTGAGACTTAGTTTGTCGTGTTTGCACAGCATCGAGATTATGGCAGTAATATTTCTATGTGTGGGGTCTCCCCTTCATTACCCCCGTTGTCGGCACTGGGAGGTGTCTCTTTAGGAGAAACACTACAAGATGGTTGCATGCATTGTTTTCATTGTTTGCATTGTTCCTCGTATGCATTACGGTATATTTGTATGGGGTCCTTAAGCACATAGATGTTTTAAAACTAAAAAGCTATCTAGTGCGGTATCCAGTCCTTGTGACTGCTCAAAGCGCTTTACACTTAACACCTTGGTAGACCTGTTCATTCCAACACCAACTCGACATCTCTGGGAAGCATTCAACCGTGCGGCAATTGCAGCGCGAAACCCATGCGTTCACTTATTGACCACTGTCTATTGCCAGGTATTCATTCATTTCAGTGGACTGAAGCAACGTGGAGTGAACAAAATTGTTCAAGGGTCGAATCGACAGCTCACGGACTCGTACCCGGGTTCGATTGAGATTCCGATATTCTAACCACTACGCAACCGAAGCCCACACTACACGACAACTAACGAAACAATACGACAATAACTTTAAGTAAATAATATTTACTTAAAGTAATTGATCGTATTATATTATAATACCAATGCAGATCCTATTGATAAGAAACTAACTTCAATTTCTAAAGTTGGCTGATATTTAAATACTCCGGCAACTCAAATTGTACTACACATTGTTTAATAATCAATAACCTGCATACGGTACTCAAATACAGTACACAAACCTTTGAAATTCGTCAGTATTACGCTAGTGGAAGACATAGTTGCCAATTAATCCATTTTAGGCGTGCAATTAACAGTTAACAATATAATAATATTTCACATGATATTTACCTGTTTGTTTGTATTCTCCGACTAAGGCTGAGTGAGTTGGCCGAAACATTAGGAGAATACAACAAGGTTTCTTCTGACGTAAATAACATGAGAAATACAACAATCCAACAAACCATAACGTTCATGCATTCAAGAATACACTAACAGTTAACAATGCTAAAACTATTATCACTGATGACATACACACATATCGTATAGGGCTTTTCCACTTACACCATAAACTATTTAATTTTATTACATTTTATTTTATTTATTTATTTGCAATCATAAGATTGAATAAAAGTAAAAGGAAAAATATGCATTTCCTAAAACTATACGTGTATATTTTGTTAGAAATTTTTTTAAATAAAAAAACAATGTGTGTGTATATATATATATATATATATATATATATATATATATATATATATATATATATATATATATATATATATATATATATATATATATTGTGTAATATATGTATATTATATTATATATATATATATTACACAATATATATATACATATATTACACATTTTATATATATATATATATATATATATATATATATATATTGTGTAACCTTCAACAACCCGTGTTAACGCAAAACACTCAAGGCCACCGTACAGTGAAGTGATATTTAAAAAAAATAATGATCGTCAATCACGCAGGTGCCCAACTTTAATTGTATACATGAAATCACATTTAATTAACAAGAGGATTTGCCTAAATGCGAGTATACATTCTAGTACATGAACATTGTAGTACATGTACATTGTAGTACATGTACATTGCAGTACATGTACACTGTAGTACATGTACATTTTAGTACATGTACATTGTAGTACATGTACATTGTAGTACATGAACATTGTAGTACATGAACATTGTAGTACATGTACATTGTAGTACATGTACATCGTAGTACATGTACATTGTAGTACATGTACATTTTAGTACATGTACATTGTAGTACATGAAAATTGTTGTACATGTACATTGTAGTACATGTACATTGTAGTACATTAACATTGTAGTACATGTACATTGTAGTACATGTATATTGTAGTACATGTACATTGTAGTACATGTACATTGTAGTACATGAACATTGTAGTACATGTACATTGTAGTACATGAACATTGTAGTACATGTACATTGTAGTACATGTACATTGTAGTACATGTAAATTGTAGTACATGAACATTGTAGCACATGTACATTGTAGTACATGTACATTGTAGTACATGTACATTGTAGTACATGTACATTTTAGTACATGTACATTGTAGTACATGAAAATTGTTGTACATGTACATTGTAGTACATCTACATTGTAGTACATGTACATTGTAGTACATTAACATTGTAGTACATGAACATTGTAGTACATGTACATTGTAGTACATGTACATTGTAGTACATGTACATTGTAGTACATGAACATTGTAGTACATGAACATTGTAGTACATGTACATTGTAGTACATGTACATCGTAGTACATGTACATTTTAGTACATGTACATTGTAGTACATGAAAATTGTTGTAGATATACATTGTAGTACATCTACATTGTAGTACATGTACATTGTAGTACATGTACATTGTAGTACATGTACATTGTAGTACATGTATATTGTAGTACATGTACATTGTAGTACATGTACATTGTAGTACATGAACATTGTAGTACATGTACATTGTAGTACATGAACATTGTAGTACATGTACATTGTAGTACATGTACATTGTAGTACATGTAAATTGTAGTACATGAACATTGTAGCACATGTACATTGTAGTACATGTACATTGTAGTACATGTACATTGTAGTACATGTACATTGTAGTACATGTACATTGCAATAATGCTTGACTAGATGTTGTAACTTGTAGACAATCTTAATAAACTGCGAAATTCTGACATATTAAAACTAGTCTTTGTTGTACATATATGATAATGAAGGTTCACATCCACCTTTAACCAGGGACTGGCATAGTTACTAAAACAAGCACACGCGCTAAATACTGTTATACAAATCACAAATAAATCCAATAAATGTTTCAATAGATGTGTCATGTATGTTTAAAAAAAACGGAGACATAAATACTTGCCCTTTTTTTGGTACTAACATTAGTAAGTTAAAATATGTATTTGTTTAATATTGATGTCAATATTGAAGTGTATGTATATTATTAGAAAGGCAAGAACGTCACTTTTAGCATTGTGATAAGTTCATGCAGCCTGTGACTTGAATCCAATTATTTTCTTATTTTTTTAGGGTGATTCAACTTTAAGCCTCTCTTCAGAGTGCCTGACTCGCTATTTCGAAACATATTGATCGGCTATGTGGGATCTCTGCAAACCAGAGTTTGTTTTCTATCATTAGCAAAGCGTCGTCACTACAGGCAATCTATTGACTATGCTAGTTACATGTGAATTATGTACAATGGTACTTTGTTGATCGATTGATACTTTGTTGAAGGTGAATGAACAGCGATGTTCATGTGAGTGAGTGAGTGAGTGAGTGAGTGAGTGAGTGAGTGAGAGAGTGTGTGAGCGAGTGAGTGAGTGAGTGGGTGGGTGCGTTGGTGGGTGGGTGGGTGGGTGGGTGGGTGGGTGCGTTGGTGGGTGGGTGGGTGGGTGTGTGGTTGGGTGGGTGGTTGGGTGGGTGGGTGAATGAGTGGGTGGGTGGGGTTGGGTGGGTGGCTGAGTAAGTGAGTGAGTGATTGAGTGAGTGAGTGAGTGAGTGAGTGGCTGTGTGGGTGGGTGAGTGAGTGAGTGAGTGAGTGAGTGGTTGGGTGGGTGGGTGGGTGGGTGGGTGGGTGGGTGGGTGGGTGGGTGAGTGAGTGAGTGAGTGAGTAAGTGAGTGAGAGAATGAATGAGAGAGTGAGTGAGTGAGTGAGTGAGATAATGAGTGAGTGAGTGAGTGAGTGAGTGAGTGAGTGAGTGAGTGAGTGAGTGAGTGAGTGAGTGAGTGAGTGAGTGAGTGAGTGAGTGAGTGAGTGAGTGAGTGAGTGAGTGAGTGAGTGAGTGAGAAGGTGATAACGGACGTCCGTAATGAAGTAGGTAGCTATGGAGGAAGGGGAGAAAGCTATGAATGTAACGAATTGTTGAAGAAAATAGACCGGTAATCTAAACATTTTTATTATTAATTGATATGTGTTTATACTACTGGTTGCTATTACATTAATGGTTGGAAAACGACGTAGGCTTAACTGTTGCCGGAAGTAAACACAAATTAAATCCCGTTGGTACAAGACAACTATTGTTTTCTCAATCGGTGTCAATGCTAAAAGCGAGGCAGGCCATTTCACAGTGTGCACAACATTAAGATTCGGTTTCAGTGGAGACAGTACACTTTGATTTTTATATTGTCACTGAACAACAGTAGTGTTTTCAACATAACGTACATTTATATTTCTCGAAACAATTAACACGGAAGATGCTCCCATTGTTTGCACAGCACAAGTGTCGTAGTCTGCAAATGAGCCATTTCCCCTGTTCATGACTATTTTAGGGTGCAAAAATGTAGATCATTCGTATGACAGGGACCCGGAAGTAAAGCAATGATATGTTCCTTTCTCCTTTCTACTTGCTACGCGCAGCAATGCCGCACTTCAAAACGCTAAATTTACTAATCACTCCATGCTACTACGTGTTTTAGAAGTACATCCTGGTCCTGAAGTGACCATTCAATTATGGGTCGATGTTTCGTGATTAGATAAGTATTGCACTTCTGTTCACCCCATTTCCAACTCACCCTTGTGTGTTCTTCATCGATTCACATTTTTTTGCACATTTTGTTAGTAACTTGTTGTCATTTATTGTATTGTAACTGTGTGTTGGAATAAAGGATTGATTGAAAGGATTGATTGAATTAATCAATTTGTACGTTTCTCTCCTCCATCTACGAGCTTACATTGGGTGCATCCCCAGTGCTCGCAACCTTTGTTCATGCGACTTGTGTTGCAAGGACGGCGCACAACGAGTTTCCAAAACGTTGAGGGCGCAAACTTGATTAGAAAATCTTGTTGTTGTTCCCGAAAGCTATCGATTAGTTACGACTAAAGTCTGCACTTCAGTCTGATGTTCACTGTTGAACATTATGTATTCAGATGTATTATTGCAATGTTATGCAAGATGCAATACTGGAAATACAACAGCAGATGGGGCTTTAACGGCAGCGGATCTAAATGTTTCAGTTCACTATCTACCAATGAAGATATTAGTTCGTTAATACCAATACCGGATTTAACAAGATTTAACAAGATTGCCATCCAAGACAACGGTCCAGATGAAAAGTGGCAAGGAAGCCATTGGCTTATCGAGAGCTCAACATTATTCATATATGTGTAACCTGCCCTCCTGAGATATGTGCCAACCTTGTTTTTAAACATACTCACGCTGTAGATAATCTGTTCCATTCATTATTTTACTCTGTGACAACGGGTACTTCCTGATATCCAATCTACACTGATCCTTTAATAGTGTCATTTTATGTCCTCTAGTTCTACTATCTTTCTTGTGTGAGATAAAATAGTTCTATCAATATATTCATACCCATTCAATATCCTAAACACTTCAATATGCTCTAATCTTAACCTCCTTGTGTCTAGGGTTGTTAAACCACATTCTTTTAGGCGTTCTTCATAAACAATGTCTATTAGTTCTGTAATCATTTAGTTGCTCTTCTCTGCACTCGTTTAAGCGTATCTATATCCTTTTTACGACATGGTCCCTACGCTTGCATACGGTATTCTAAATGAGGCCTAATTATTGCTTTATACACATCTATAATTAGCGTTTTTTCTTGTATGTTATATTTCTCCTAATCAACCTAATAATTTGATTACATTTTGAAGCTGCAATACCACACTGCTCTGAAACTTTCATATTAGCACTTATTGTTTCTCCTAGGTCCTTTTCTTTTAGAGTAGTACCAAGAACAGTATCTCCCATTTTATAGTTTACATCCAAATTCCCGTGTCCTCTATGTAAGCATTTACATTTCCCAAAATGGAGTAACACCTGCCATTGTTCAGGCCATTTAGCTAATTTGTGTAGATGTTGTTTATCGCCATTATTGTGAACCTTTCTAAACAATGTTGTGTCATCCGCAAATTTCAGTACGTTGCTTGTTATATTATCGTCCAAGTCATTGATATATGGTAAGAACTATTAAAGTCCTAATACTGATCTTTGTGGTACCCCACTCAAAACTGATTTCCAGTGTAAAACCTCTCCATCTACTTCAACGCGTTGTCTGCTGTCAGTCAGCCATTGTTCTATCCAGCCGATATCAAAAGCTTTATGTAAGTCTAAGTAGATAATATTAACTGGTGAACCCTCGTCTATCCACTTAGTGATTTCTTCCAAAAAACAAAACATATTTGTTAAACATGACCTCGCTTTTAGGAGTCCATGTTGAGATGGATTTAATAATTTATGCCTAACAAGAAAGTACACCATATTTTCTTTCATTAACCTTTCTAATAATTTACACATCACTGATGTTAAACTCACTGGTCTGTAACTCTCTGACTTATTTCTCAAACTCTTTTTAAATAATGGTATGATGTTTGCTTATTTCCATTAAGAAGGAACCAATCTCTCTTTAAAGACTTCCATATGGTATATTAAATCGTTCTACTGTTTCTATTAGTAGTGCTGGAGGAATTCCATCCACTCCAGGTGATGTGTTACCCTTCATTGCATTTATTATCTTAACTGTCATTTCTTGAATTACAATTAACTGCCCTAAATAGTTTTAGTCTCTGAAATTTAGCATCTGGAACTGATAAATACTATATTTCCAGCACTGTCTTCCAGCACTGTCTTCTAGTCGTCCAACCTTGTCTCGTACGTTTTGTTTACTCCTGACATCTGCATAAAAACTCTTGCTGACACTTTTTATGTTACGTGCTAGTTTTTGCTGATGGCTTCTTTTAGATTGTCTAATTTCTGTCGTAGCTGCATTAAGTGCCACTTTGTAATTTGCATAGTCTTCATCCTTTCTGGTACGCTTATAAACCATACACATAGTTTGCTTGAACAATATTTTTCTAATAGCTTCTGTTCCCAAGTGTTTCTTTCTAGACCGTTTTCCTTGTTTTTTTCAAGGGAACAAATTTATCGATGATACTCTCAATATTGTATTTAGAATGTTCTAACATTCAATTGCAGTCTTTTTCCTCAGCATGTTATTCCAATCTAATCTTACTAAGTATTTTATCACATCTCTTTATGTATCTTTGTGGAAGTTTCTCCTGTATGTTTTTTTATTTTACTTTCTTATTTTACTTTGATGTCAAAATGGATTTTATTATGATCTCTGTTACCCAATGATCCATGCATTTTGACATTATCCACCAATTCATTTTGTGAAGACAACATTATATATAATGCAATCTCTCCCCTGGTTGGTTTTAGCACGTGTTTAGTAAGCAAGCTATCCTGAATTAAAACTAAAACCTGTTGGTCAGCACCTTTGTACTCTCTAGAGATTTCCATTGTATGTGTCCGTTGTTATAATCTCTCATTATGATACATTCCCATTTGCTCACTTCCTTTACAGCGTTTTGTATTTTTTGTGTTATACTCCTCGTTTAAGTTTGAACTTCGGTAAACTAATCCAATAGTTAATGTTGAATGTCCTTTAACAATATTGCACCCAACAGCCTCATCGCAATGTACTTCCCTTTCTAATTTTATTTCATAAGCCTGAATAGATTATTTACTATATAGAATAACTTACAATACAATTCTTCTTATTCGATCTCTCCTAAACATTTCATATCCTGTCAGTCCTAAGTCAGCATCTGATATGTCTTTGTTTGCGCACGATTCGGTTATACCAGTTATGCGAGGATCAATATCTTCTACCATAATGTTGAATTCGTTTTTCGTATCTGCTATGCTCTTGCCATTAAATATACGCATTTATAAACAACTTCAGAAATGTTTTCCGGACATTTTTTTCTAGTTCGTGTGCTCTAGTGGCAGTTTGTCCTATTTCAGGCACTTCTAAGTAACCTCCTGTGCTTCTAGTTTATGCAATGTTTGCTACCAAAAATATATTTATGCTACCCATACCACTGTCAACTGTTGCTAAGAGTTCATTCGCAAACACTGCTGCACCTTTTCCACTTAGATAAAGCCCACCCCTCATGTTCATATCAGCCCTCACAACAAAACATGTTCATATCAGCCCTCACAACAAAACATGTTCATATCAGCCCTCACAACAAAACATGTTCATATCAGCCCTCACAACAAAACATGTTCATATCAGCCCTCACAACAAAACATGTTCATATCAGCCCTCACAACAAAACATGTTCATATCAGCCCTCACAACAAAACATGTTCATATCAGCCCTCACAACAAAACATGTTCATATCAGCCCTCACAACAAAACATGTTCATATCAGCCCTCACAACAAAACATCCCCACAAATCTAAACATCCAACTTCTTCTTCCTTTTGTAGCTGCTACCGTATTAATTGCCATCCTACGGCAATTTCGATATCCCTGAAACCTACAATAATAGGAAGGAAATAGATGATAACCTGGAACAGTTTTTAACAGAATTTTCATAAAAGCTATCATATCTAGACCAAATAAAACACATTGTCATCTTTGCCGGTGATTATAATATAAACCTACTAAAGTTAAATGAAAATGAACTGATCACTGATTTCTTTTATATTCTTACATCACATGGTATGTGTCCCCACATCACACTACCAATTAGCTTTTCAGAAAGACACGGTATATTAATAGAAGATATTTTCTGTAAATTAACAAAAACAATTCTAGAGAGCCTAACAGGTATACTCATAACACAATTTTCAGATCACCCTATTTTATCTTCATGGATACAAAACACAACAAACTATCAAATCCAAAAACAACTAAGTTGCACTAATGAAGCTTTATTAACAGTTAAACATGACATTCATACGTTTATGATTCAGACATTTATAACAAAATGCCCTAATGCTGATACAAATTTTAATTATAATCTGATACATCAAATAATAGAAACGACTAAAATAAGCACATTCCAACTAAGGTTGTTTAAATCCATAAATATAGACATAAACATCAACCTGGATAATGAAATGTTTATTAAGATCAATTAAATATAGATATAAATTATATAAACAACTTAATATGTTACATCCATAATATAACACGTGTTGGACTACTCTAAAAACATAAAACGTAATACTTAAGAAGAGCATTCGTGAAGCAAAGAGATTACACTATGAACAACTTTTCGTCAAATACAAATTCAATGCAGCAAATACATGGAAAGCAATTGATGAAATTATATCAAGACAAAAATTTAGTACACAATTTCTAACATTTAAACAAAATGTTAAGACATAGCTAAAAACAAGAATAGATTTGGTTTCAGATTTACAGAAATACAAGAGGAATCCGTATCACAAATAATCCACAACCAAATAAAAATAGTTATGGTTTTGGTGGAATATCCAGCAAATCATAAAACTGATTGAATCAAAAATAGTAAAACCTAACATTATTAATAAATCAAGTGCTGAACGCATGACAATTTCCTGAAAAACTTAAAGTAGCAAAAGTATTCCTATATTTAAGAAAAATCATCCCACATTATTCACAAATTATATACCACTATCCCGTTTGCCTGTTATTTAAAAAGTCTTGGAAAGAATTATGAATAACCAATTACTCATGTATTTTACTAATACAAAAACTACTATCTGATGCAGCTCTAGAAATAGTCGATAGGATCACTACACAATTGGATAACAAGCAATTACCCATCAGTACATTTCTTGATTTATCGAAAGCATTCGATACACTTGACCACACAATTCTCTTAAAAAATAGACCATTATGGGTTAGAATCCTCAGCATTAAGATTATTAAAGAGTTACATAATAAACCGTAAGCAATTTGTAAAAATGTATGACATAAGATCATATGTTTTACCTATAAAGACGGGGGTCTCACAAGGCTCAATACTAGGTCCTCTATAAACACGGAGGTCTCACAAGGCTCAATACTAGGTCCTCTAAAAAAACACGGGGGTCTCACAAGACTCAATACTAGGTCCTCTAAAAATACGGGGGTCTCACAAGGCTCAATACTAGGTCCTCTATAAACACGGGGGTCTCACAAGGCTCAGTACTAGGTCCTTTATAAACACGGAGGTCTCACAAGGCTCAGTACTAGGACCTCTATAAACACGGGGTTCTCACAAGGCTCAATACTAGGTCCTCTATAAACACGGGGGTCTCACAAGGCTCAATACTAGGTCCTCTATAAACACGGGGGTCTCACAAGGCTCAATACTAGGTCCTCTATAAACACGGAGGTCTCACAAGGCTCAATAATATGTCCTCTATAAACACGGGGGTCTCACAAGGCTCAATACTAGGTCCTCTATAAACACGGAGGTCCCATAAGGCTCAATACTAGGTCCTCTATAAACACGGGGGTCTCACAAGGCTCAATACTAGGTCCTATGTTATTCATTATATATTTTTTAACGATTTCTCACAATCCAGTAATGTCTTTAAATTCATTACATATGCCGATGATACTTTTCTAGTAAGTACGTTCGGGTCCTTTGCAAATGGTACAAACAATCCAGATACTGAATATATGATAAATACAAAACTACACAACATAGCAGAATGGTTAAAAGTTAATAAATTATCATTAAATATAAACAAAACTAAATATGATTTTTTAAATGCCAAACAAAAGGGTAACACTAACAATTGATGGTGTAAACATTGAAAGAGTCCAACATTTCATCTTCTTAGGTCTAACATTATACACAATTTAAATAGGGATTAACGTATTGAGAAAATAGCAAATAAGTGTTCTAGGACAACCGCAATTATAAACAGGTTAAAGCTTGTCTTAGCAAAATGTATCAGAATTATACTATATAATTAATTAATATTACCCCACATAAATCACTGCTTAATGATCTGGGGTTACCAGTGTAATAAGATAACACAATTACAGAAGAAAGCAATTAGAATAATATATGTAACCAAATACAACTCACATACGGAACCATTATTTAAAAGCCTCTCTGTTTTAAATGTTGAAGACGTACTTAAACAATAGATACTACGATTTTATTGTAAATTCGTGCATAAACAGTTACCAGCATACTTACAAAACTGGCCGATAAACAAGAATACCTACATACACACTCGTCTCACGCGTAAACACACAAAAATACACACATTTAGAGCACAACACGAATTTGCAAAAAAGTATCTGAAATATAGTTTAACACATATCATCAACAATACTCCAGACATTTTAAAATGCAAGGTGACAACACACAGCTAACAGGGAGATATTCATTATGCTAACAATTATATTATAAAAGCTATCTATGCGTATGCACTGTTTTTAACTACTACACTTGTGTGCATGGTCAAGAATAAATACTTAATCCAGCTATACGCGTAAACATTCATTTATACAAGCGGAAATATACAGTAAATTCATTAAACACTTACCAGGGTGGCTCCTATGAGAGCGAATTCTTTAATCTTAATAGGAGTTTCCCAAATCCACTTTGTACTGTACGTGTGCTTTCATAGCTCATTTAAACACCATTTAAATGTGTTAATGTACTAATTATTGTCAATGTACTATTATGTTCAAATGGATCAATAAAGAATGATGTCTGTCTGTCCGTCTGCTTCCCTTTACTGGTAAAATCCCTCACAGAATGATCAGCTCAACCCGCATCTGCTTAAATGTTCTGAATAACTGCCTGTATTTCCTAACTATGTCAGGTGTCCTCACCTCCTCTATCACTGCCTCACAGTAGCGCTTGTGTCGGATCCCTTCCGTCGCATTCTGTCCTGCAGTCACCTGCTAGCATGTTGTCCATCTCCCTCTTGCCAATCAGCATATGACCTTTCCATCCCGTCTCCAGGCTGTCTTGCGCTCTTGTCGTCTTTACTCCTGACGCATTCGTTCCTTTCGCATTCCCTCCCGTCTCCTTCGCTCACATCGCCTTCCCTCCCGTCTCCTCCGCTCCCGTCTCCTTCGCTCCCTTCTCCTTCCTCTCCGTCTCCTTCGCTCCAGCAATCTCCTTCGCTCCAGTTTCCTCCCGTCCCGTCGCCTTACGTCCTGTCTCCTTCCGTCCTGTAACCTTACCTCCTCCCAGCCTCCTCCCATGCTGAGGTGAGCTCTCCCTAGCATCTCTCTCATCGCCTTCCCCACTTTATAACCCACTGCCCCCTCCCCTCCACCGGAACCACTGGCACAACCCACCTCTTCCCTTCCCATCAATGCCACAACGAGCTGCGTCAGCTGTTCCATCTCCACCTCTAGTTCCTCCATCTTCGCACATCCCCCACACTCAAAACTAAAGTTATCCGCCTGAACTTCAGCCCAGAACTTCTCACATCCGGACTTGACGAAGTCCACCCAGTTGCTACAACTCCCGTTTACTAAATGCCTGGTGGTCTTTACCTGCCGCTTGCACTGCGCCATCACAGAAATGAGATTTCTGTGATGACGCCGTGCGGCTGTTTTCTGTGTTCAAAATAAAACATTAGGCTGGCTGGGTTATTTAGGTTTTAATTTAATTTTGACAATGACATACTTGCTAACTATGTTCTATGTAGTAATCTCGCATTAGCCCAGAAAAGCCTGCCACCTAGTGATCACGCAGAACACAGTGTAAACAAAACAATAACACTCAGTGTATACCAGCTTATTCTAAAATCCTGCTGTTAGTTCCTTTTTACCGAAAACGTTTACTACAACAATGTCAAATATTACCAAATATATGTAATTTATGCAAATTTATCACTTTATCTTATATATATTCAACAATGTAAACGATAGTTTGATACATCAAGTTTATGTAAAATATATATGTAATATCACCATGAGATTAGTTGGTTGAATCGTATTATTTACGACAGTTACTTGTAACTCCGCAAATGCCAGGTAAGAAAATAGAGACAACGTCGAACGATAAATCACCCAGAGTGGATCTGAGACAAGAGGACTAAAGGAAAGAGTAAAGCAAATTTGCTACTACTCCCAATTGTTTTCAATTTATCGCTGAATTGTCACGGAATCCTTCTACAAAATTCTAAACAACATTATTGAAATCACCCCCCCCCAGGCTTACTAACCCGCTCTCGAACCCGTGGACAATACATAGCCCCCAGGTGTCGTATAAATGCAATGGTCTTTTCATTTTATCCCAGAGCCATTCGCATATGGAATATGATTCCACCAAAAATTACCAACATAAAAAACCCAAAATCATTTCAAGAAGCTATAATGGAACTCCCTTTCACCACACCTCCTCACCTAAACTGCCTTTAAAAACACAGTGCTCAGCGTAAACTTATCCATGGTGTGGGTATGGAGGCTGTCTATGTGTGCATGTGGCAAGGCAGCGACAGTATCCATACACATAACCAACCTATTACAAATTTTCGTTTAACATCCTATACATAAAATAAATAAAACTATCAGATCAAACCATTTCAGCAACATTAATGATACTAGTCTTTTAGTCGAATGTACCACCCACAGCGCATGCGCACAGTCCACCACAAATTCTTGCGTTAGCCCAAGTTTGGGCTGTTTGGAGTAAACCACTTGAGACTTGAGGAATACATTCAAGTTTAAAAACGCTTTGAAGAACAAGTCATACTATTACAGACAAGTGATTTGTAAATATTATGTTTAACTACGTGAATTAAACACTACTGCTACCACGGTACCCGTTGTCATGATTCGGTACGGTTCTCGGTTCTTGATTCACAGTACGGGTTTCTACTGTTCCAATTAAAACTACTCCACCTGGTGGATTATTTTAAACTGTTCCAATTAAAACTACTCCACCTAGTGGATTATTTTAAACTACAGAATGGTGATTGCAGGAAGGCATATTTGTCACTGTTTACGTCATTGAGAGAAATGCGTGTTTAATTTTGTTTTCTTGGTTTTGCATTCTATTCGAACTTTGCCAATAAGTTCCCTCGCCGGATAGTTAGGGGTAAGGCCGTATGCCAAAACAGTATGTAATGTTCGTGTTAATGTGTCGCAAAAATGTGTCGCAAAATTACTACATTAGATACCATCAAGTTTATATATATATATATATATATATATATATATATAAAAGATTAAGGATTAAGGATATTCCGTAGTTTTATCGATACATACACATGTGTATTCATGTTTTATCGATACATACACATGTGTATTCATGTGTATTCATGTGCCGTCAAGTGATTTATCCAGTGTTCGTGTCAAGGTCCATGAGTAGAGGAGAACCGGTTGAGCAGTAGTCTTGGAGATATTGAGTTTAGTGTGTTTGCGTATGGGACCTCTCCAAACTCAATTGCGTGGACTGCTGCCCATGGCTTAGTCGTTCTGTGCGTGTGTATATGTGTGTGTACGTGCGTGCGTGTGTGTTTGCTCATCTGTGTAAGCATTTAAAATTATAAACCGCATACATGTATTTTTACATTTTCTGCCGTAGTTACAAACACAAGTCCACTGTTGAGTGAAATGGTATTTAATATTGAAAACGATCTTCAGCCGCGCAGCTACGTACTGCAACTGAATACATGGAATTACATTTTTATGAACAAAACTTCCTGCCAGAATTCTAGTAGAGGCAACCAAATACACCTGAAGCGCATACATCTTACCTAAAATAACATTGGTTCTGAATAAGTGATTCAGCAGCTAGTTTCACAACTAATAACCATTGAGCAATCGTATTATATAACACCACATATCGTTACGCCACCAGTTGGCGTGAACCCAGTGGGACCAACACCAATTCAGATACATGCGTTGACACGTGATCACATCTAAAAAACACAAATTCAATACGTAGTATTTACATATGTTTCAAGCACATGCCGCAGCATTCGATTAAATGAAGGCAAGACTGAAGCAATAGGCTTCATCTCCAAACACGTCAACAATCAATTCGTTGTCTCCTGACCAGTCAATGTCGGGAGTAACTACCACATAGTCGCGTGTTCGAAATCTGGATGTAATTATGGACCAAGAGTTATCTATGGTCGACCAGGTCACTGCTGTCTGTGCCAGTTGTAACGACCGTTTACATACAGGAGTCTATAGAAGAACATCACTTATTATTATTATTCCGTAATACAGACAAAACACTGATCACATCCTGGATATGTTCTTCAGCAACGAGCCTCACAACGAGTAGTTATTTCACTACACTATCACATTCTGTTACACCGTATTGGTAGGGGCGCTCCGTCACCATAACACTTGAACCCAAGGCGACGAACCCCAATTCAGATACATGCAATGACACGTGACTACGTCCACAAAACGATGCACCGATTCCAATTAGCCAGTTCATATGTAGCCGCCTTGGAAACGTGTAGCAAATACTCCCACGTCGCACTGAATTTGACTTTGGAAGTTTACATCCGGCGCCGGTGGTCGCCTTCAACGCATATTTCTTCCTGGGCCATTGGAAGGTAGTATTTTTCAAAATGTTAATACTTCACATTAATTGTACATTATATTAATTCATAACATTAAAATAATTAAAAGTCATGTTTAACTTAGCACTTTGCAATACCGCAAATGTGTTTTGCTTATAGTTACATTAGATGACAAAGCTGTTTATATATCTCAACGGGATTCACCATTCGCATGAAAGTATCACTGGTGATAAGGAAATCGAAAGCATACATTTGTTAATGTGTATATCCAAGTAAACAATAATGTTTCTTATGATTTGAGATCAGTTGCGTTATAGCGAAGAGCTAGGAATATCGAAAGGTACCATGCAGCGGTTTGTAAATACTTGTTGCACTTAAAACTACGCTTACCAAATATGCGCTCAAAACAGCTTTAGTTTGTTTGTTCTTTCGTTCGTTCGTTCGTTCGTTTGTTTGTTTGTTTGTTTGATATCAGGCATGTGTATTTGTTTTAAATGTCAAATATATTAATTGTTACCAGTTTTTATTTTAAATGGTTATTTGACAGACCAACGCTGGGTCTTCCATAAGACGCAACGTTAGCGCCGAAACAGCGCATGTTATAAGTATATAACAATAAAGCTGAATATGTAATTTTGCATAGTCCAAAATCCGGTGCTTTGGAACGTTCAATGTATATTACATGTCATTCTCGATTAATGCGCGAAAATAATTCCTTCACATGATTACTCTATATCATTATTTATGTATTTATTATTTATTTTCATACAACGCAGACCAACGAGCAGCTTCCAAGCAGCCTGTTTTGCATGTATCTTCAGTTTCTTTGCAACGTCTCTGATGCTCCATAAGGGGCTGACGACACATGCGTTCCCGGAGACACTTGAGGTAATGGAATTTACACATGTTATAGCAATATTTGAGAGCAGTGGCAACTTTTGAAGACATATGCACGCACTCGCACCAGTTTGCCAGCAGTGCTGCCGTCAGGAGGGTCAATATCTGAAGAAGACGAAGAATTGTTAGCACTGTTAATCATGTTACGTGCTAGTTGGCTAAGCGTTTGGGTGTTTTGTCAGGCACGCTGTTGGTTATGATGTTGAGCGTGCTGTTGGCTGTTGGTTGGGTGTTTTGTCAGGCACGCTGTTGGTTATGATGTTGAGCGTGCTGTTGGCTGTTGGTTGGGTGTTTTGTCAGGCACGCTGTTGGTTATGATGTTGAGCGTGCTGTTGGCTGTTGGTTGGGTGTTTTGTCAGGCACGCTGTTGGTTATGATGTTGAGCGTGCTGTTGGCTGTTGGTTGGGTGTGTTGTCAGGCACGCTGTTGGTTATGATGTTGAGCGTGCTGTTGACCTCAGCAAATAACTCTAGAATTCAACAACAATTCTACAGAAATCTTTAGAAATCTATATAATTTTACAGAGTATAGTAGAACTGTAGAATCCTGTATAGAATGATACAGATTATATAGAAATAGTTTACGTCTGTCTAAATTTTCTACAAAATGTATAACATCATACAGAGCATTGCAGACTATTGCATAGACAACTATAAAATACTACAAATTATATAGATATATCCGCATAAATACTATGGAATATTCTGTAAAAATGCCTATAGAATATTCTATGCATTTTCTATTAAATATTTTCTGAATTGTATACATTTGTGTCCGCAGTAATCCTCAAGAATATTCTATAAATATTCTATTGACTTTTTGTTAAGGTAATCTTGTTATTTAGAGTAGAGTTAGCTGTGCTGGTGGCGATCGTGGTTTGCTGCGGCAGTTATAGCTATCACGTCTTTGATAAGAGTTTGTAGTGCTAATAGCGATGGTTACAGAAGTGATATTAAATTAAAAAAACTACGATTAAAAAAACGCTACCATTAGTTGTGTCACACCGACATAAAAGTAAATAAATAATAAAACAACGTGTACTTACGAAGACATTTCTGATGTTGCATTTCTCCATTGTGTACACGTTGCAAACAGCTTGCTTCTTGTGTGCTTCTCGGTAGGGGCGAATTGTCTAGACGCACGGCTACAACAAACTGAGTCAGATTGTTGTTGCGAAAAGATATATGTATTAATGCTGTGCAAACACTACACGTAAATCTGCACGTAGTTCACGTAAATCTTGTACTTGTAACTGGGTGAACGCGCTAAGTGTTCAACAGGCTGACACTGTGTGTCAATAATACTTTATTAGTTATAAAACACAAGGTCCTAGACTTAACTGGACGTGTTGTCAGGCGCGTAGATAGTCGTACGCACGTACGCACGTGCTTTCACGTCAATGTGGCAAACAAATATTAAATATACTCAACCCGGCCCCAGACATTGAATTGTCCATCTCTAATATGGCTGGCATCCATCGCGGAGTGCCAGAACGATTCATAATCTGACTGGGCCTACCCGGCTTTACCTACATTCATTGAAAAGGACGCAACGCTAACTTAGCTACTGCGCATGCCAGCAAAGAACCACTAGTTAGAAGTATCGTGCACAGTCCTGCATTTCGCCTTCTTCTTCGACTACTCAGCCAAGAGGTCGCGTGTCTTACGGCAGAGCTCGAGTTAGACGATGGTAGGAATAACAGGACTAATCTGCAATCGCTTTGTGAGATAAGATGGTCCAGTATTGCGAATGCTCTGTATAAATACAAGTCTGCATCGACTGCTCTAGTCACTACCCAGGAATATTTGGAAGAAGATGAGGACGACAAAGCCGAGGCTACTTGTTGTCCATCAAACATGTTCACTTCATCATAACTTTAGTGACCACTGAGCATGTCCTCCAAAGTCGGCTTCCTCTGACCACATTCACACAGTCAAAACAGTGTAACCTCTGCCAAAAAGGCAACCACTACAATCGCCCAGTTGCAGCAGGAGACGGCCGACCCAGAAGTATGGAATGCATTCTTTGACAATGCTGCAGAGCTAGCGGGAAGATTTGAGATTGAGGCGAGAAAAGTCACGCAATGAAGGTAGACATAGGCAACGTCCTCGAGAACATGCCTGCTGATATAACTGATACACTAAGCCAGTATTGGATGAGGACAATGTAGGTCCTATCTGATGCTCATGGATCACTTGCTGCAGGTAATGGACACACGTCTATTGGTAGCTCAGAATCGCTACATGGCCCAGTACCTCACACCACGACACTAGGTGAATTGAGCAGCTACATGGCCCAGTACCTCGCACTACGACACTAGGTGAATTGAGCAGCTACATGGCCCAGTACCTCACACCACGACACTAGGTGAATTGAGCAGCTACATGGCCCAGTACCTCGCATCACGATACTAGGTGAATTGAGCAGCTACATGGCCCAGTACCTCTCACCACGACACTAGGTGAATTGAGCAGCTACATGGCCCAGTACCTCGCACTACGACACTAGGTGAATTGAGCAGCTACATGGCCCAGTACCTCGCACCACAACACTAGGTGAATTGAGCAGCTACATGGCCCAGTACCTCGCACTACGACACTAGGTGAATTGAGCAGCTACATGGCCCAGTACCTCGCACCACGACACTAGGTGAATTGAGCAGCTACATGGCCCAGTACCTCACACCACGACACTAGGTGAATTGAGCAGCTACATGGCCCAGTACCTCACACCACGACACTAGGTGAATTGAGCAGCTACATGGCCCAGTACCTCACACCACGACACTAGGTGAATTAAGCAGCTACATGGCCCAGTACCTCGCACTAAGACACTAGGTGAATTGAGCAGCTACATGGCCCAGTACCTCGCACCACGACACTAGGTGAATTGATCAGCTACATGGCCCAGTACCTCGCACTACGACACTAGGTGAATTGAGCAGCTACATGGCCCAGTACCTCGCACCACGACACTAGGTGAATTGAGCAGCTACATGGCCCAGTACCTCGCACCACGACACTAGATGAATTGAGCAGCTACTTGGCCCAGTACCTCACACCACGACACTAGGTGAATTGAGCAGCTACATGGCCCAATACCTCGCACCACGACACTAGGTGAATTGAGCAGCTACATGGCCCAGTACCTCACACCACGACACTAGGTGAATTGAGCAGCTACATGGCCCAGTACCTCGCACTACGACACTAGGTGAATTGAGCAGCTACATGGCCCAGTACCTCGCACTACGACACTAGGTGAATTGAGCAACTACATGGCCCAGTACCTCACACCACGATACTAGGTGAATTGAGCAGCTACATGGCCCAGTACCTCGCACTACGACACTAGGTGAATTGAGCAGCTACATGGCCCAGTACCTCGCACTACGACACTAGGTGAATTGAGCAGCTACATGGCCCAGTACCTCGCACTACGACACTAGGTGAATTGAGCAGCTGTACAATGTGTTCCAACACGACATGTCAGGTGATCTGCGTCAGTAACAAAATGGAAGGCAATATGGGAGATGGTGAATGTCGCTGAGAGACCGAACACACTCGATGATACAATACAGGAAATCAATCAAGTCCTGTACCCAAACATGTGTACAGCAGTCTTGATACTGCTGGTGATGTCTGTCTCGACTCTCGACTGCCACAACTGATCGCTTGTCGGGATTATATCTGATGCATGTCCACAAGGACAAGACATTGGTTGCAGAACGCACCATACACCAGTTCAGGCATTTAGCACAAACATTCCGACCAAATGAAGGAGAGTGTAGTAACTGAACCCTTTCTGTAGATATGATAGACTCGTAAACATGTATTACCGAAGCATTATCATTGCCTACATGTCTTCCTGGCTTATGCGTAAATGGATGTTGTCATTGCCAATAGTTTGCGTTGTTCTATTAATATAATTATCACGATTGATTCTTAGTACATATGGTCATCATAGTAGAAGTTTTCCAGTGATTTTGAATTACATTGTAGTACATGTACATTGCAATAATGCTTGACTAGCTGTTGTAATTAGTTGTGCTGTAATTAGTTGTGCTACTATCATAGTAAACGGGTCATTGAAGCAAGTAGACAATCTTAATACATTAACAAACTGTTGTAATTAGTTGTGCTACTATCATAGTAAACGGGTCATTGAAGCATGTAGACAATCTTAATACATTAACAAACTGTTGTAATTAGTTGTGCTACTATCATAGTAAACGGGTCATTGAAGCATGTAGACAATCTTAATACATTAACAAACTAGTCTTTGTTGTACATATATGATAATGAAGGTTCACATCCACCTTTCACCAGGGACTGGTGTCAAGTAGGTGGTCATGTTACTCTCCATGTCCGGAGGGGCATTCTTTGTAAAGTTTTATTTTGACTTCAAAATGCACCAGATTACAAAATGTTAGAGTTTTCTTTCTTTCACCCCCTCTTAGATTTGTGCTTCCACATGAATTTATACTTAGCTACGCCTCTGGTTGTCATTGTTCTTGATCATAATGCATTGTAGTGTAAACATGGTCGTCATCTGTGACTTCTGTATACATGTGACTGAAATAAAGTTCTACGTAACGTGCATTTCCCTTCTTGAAAACAGGGCTAGGCCAGTGCTGTGGCAGTACCAGCGCTCTTTGGTAGCAGCAGAGTAGCACAGTTTCGTAAAGAGACACACGCGTTGAAAACTGTTATACGAATCATAAAGAAATCCAATATATGTTTAAATGGATGTGTCATGTATGTTTAAAAAACTGAGACATAAATACTTACACTTTTTTTTTACTAAAATTAAAGCTTGTAAGTTAAAATGTGTATTTTGTTAATACTTATATCAATATTGAAGTGTCGATATATCATTCTAAACGCAAGAACATCACTTTTAGCATTGTGATAAGTTCATGCAGCCTGTGACTTGAATCAAATTATTTTCTTAGGGTGACTCAACTTTAACCCCCTCGTCAGAGTGCCTGACTCGCTATTTTGAAAAAAATTTAATTGTCTTACAGACTTAACTAGAGTGTACAGACTTAACTAGAGTGTACAGCTACATTTCCAATTCCGGAATTGGTGTTGTATTTTAAAACGGTATTTGGAATTGGTGAAAATGCCAGTGGTTTCTCAGTTACCTTTCAATTCTTTTTTCAGTGACATCATATAACGTCTTAGTTCTATACAATGCACTACAATTTTTAATGGATGCTTATCTTTGATATTACATTTACTAAAAAAAATGCTCAAAAGGTAGATGTTATTGTTTGGTGTTGATCGTGTATTCGGTTATTCACATACTGTTATTTCTGTTCGCATACTTTTATTTCTGTTCACATACTGTTATTTCTGTTCACATACTGTTATTTCGATTTAGAATTGATATTTTTGAGGTGGAATTTAAATTTATATACTGTAATTGGTGTGTAATTGGAATTAAAATAATGTGTTTAACCCCTACTCTGATAGCAAGTGACTGGAATTGACTCAAATGATCATAAGCAGTGATTCGTATGATTTGATGGCTCAACTTGATTATCATTATATACATGACATGATAAAACATTGATAATTGAAAATATATTGTTAAAGCTAAATACGCCACCTACTATTGTCAACACGCATTGTAGACGCATTTGTCATTATAGCTAAGCTCTCTTCACTGGCGTATCTGGGAGGGGGGCGATGGGTGTGATGGGGCAATAGAGGCGATGGGGGCTGTGGGTGCGATGGGTGTGATGGGGGCGATGGGAACAATTATCCACAGCGGCACATTTTTTTTTTTGGGGGGGGCGGTACTTTTGGAGACTTTTTTTATTTAATAAAGAGTCACACATATTGATTCGTTGTGGATCACACGAATTTTGAACATATCAACAAAAAAGCAGCTCGTTTGCTCAAATCATCAGAAGTGAATGTTTACATGTCATTTCTCAAACACGTGAATGTCACGTATCGTTTTATATGCACACTCTCAACACACGTACGTGATTTGTACCTTCGCTCAAGTATGAGACGAGAGCGACTGAGTAGTCTGGCACTCCTGTCGATCAACCGACACCTGACAAATGGGTTTCATTGGAGATTGGAATGTTTAGTTGAAGTGTAGATGCGCTGGATCATTAAAGCGCGTCTATAAATATTTTAATGTTCTTATTGCTACTGTGATGATGGAGAAATTATAAGGTTTTATACCTAGGCATAACTATTCCATTATTGGGCTCTTTGTTGGGAGGCGATGCGGTAATTTCACTCTTGTCCACAGCGGCACTTTGCCTCGTTATGCCACTGGCTGTCCATTCCGTTATTGCGTTCTTTTTTGCAAAAATGAGAACGTTCTTGCTTTAACTCCACCCTGAAAAGATGATAACTTCTGATTTATGCCTTGGAGACTGTGAACATAATCACAATTAACTTACAAGTAAATCTTCACACTTCCTAAACAGGCAAACAGTAAATGTATGTTCTTGTATAGCGCGGTATCCAGACTGTAGGGGCGTTCAAAGCACTTTACATTTCACCCTTTGGCAGATCTATTAATTCCAACACCAACTTAACCTCTCTGGGAAGCATTCAGCATCATTGCAATTACTGCGGGAAGACTAGTTGACCACCAAGTACTTATTTTACAGTTGAATCAACGTAGCGTGAACTAAATTGCCTAAGTTTCGAGAATACACACCTATGTTCTCTCGATTGAGAGTTCGGTGTTCTAACCAACGAGTCACCATCCCCCACTGACAGTGACTGACACGTAGCAGCTGATATGCAAATTGTCCATCGGAATTTCATGTTAAACATTTTATATTTGCACATTGTATGCTCTATATACACTTTAAGATAACATTGTAATCCATTAAACATGTTCCAATGGGTTATTTGTTACTGTAGCACCCACTGGCCATACACCTGGTCATTCGGAACCATTTGGCTTCACTGTAACTTTTTTAGCCATGGTACAATCGTTTCTGCTGTTTGTGTGACACACGAATACATATTAAGATATTTAAATTGATGTCAAACACATTTCGTTAAAAAAGGATTTTAACCTTTTTGGTCGTTCTGTTCAATAGATCGTAAGCTTTAATTTGATACCAACCACGATGCCATATTGTCAAGAAAATTTACCTTTTGCCTCCAACATGTTCACCTTTCTCTTTGATGAAAGGTATTTTTGTGAAACAATGGTGTTTGCCATTTGTGATGTCATGGCTGGTAGATTTTGTCAAGATTTTACGTTGTACCAGTGACTGGACGGCTGAATTCATGAACGGAAGTGATGTCACCCCAATGACCGACAGTGTATAGTAGTTCTCCCGCATCGTTGCGAAAAAAAGCACACAGCGGAAACTCTGGGACGTTTGATATGTTGTTCAATATGGTATTTGGCAACTATCCTGAACTAATTATTTCCATGATCAACTCCATGCTCCATGCGATCACCTGTTTCAGCTGACAATGATTGAATGCATCGAACCTGGTCCACTCCGTTGGCGAAAGCCTCCATGTACCCATGTTGTATGTGAGCACAGGGACTAAAAACACATAGTACAGTCGCAGCATAAGGTCTTCGGATACTCGGCGGTGTCTGATCAGCAGAGACCACAGCTTCCGGAAAGCCGCAAATTGCTTTCTCCGTGCCAGCTCTTGCACGTCCGACAGTACAGACTAGCTGGTGTATCGTCAGTCTTATACGTGCCAGCTCTTGCACGTCCCACAGTAGAGACTAGCTGGTGTGTCGTGTTTCAGTCTTATACGTGCCAGCTCTTGCACGTCCGATAGTAGAGACTAGCCGGTATGTCGTGTACCAGCCTTATACGTGCCAGCTCTTGCACGTCCCACAGTATATACTAGCTGGTGTGTCGTCAGTCTTATACGTGCCAGTTCTTACACGTCCGACAGTAGAGACTAGCCGGTATATCGTGTACCAGCCTTATACGTGCCAGCTCTTGCACGTCCCACAGTAGAGACTGGCCGGTGTGTCGTGTGTCAGTCTTATACGGTTGTTTCTTCTACGAATATATACAACCAAGTAAAACTGACAACGCAGCAGGGAAACGAAGATCTGGAACGCCAAGACAACAGTACAGACCGTCTTTCTACATGACGCCGATTCATGGCAGGAGCACAATATATATATATATATATATATATATATATATATATATATATATATATATATATATATATATAAATATATATATATATATATATATATATATATATATATAATATAGTCTACGAATATATTTCCACCATCCGGTGTTTGAGCTAATTATGTGGCAAGATAGAGGTATGATACATAGTGGTACAGACGAACACCATGCTAGAGGTACAGACGAACACCGTGCTAGAGGTACAGACGAACACCGTGCTAGAGGTACAGACGAACACCGTGCTAGAGGTACAGACGAACACCGTGCTAGAGGTACAGACGAACACCGTGTTAGAGGTACAGACGAACACCGTGCTAGAGGTACAGACGAACACCGTGCTAAGAAGTACAGACGAACACCGTGCTAGAGGTACAGACGAACACCGCGCTAGAGGTACAGACGAACACCATGCTAGATGTGCAGACGAACACCGTGCAAGAGGTACATCCGAACACCGTGCTAGAGGTACAGACGAACATCGTGCTAGAAGTACAGACGAACACCGTGCTAGAGGTACAGACGAACACCGTGCTAGAAGTACAGACGAACACCATGCTAGATGTGCAGACGAACCCCGTGCTAGAGGTACAGACGAACACCGCGCTAGAGGTACAGACGAACACCGTGCTAGAGGTACAGACGAACACCGTGCTAGAGGTACAGACGAACACCGTGCTAGAAGTACAGACGAACACCGTGCTAGAGGTACAGACGAACACCGTGCTAGAGGTACAGACGAACACCGTGCTAGAAGTACAGACGAACACCATGCTAGATGTGCAGACGAACCCCGTGCTAGAGGTACAGACGAACACCGCGCTAGAGGTACAGACGAACACCGTGCTAGAGGTACAGACGAACACCGTGCGAGAGGTACAGACGAACACCGTGCTAGAGGTACAGACGAACACCGTGCTAGAGGTACAAACGAACACCGTGCTAGAGGTACAGACGAACACCGTGCTAGAGGTACAGACGAACACCGTGTTAGAGGTACAGACGAACACCGTGCTAGAAGTACAGACGAACAACGTGCTAGAGGTACAGATGAACACCGCGCTAGAGGTACAGACGAACACCATGCTAGATGTGCAGACGAACACCGTGCTAGAGGAACAGACGAACACCGTGTTAGAGGTACAGACGAACACCGTGCTAGAGGTACAGACGAACACCGTGCTAAAAGTACAGACGAACACCGTGCTAGAGGTACAGACGAACACCGTGCTAGATGTGCCGACGAACACCGTTCTAGAGGTACAGACGAACACCGTGTTAGAGGTACAGACGAACACCGTGCTAGGTGTGCAGACGAACACCGTGCTAGAGGTACAGACAAACACCATGTTAGAGGTACAGACAAACACCGTGCTAGAGGTACAGACGAACACCGTGCTAGAAGTACAGACGAACACCGTGCTAGAAGTACAGACGAACACTGTATTAGAGGTGCAGACGAACACCGTGCGAGAGGTACAGACAAACACCGTGCCAGAAGTACAGACGAACACCGTGCGAGAGGTACAGACAAACACCGTGCTAGAAGTACAGACGAACACCGTCTTAGAGGTACAGACGAACACCGTGCTAGAGGTACAGACGAACACCGTGCTAGAGGTACAGACGAACACCGTGCTAGAGGTACAGATGAACACCGTGCTAGAGGTACAGATGAACACCGTGCTAGAGGTACAGACGAACACCGTGCTAGAAGTACAGACGAACACCGTGCTAGAGGTAAAGACAAACACCATGCTAGAGGTACAGACGAACACCGTGCTAGACGTACAGACGAACACCGTGCTAGATGTACAGATGAACAACGTGCTAGAGGTACAGACGAACACCATGCTAGAAGTACAGACGAACACCGTGCTAGAGGTAAAGACAAACACCATGCTAGAGGTAGAGACGAACACCGTGCTAGATGTACAGACGAACACCATGCTAGAGGTACATACGAACACCATGCTAGAGGTACAGACGAACACCGTGCTAGAGGTACAGACGAACACCGTGCTAGAGGTACAGACGAACACCGTGCTAGAGGTACAGACGAACACCATGCTAGAGGTACAGACGAACACCGTGCTAGAGGTACAGACGAACACCGTGCTAGAAGTACAGACGAACACCGTGCTAGAAGTACAGACGAACACCGTGCTAGAGGTACAGACGAACACCATGCTAGAGGTACAGACGAACACCGTGCTAGAGGTACAGACGAACACCTTGCTAGAAGTACAGACGAACACCGTGCTAGAGGTACAGACGAACACCGTGCTAGAGGTACAGACGAACACCGTGTTAGAGGTACAGACGAACACCGTGCTAGGTGTGCAGACGAACACCGTGCTAGAGGTACAGACAAACACCATGTTAGAGGTACAGACAAACACCGTGCTAGAGGTACAAACGAACACCGTGCTAGAAGTACAGACGAACACCGTGCTAGAAGTACAGACGAACACCGTGCTAGAGGTACAGACGAACACCGTGCTAGAGGTACAGACGAACACCATGCTAGAGGTACAGATGAACACCGTGCTAGAGGTACAGACGAACACCGTGCTAGAAGTACAGACGAACACCGTGCTAGAGGTACAGACGAACACCGTGCTAGAGGTACAGACGAACACCGTGCTAGATGTGCCGACGAACTCCGTTCTAGAGGTACAGACGAACACCGTGCTTGGTGTGCAGACGAACACCGTGCTAGAGGTACAGACGAACACCATATTAGAGGTACAGACAAACACCGTGCTATAGGTACAGACGAACACCGTGCTAGAGGTACAGACGAACACCGTGCTATAGGTACAGACGAACACTGTGCTAGAAATACAGATGAACACCATGCTAGAGGTACAGACGAACACCGTGCTAGAGGTACAGACGAACACCGTGCTAGAAGTACAGACGAACACCGTGCTAGAGATACAGACGAACACCGTGCTAGAGGTACAGACGACACCGTGATAGAGGTACAGACGAACACCGTACTAGAGGTACAGATGAACACCGTGCTAGAGGTACAGATGAACACCGTGCTAGAAGTACAGACGAACACCGTGCTAGAGGTACAGACAAACAACGTGCTAGAGGTACAGACGAACACCGTGCTAGAGGTACAGACGAACACCGTGCTAGAAGTACAGACGAACACTGTATTAGAGGTGCAGACGAACACCGTGCGAGAGGTACAGACAAACACCGTGCCAGAAGTACAGACGAACACCGTGCGAGAGGTACAGACAAACACCGTGCTAGAAGTACAGACGAACACCGTCTTAGAGGTACAGACGAACACCATGCTAGAGGTACAGACGAACACCGTGCTAGAGGTACAGACGAACACCATGTTAGAGGTACAGACAAACACCGTGCTAGAGGTACAGACGAACACCGTGCTAGAAGTACAGACGAACACCGTGCTAGAAGTACAGACGAACACTGTATTAGAGGTGCAGACGAACACCGTGCGAGAGGTACAGACAAACACCGTGCCAGAAGTACAGACGAACACCGTGCGAGAGGTACAGACAAACACCGTGCTAGAAGTACAGACGAACACCGTCTTAGAGGTACAGACGAACACCGTGCTAGAGGTACAGACGAACACCGTGCTAGAGGTACAGACGAACACCGTGCTAGAGGTACAGATGAACACCGTGCTAGAGGTACAGACGAACACCGTGCTAGAAATACAGACGAACACCGTGCTAGAGGTACAGACGTACACCGTGCTAGAGGTACAGACGAACACCGTGATAGAAGTACAGACGAACACCGTGCTAGAGGTAAAGACAAACACCGTGCTAGACGTACAGACGAACACCATGATAGAGGTACAGACGAACACCGTGCTAGAAGTACAGACGAACACCGTGCTAGAGGTACAGACGAACACCGTGCTAGATGTACTGACGAACACCGTGCTAGAGGTACAGACGAACACCGTGCTAGAGGTACAGACAAACACCGTGCTAGAGGTACAGACGAACACCGTGCTAGAAGTACAGACGAACACCGTGCTAGAGGTACAGACGAACACCGCGCTAGAGGTACACACGAACACCGTGCTAGAGGTACAGACGAACACCGTGTTAGAGGTACAGACGAACACCGTGTTAGAGGTACAGACGAACACCGTGCTAGAGGTACAGACGAACACCGTGCTAGAGGTACAGATGAACACCGTGCTAGAAGTACAGAGGAACACCGTGCTAGAGGTACAGACGAACACCGTGCTAGAAGTACAGACGAACACCGTGCTAGAAGTACAGACGAACACCGTGCTAGAGGTACAGACGAACACCGTGCTAGATTTGCCGACGAACACCGTTCTACAGGTACAGACGAACACCGTGCTAGGTGTGCAGACGAACACCGTGCTAGAGGTACAGACGAACACCATGTTAGAGGTACAGACAAACACCGTGCTATAGGTACAGACGAACACCGTGCTAGAGGTACAGACGAACACCGTGCTATAGGTACAGACGAACACCGTGCTAGAAGTACAGATGAACACCGTGCTAGAGGTACAGACGAACACCGTGCTAGAGGTATAGACGAACACAGTGCTAGAGGTACAGACGAACACCATGCTAGAGGTACAGACGAACACCTTGCTAGAAGTACAGACGAACACCGTGCTAGAAGTACAGACAAACACCGTGCTAGAGGTACAGACGAACACCGTGCTAGAGGTACAGACGAACACCGTGCTAGAAGTACAGACGAACACCGTGCTAGAGGTACAGACGAACACCGTGCTAGAAGTACAGACGAACACCATGCTAGATGTGCAGACGAACCCCGTGCTAGAGGTACAGACGAACACCGCGCTAGAGGTACAGACGAACACCGTGCTAGAGGTACAGACGAACACCGTGCTAGAGGTACAGACGAACACCGTGCTAGAAGTACAGACGAACACCGTGCTAGAGGTACAGACGAACACCGTGCTAGAGGTACAGACGAACACCGTGCTAGAAGTACAGACGAACACCATGCTAGATGTGCAGACGAACCCCGTGCTAGAGGTACAGACGAACACCGCGCTAGAGGTACAGACGAACACCGTGCTAGAGGTACAGACGAACACCGTGCGAGAGGTACAGACGAACACCGTGCTAGAGGTACAGACGAACACCGTGCTAGAGGTACAAACGAACACCGTGCTAGAGGTACAGACGAACACCGTGCTAGAGGTACAGACGAACACCGTGTTAGAGGTACAGACGAACACCGTGCTAGAAGTACAGACGAACACCGTGCTAGAGGTACAGATGAACACCGCGCTAGAGGTACAGACGAACACCATGCTAGATGTGCAGACGAACACCGTGCTAGAGGAACAGACGAACACCGTGTTAGAGGTACAGACGAACACCGTGCTAGAGGTACAGACGAACACCGTGCTAAAAGTACAGACGAACACCGTGCTAGAGGTACAGACGAACACCGTGCTAGATGTGCCGACGAACACCGTTCTAGAGGTACAGACGAACACCGTGTTAGAGGTACAGACGAACACCGTGCTAGGTGTGCAGACGAACACCGTGCTAGAGGTACAGACAAACACCATGTTAGAGGTACAGACAAACACCGTGCTAGAGGTACAGACGAACACCGTGCTAGAAGTACAGACGAACACCGTGCTAGAAGTACAGACGAACACTGTATTAGAGGTGCAGACGAACACCGTGCGAGAGGTACAGACAAACACCGTGCCAGAAGTACAGACGAACACCGTGCGAGAGGTACAGACAAACACCGTGCTAGAAGTACAGACGAACACCGTCTTAGAGGTACAGACGAACACCGTGCTAGAGGTACAGACGAACACCGTGCTAGAGGTACAGACGAACACCGTGCTAGAGGTACAGATGAACACCGTGCTAGAGGTACAGATGAACACCGTGCTAGAGGTACAGACGAACACCGTGCTAGAAGTACAGACGAACACCGTGCTAGAGGTAAAGACAAACACCATGCTAGAGGTACAGACGAACACCGTGCTAGACGTACAGACGAACACCGTGCTAGATGTACAGATGAACAACGTGCTAGAGGTACAGACGAACACCATGCTAGAAGTACAGACGAACACCGTGCTAGAGGTAAAGACAAACACCATGCTAGAGGTAGAGACGAACACCGTGCTAGATGTACAGACGAACACCATGCTAGAGGTACAGACGAACACCATGCTAGAGGTACAGACGAACACCGTGCTAGAGGTACAGACGAACACCGTGCTAGAGGTACAGACGAACACCGTGCTAGAGGTACAGACGAACACCATGCTAGAGGTACAGACGAACACCGTGCTAGAGGTACAGACGAACACCGTGCTAGAAGTACAGACGAACACCGTGCTAGAAGTACAGACGAACACCGTGCTAGAGGTACAGACGAACACCATGCTAGAGGTACAGACGAACACCGTGCTAGAGGTACAGACGAACACCGTGCTAGAAGTACAGACGAACACCGTGCTAGAGGTACAGACGAACACCGTGCTAGAGGTACAGACGAACACCGTGTTAGAGGTACAGACGAACACCGTGCTAGGTGTGCAGACGAACACCGTGCTAGAGGTACAGACAAACACCATGTTAGAGGTACAGACAAACACCGTGCTAGAGGTACAAACGAACACCGTGCTAGAAGTACAGACGAACACCGTGCTAGAAGTACAGACGAACACCGTGCTAGAGGTACAGACGAACACCGTTCTAGAGGTACAGACGAACACCATGCTAGAGGTACAGATGAACACCGTGCTAGAGGTACAGACGAACACCGTGCTAGAAGTACAGACGAACACCGTGCTAGAGGTACAGACGAACACCGTGCTAGAGGTACAGACGAACACCGTGCTAGATGTGCCGACGAACTCCGTTCTAGAGGTACAGACGAACACCGTGCTTGGTGTGCAGACGAACACCGTGCTAGAGGTACAGACGAACACCATATTAGAGGTACAGACAAACACCGTGCTATAGGTACAGACGAACACCGTGCTAGAGGTACAGACGAACACCGTGCTATAGGTACAGACGAACACTGTGCTAGAAATACAGATGAACACCATGCTAGAGGTACAGACGAACACCGTGCTAGAGGTACAGACGAACACCGTGCTAGAAGTACAGACGAACACCGTGCTAGAGATACAGACGAACACCGTGCTAGAGGTACAGACGACACCGTGATAGAGGTACAGACGAACACCGTACTAGAGGTACAGATGAACACCGTGCTAGAGGTACAGATGAACACCGTGCTAGAAGTACAGACGAACACCGTGCTAGAGGTACAGACAAACAACGTGCTAGAGGTACAGACGAACACCGTGCTAGAGGTACAGACGAACACCGTGCTAGAAGTACAGACGAACACTGTATTAGAGGTGCAGACGAACACCGTGCGAGAGGTACAGACAAACACCGTGCCAGAAGTACAGACGAACACCGTGCGAGAGGTACAGACAAACACCGTGCTAGAAGTACAGACGAACACCGTCTTAGAGGTACAGACGAACACCATGCTAGAGGTACAGACGAACACCGTGCTAGAGGTACAGACGAACACCATGTTAGAGGTACAGACAAACACCGTGCTAGAGGTACAGACGAACACCGTGCTAGAAGTACAGACGAACACCGTGCTAGAAGTACAGACGAACACTGTATTAGAGGTGCAGACGAACACCGTGCGAGAGGTACAGACAAACACCGTGCCAGAAGTACAGACGAACACCGTGCGAGAGGTACAGACAAACACCGTGCTAGAAGTACAGACGAACACCGTCTTAGAGGTACAGACGAACACCGTGCTAGAGGTACAGACGAACACCGTGCTAGAGGTACAGACGAACACCGTGCTAGAGGTACAGATGAACACCGTGCTAGAGGTACAGACGAACACCGTGCTAGAAATACAGACGAACACCGTGCTAGAGGTACAGACGTACACCGTGCTAGAGGTACAGACGAACACCGTGATAGAAGTACAGACGAACACCGTGCTAGAGGTAAAGACAAACACCGTGCTAGACGTACAGACGAACACCATGATAGAGGTACAGACGAACACCGTGCTAGAAGTACAGACGAACACCGTGCTAGAGGTACAGACGAACACCGTGCTAGATGTACTGACGAACACCGTGCTAGAGGTACAGACGAACACCGTGCTAGAGGTACAGACAAACACCGTGCTAGAGGTACAGACGAACACCGTGCTAGAAGTACAGACGAACACCGTGCTAGAGGTACAGACGAACACCGCGCTAGAGGTACACACGAACACCGTGCTAGAGGTACAGACGAACACCGTGTTAGAGGTACAGACGAACACCGTGTTAGAGGTACAGACGAACACCGTGCTAGAGGTACAGACGAACACCGTGCTAGAGGTACAGATGAACACCGTGCTAGAAGTACAGAGGAACACCGTGCTAGAGGTACAGACGAACACCGTGCTAGAAGTACAGACGAACACCGTGCTAGAAGTACAGACGAACACCGTGCTAGAGGTACAGACGAACACCGTGCTAGATTTGCCGACGAACACCGTTCTACAGGTACAGACGAACACCGTGCTAGGTGTGCAGACGAACACCGTGCTAGAGGTACAGACGAACACCATGTTAGAGGTACAGACAAACACCGTGCTATAGGTACAGACGAACACCGTGCTAGATGTACAGACGAACACCGTGCTATAGGTACAGACGAACACCGTGCTAGAAGTACAGATGAACACCGTGCTAGAGGTACAGACGAACACCGTGCTAGAGGTATAGACGAACACCGTGCTAGAGGTACAGACGAACACCATGCTAGAGGTACAGACGAACACCTTGCTAGAAGTACAGACGAACACCGTGCTAGAAGTACAGACAAACACCGTGCTAGAGGTACAGACGAACACCGTGCTAGAGGTACAGACGAACACCGTGCTAGAAGTACAGACGAACACCGTGCTAGAAGTACAGACAAACACCGTGCTAGAGGTACAGACGAACACCGTACTAGAGGTACAGACGAACACCGTGCTAGAAGTACAGATGAACACCGTGCTAGAAGTACGGATGAACACTGTGCTAGAAGTACAGACGAACACCGAGCTAGAGGTACAGACGAACACCGTGCTAGAAGTACAGACGAACACCGTGCTAGAGGTACAGACGAACACCGTGCTAGAGGTACAGACGAACACCGTGTTAGAGGTACAGATGAACACCGTGCTAGAAGTACAGACGAACACCGTGCTAGAGGTACAGACGAACACCGTGCTAGAGGTACAGACGAACACCGTGCTAGAAGTACAGACGAACACCGTGCTAGAAGTACAGACGAACACCGTGCTAGAGGTACAGACGAACACCATGCTAGAGGTACAGACGAACACCGTGCTAGAAGTACAGACGAACACCATGCTAGAGGTACAGACGAACACCGTGCTAGAAGTACAGACGAACACCGTGCTAGAAGTACAGACGAACACCGTGCTAGAGGTACAGACGAACACCGTGCTAGAGGTACAGACGAACACCGTGCTAGAAGTACAGACGAACACCGTGCTAGAAGTACAGACGAACACCGTGCTAGAGGTACAGATGAACACCGTGCTAGAAGTACAGACGAACACCGTGCTAGAAGTACAGACGAACACCGTGCTAGAAGTACAGACAAACACCGTGCTAGAGGTACAGACGAACACCGTGCTAGAGGTACAGACGAACACCGTGCTAGAAGTACAGACGAACACCGTGCTAGAAGTACAGACAAACACCGTGCTAGAGGTACAGACGAACACCGTACTAAAGGTTCAGACGAACACCGTGCTAGAAGTACAGATGAACACCGTGCTAGAAGTACAGATGAACACTGTGCTAGAAGTACAGACGAACACCGTGCTAGAGGTACAAACGAACACCGTGCTAGAAGTACAGACGAACACCGTGCTAGAGGTACAGACGAACACCGTGCTAGAGGTACAGACGAACACCGTGCTAGAAGTACAGACGAACACCGTGCTAGAGGTACAGACGAACACCGTGCTAGAGGTACAGATGAACACCGTGTTAGAGGTACAGATGAACACCGTGCTAGAAGTACAGACGAACACCGTGCTAGAGGAACAGACGAACACCGTGCTAGAGGTACAGACGAACACCGTGCTAGAAGTACAGACGAACACCGTGCTAGAAGTACAGACGAACACCGTGCTAGAGGTACAGACGAACACCATGCTAGAGGTACAGACGAACACCCTGCTAGAAGTACAGACGAACACCATGCTAGAGGTACAGACGAACACCATGCTAGAAGTACAGACGAACACCGTGCTAGAAGTACAGACGAACACCGTGCTAGAGGTACAGACGAACACCCTGCTAGAGGTACAGACGAACACCGTGCTAGAAGTACAGACGAACACCGTGCTAGAAGTACAGACGAACACCGTGCTAGAGGTACAGACGAACACCGTTCTAGAGGTACAGACGAACACCGTGCTAGAAGTACAGACGAACACCGTGCTAGAAGTACAGACAAACACCGTGCTAGAGGTACAGACGAACACCGTACTAGAGGTACAGACGAACACCGTGCTAGAAGTACAGATGAACACCGTGCTAGAAGTACAGATGAACACTGTGCTAGAAGTACAGACGAACACCGTGCTAGAGATACAGACGAACACCGTGCTAGAAGTACAGACGAACACCGTGCTAGAGGTACAGACGAACACCTTGCTAGAGGTACAGACGAACACCGTGCTAGAAGTACAGACGAACACCGTGCTAGAGGTACAGACGAACACCGTGCTAGAGGTACAGACGAACACCGTGTTAGAGGTACAGATGAACACCGTGCTAGAAGTACAGACGAACACCGTGCTAGAGGTACAGACGAACACCGTGCTAGAGGTACAGACGAACACCGTGCTAGAAGTACAGACGAACACCGTGCTAGAAGTACAGACGAACACCGTGCTAGAGGTACAGACGAACACCATGCTAGAGGTACAGACGAACACCGTGCTAGAAGTACAGACGAACACCATGCTAGAGGTACAGACGAACACCGTGCTAGAAGTACAGACGAACACCGTGCTAGAAGTACAGAAGAACACCGTGCTAGAGGTACAGACGAACACCGTGCTAGAGGTACAGACGAACACCGTGCTAGAAGTACAGACGAACACCGTGCTAGAAGTACAGACGAACACCGTGCTAGGGGTACAGACGAACACCATGCTAGAGGTACAGACGAACACCGTGCTAGAAGTACAGACGAACACCGTGCTAGAAGTACAGACGAACACCGTGCTAGAAGTACAGACGAACACCGTGCTAGAGGTACAGACGAACACCATGCTAGAGGTACAGACGAACACCGTGCTAGAGGTACAGACGAACACCGTGCTAGAAGTACAGACGAACACCGTGCTAGAGGTACAGACGAACACCGTGTTAGAGGTACAGACGAACACCGTGCTAGGTGTGCAGACGAACACCGTGCTAGAGGTACAGACAAACACCATGTTAGAGGTACAGACAAACACCGTGCTAGAGGTACAGACGAACACCGTGCTAGAAGTACAGACGAACACCGTGCTAGAAGTACAGATGAACACCGTGCTAGAGTTACAGACGAACACCGTGCTAGAAGTACAGACGAACACCGTGCTAGAAGTACAGACGAACACCGTGCTAGAGGTACAGACGAACACCTTGCTAGATGTGCCGACGAACACCGTTCTAGAGGTACAGACGAACACCGTGCTAGAGGTACAGACGAACACCGTGCTAGAAGTACAGACGAACACCGTGCTAGAGGTACAGACGAACACCGTGCTAGAGGTACAGACGAACACCATGCTAGAGGTACAGACGAACACCGTGTTAGAGGTACAGACGAACACTGTGCTATAGGTACAGACGAACACCGTGCTAGAAGTACAGACGAACACCGTGCTATAGGTACAGACGAACACCGTGCTAGAAGTACAGATGAACACCATGCTAGAGGTACAGACGAACACTGTGCTAGAGGTCCAGACGAACACCGTGCTAGAAGTACAGACGAACACCGTGCTAGAGGTACAGACGAACACCATGCTAGAGGTACAGACGAACACCGTGCTAGAGGTACAGACGAACACCGTGCTAGAGGTACAGACGAACACCATGCTAGAGGTACAGACGAACACCGTGCTAGAGGTACAGACGAACACCATGCTAGAGGTACAGACGAACACCGTGCTAGAGGTACAGACGAACACCGTGCTAGAGGTACAGACGAACACCGTGTTAGAGGTACAGATGAACACCGTGCTAGAAGTACAGACGAACACCGTGCTAGAGGTACAGACGAACACCGTGCTAGAGGTACAGACGAACACCGTGCTAGAAGTACAGACGAACACCGTGCTAGAAGTACAGACGAACACCGTGCTAGAGGTACAGACGAACACCATGCTAGAGGTACAGACGAACACCGTGCTAGAAGTACAGACGAACACCATGCTAGAGGTACAGACGAACACCGTGCTAGAAGTACAGACGAACACCGTGCTAGAAGTACAGACGAACACCGTGCTAGAGGTACAGACGAACACCGTGCTAGAGGTACAGACGAACACCGTGCTAGAAGTACAGACGAACACCGTGCTAGAAGTACAGACGAACACCGTGCTAGAGGTACAGATGAACACCGTGCTAGAAGTACAGACGAACACCGTGCTAGAAGTACAGACGAACACCGTGCTAGAAGTACAGACAAACACCGTGCTAGAGGTACAGACGAACACCGTGCTAGAGGTACAGACGAACACCGTGCTAGAAGTACAGACGAACACCGTGCTAGAAGTACAGACAAACACCGTGCTAGAGGTACAGACGAACACCGTACTAAAGGTTCAGACGAACACCGTGCTAGAAGTACAGATGAACACCGTGCTAGAAGTACAGATGAACACTGTGCTAGAAGTACAGACGAACACCGTGCTAGAGGTACAGACGAACACCGTGCTAGAAGTACAGACGAACACCGTGCTAGAGGTACAGACGAACACCGTGCTAGAGGTACAGACGAACACCGTGCTAGAAGTACAGACGAACACCGTGCTAGAGGTACAGACGAACACCGTGCTAGAGGTACAGATGAACACCGTGTTAGAGGTACAGATGAACACCGTGCTAGAAGTACAGACGAACACCGTGCTAGAGGAACAGACGAACACCGTGCTAGAGGTACAGACGAACACCGTGCTAGAAGTACAGACGAACACCGTGCTAGAAGTACAGACGAACACCGTGCTAGAGGTACAGACGAACACCATGCTAGAGGTACAGACGAACACCCTGCTAGAAGTACAGACGAACACCATGCTAGAGGTACAGACGAACACCATGCTAGAAGTACAGACGAACACCGTGCTAGAAGTACAGACGAACACCGTGCTAGAGGTACAGACGAACACCCTGCTAGAGGTACAGACGAACACCGTGCTAGAAGTACAGACGAACACCGTGCTAGAAGTACAGACGAACACCGTGCTAGAGGTACAGACGAACACCGTTCTAGAGGTACAGACGAACACCGTGCTAGAAGTACAGACGAACACCGTGCTAGAAGTACAGACAAACACCGTGCTAGAGGTACAGACGAACACCGTACTAGAGGTACAGACGAACACCGTGCTAGAAGTACAGATGAACACCGTGCTAGAAGTACAGATGAACACTGTGCTAGAAGTACAGACGAACACCGTGCTAGAGATACAGACGAACACCGTGCTAGAAGTACAGACGAACACCGTGCTAGAGGTACAGACGAACACCTTGCTAGAGGTACAGACGAACACCGTGCTAGAAGTACAGACGAACACCGTGCTAGAGGTACAGACGAACACCGTGCTAGAGGTACAGACGAACACCGTGTTAGAGGTACAGATGAACACCGTGCTAGAAGTACAGACGAACACCGTGCTAGAGGTACAGACGAACACCGTGCTAGAGGTACAGACGAACACCGTGCTAGAAGTACAGACGAACACCGTGCTAGAAGTACAGACGAACACCGTGCTAGATGTACAGACGAACACCATGCTAGAGGTACAGACGAACACCGTGCTAGAAGTACAGACGAACACCATGCTAGAGGTACAGACGAACACCGTGCTAGAAGTACAGACGAACACCGTGCTAGAAGTACAGAAGAACACCGTGCTAGAGGTACAGACGAACACCGTGCTAGAGGTACAGACGAACACCGTGCTAGAAGTACAGACGAACACCGTGCTAGAAGTACAGACGAACACCGTGCTAGGGGTACAGACGAACACCATGCTAGAGGTACAGACGAACACCGTGCTAGAAGTACAGACGAACACCGTGCTAGAAGTACAGACGAACACCGTGCTAGAAGTACAGACGAACACCGTGCTAGAGGTACAGACGAACACCATGCTAGAGGTACAGACGAACACCGTGCTAGAGGTACAGACGAACACCGTGCTAGAAGTACAGACGAACACCGTGCTAGAGGTACAGACGAACACCGTGCTAGAGGTACAGACGAACACCGTGTTAGAGGTACAGACGAACACCGTGCTAGGTGTGCAGACGAACACCGTGCTAGAGGTACAGACAAACACCATGTTAGAGGTACAGACAAACACCGTGCTAGAGGTACAGACGAACACCGTGCTAGAAGTACAGACGAACACCGTGCTAGAAGTACAGATGAACACCGTGCTAGAGTTACAGACGAACACCGTGCTAGAAGTACAGACGAACACCGTGCTAGAAGTACAGACGAACACCGTGCTAGAAGTACAGACGAACACCTTGCTAGATGTGCCGACGAACACCGTTCTAGAGGTACAGACGAACACCGTGCTAGAGGTACAGACGAACACCGTGCTAGAAGTACAGACGAACACCGTGCTAGAGGTACAGACGAACACCGTGCTAGAGGTACAGACGAACACCATGCTAGAGGTACAGACGAACACCGTGTTAGAGGTACAGACGAACACTGTGCTATAGGTACAGACGAACACCGTGCTAGAAGTACAGACGAACACCGTGCTATAGGTACAGACGAACACCGTGCTAGAAGTACAGATGAACACCATGCTAGAGGTACAGACGAACACTGTGCTAGAGGTCCAGACGAACACCGTGCTAGAAGTACAGACGAACACCGTGCTAGAGGTACAGACGAACACCATGCTAGAGGTACAGACGAACACCGTGCTAGAGGTACAGACGAACACCGTGCTAGAGGTACAGACGAACACCATGCTAGAGGTACAGACGAACACCGTGCTAGAGGTACAGACGAACACCATGCTAGAGGTACAGACGAACACCGTGCTAGAGGTACAGACGAACACCGTGCTAGAGGTACAGACGAACACCATGCTAGAGGTACAGACGAACACCGTGCTAGAAGTACAGATGAACACCGTGCTAGAGGTACAGACGAACACCGTGCTAGAGGTACAGACGAACACCATGCTAGAGGTACAGACGAACACCGTGCTAGAGGTACAGACGAACACCGTGCTAGAAGTACAGACGAACACCGTGCTAGTTGTGCAGACGAACACCGTGCTAGAGGTACAGACAAACACCATGTTAGAGGTACAGACAAACACCGTGCTAGAAGTACAGACGAACACCGTGCTAGAAGTACAGATGAACACCGTGCTAGAGTTACAGACGAACACCGTGCTAGAAGTACAGACGAACACCGTGCTAGAAGTACAGACGAACACCGTGCTAGAGGTACAGACGAACACCGTGCTAGAAGTACAGATGAACACCGTGCTAGAGTTACAGACGAACACCGTGCTAGAAGTACAGACGAACACCGTGCTAGAAGTACAGACGAACACCGTGCTAGAGGTACAGACGAACACCTTGCTAGATGTGCCGACGAACACCGTTCTAGAGGTACAGACGAACACCGTGCTAGAGGTACAGACGAACACCGTGCTAGAAGTACAGACGAACACCGTGCTAGAGGTACAGACGAACACCGTGCTAGAGGTACAGACGAACACCATGCTAGAGGTACAGACGAACACCGTGTTAGAGGTACAGACGAACACTGTGCTATAGGTACAGACGAACACCGTGCTAGAAGTACAGACGAACACCGTGCTATAGGTACAGACGAACACCGTGCTAGAAGTACAGATGAACACCATGCTAGAGGTACAGACGAACACCGTGCTAGAGGTCCAGACGAACACCGTGCTAGAAGTACAGACGAACACCGTGCTAGAGGTACAGACGAACACCATGCTAGAGGTACAGACGAACACCGTGCTAGAGGTACAGACGAACACCGTGCTAGAGGTACAGACGAACACCATGCTAGAGGTACAGACGAACACCGTGCTAGAGGTACAGACGAACACCATGCTAGAGGTACAGACGAACACCGTGCTAGAGGTACAGACGAACACCGTGCTAGAGGTACAGACGAACACCATGCTAGAGGTACAGACGAACACCATGCTAGAGGTACAGACGAACACCGTGCTCGAAGTACAGACGAACACCGTGCTAGAGGTACAGACGAACACCGTGCTAGAGGTACAGACGAACACCATGCTAGAGGTACAGACGAACACCGTGCTAGAGGTACAGACGAACACCGTGCTAGAAGTACAGACGAACACCGTGCTAGAGGTACAGACGAACACCGTGCTAGAGGTACAGACGAACACCGTGTTAGAGGTACAGACGAACACCGTGCTAGAGGTACAGACGAACACCGTGCTAGAAGTACAGACGAACACCGTTCTAGAAGTACAGACGAACACCGTGCTAGAAGTACAGATGAACACCGTGCTAGAGGTACATACGAACACCATGCTAGAGGTACAGACGAACACCGTGCTAGAGGTACAGACGAACACCGTGCTAGAAGTACAGACGAACACCGTGCTAGAGGTACAGACGAACACCGTGCTAGAGGTACAGACGAACACCGTGTTAGAGGTACAGACGAACACCGTGCTAAGTGTGCAGACGAACACCGTGCTAGAGGTACAGACAAACACCATGTTAGAGGTACAGACAAACACCGTGCTAGAGGTACAGACGAACACCGTGCTAGAAGTACAGACGAACACCATGCTAGAAGTACAGACGAACACTGTATTAGAGGTGCAGACGAACACCGTGCGAGAGGTACAGACAAACACCGTGCCAGAAGTACAGACGAACACCGTGCGAGAGGTACAGACAAACACCGTGCTAGAAGTACAGACGAACACCGTCTTAGAGGTACAGACGAACACCGTGCTAGAGGTACAGACGAACACCGTGTTAGAGGTACAGACGAACACCGTGCTAGAAGTACAGACGAACACCGTGCTAGAGGTACAGACGAACACCGTGCTAGAGGTACAGACGAACACCGTGCTAGAAGTACAGACGAACACCGTGCTAGAAGTACAGACGAACACCGTGCTAGAGGTACAGACGAACACCATGCTAGAGGTACAGACGAACACCGTGCTAGAAGTACAGACGAACACCATGCTAGAGGTACAGACGAACACCGTGCTAGAGGTACAGACGAACACCGTGCTAGAAGTACAGACGAACACCGTGCTAGAGGTAGAGACGAACACCGTGCTAGAGGTACAGACGAACACCGTGCTAGAAGTACAGACGAACACCGTGCTAGAAGTACAGACGAACACCGTGCTAGAGGTACAGACGAACACCATGCTAGAGGTACAGACGAACACCGTGCTAGAAGTACAGACGAACACCGTGCTAGAAGTACAGACGAACACCGTGCTAGAAGTACAGACGAACACCGTGCTAGAGGTACAGACGAACACCATGCTAGAGGTACAGACGAACACCGTGCTAGAGGTACAGACGAACACCGTGCTAGAAGTACAGACGAACACCGTGCTAGAGGTACAGACGAACACCGTGCTAGAGGTACAGACGAACACCGTGTTAGAGGTACAGACGAACACCGTGCTAGGTGTGCAGGCGAACACCGTGCTAGAGGTACAGACAAACACCATGTTAGAAGTACAGACAAACACCGTGCTAGAGGTACAGACGAACACCGTGCTAGAAGTACAGATGAACACCGTGCTAGAGTTACCGACGAACACCGTGCTAGAAGTACAGACGAACACCGTGCTAAAAGTACAGACGAACACCGTGCTAGAGGTACAGACGGACACCTTGCTAGATGTGCCGACGAACACCGTTCTAGAGGTACAGACGAACACCGTGCTAGGTGTGCAGACGAACACCGTGCTAGAAGTACAGACGAACACCATGTTAGAGGTACAGACAAACACCGTTCTATAGGTACAGACGAACACCGTGCTAGAGGTACAGACGAACACCGTGCTATAGGTACAGACGAACACCGTGCTAGAAGTACAGATGAACACCATGCTAGAGGTACAGACGAACACCGTGCTAGAGGTACAGACGAACACCGTGCTAGAAGTACAGACGAACACCGTGCTAGAGGTACAGACGAACACCATGCTAGAGGTACAGACGAACACCGTGCTAGAGGTACAGACGAACACCGTGCTAGAGGTACAGACGAACACCATGCTAGAGGTACAGACGAACACCGTGCTAGAGGTACAGACGAACACCATGCTAGAGGTACAGACGAACACCGTGCTAGAGGTACAGACGAACACCGTGCTAGAGGTACAGACGAACACCGTGCTAGAGGTACAGACGAACACCATGCTAGAGGTACAGACGAACACCATGCTAGAGGTACAGACGAACACCGTGCTAGAAGTACAGACGAACACCGTGCTAGAGGTACAGACGAACACCGTGCCAGAAGTACAGACGAACACCGTGCGAGAGGTACAGACAAACACCGTGCTAGAAGTACAGACGAACACCTTCTTAGAGGTACAGACGAACACCGTGCTAGAGGTACAGACGAGCACTGTGCTAGAGGTACAGACGAACACCGTGCTAGAGGTACAGACGAACACCGTGCTAGAGGTACAGACGAACACCGTTCTAGAGATACAGACGAACACCGTGCTATAGGTACAGACGAACACCGTGCTAGAGGTACAGACGAACACCGTGCTAGAGATACAGACGAACACCGTGCGGTAAAATCTGGGCAGTTATCGGTGGTAGAAATGCCTCACCACTCAAATGACTTTTGAGTCGTTTGGAAGTGTGTGGTGTGTCCGCTTGTGGTTGATGATCGCCGTAGTATGCCAGTACGGAAAGACCGACCAAGGAAGAGGAGAAGGAGGAAGAGGAGGAGGAGGAAGAGGAGGAGAGGACTATTCTACAGCGCTTCGGTGCAGTTGTTGACTTAGCCTATAAACGGCTATATGTCCATACAGTGGTCACCATGAAGGCGTCTCTCTATATATTCAATGTTAAGCACTTCAGAAAACTAAATTTAGTAATCATCCCATGTGGGTGTCGAGTTAACAAGACTACGTGATTGCGCATGATCAGTGGACAGCCTATGTGTGCACAGGTCGGCGTACCTTCCTTGGTTTGAAGTACTAATTCAAGAGTGAACACTTCAGTTGTCAATAACTAACCACACCCAATCAATCATCTTGGGATTAAGATTCCATTCTCAACAGACGCACAATCGCAGTATCAGGTTATATGTAGCCACCATGGAAAGGTGTACTAAACAACGCTATATCTTCCTGGATACGGTACACTTGGAGGTCACCATCAATTCAAATATCATCTCGATCCATTCGATTAGTAAGAGTTTTCTAAGTATCAATGCCTACCCATTATTTCCATAGAAGTTACACATCTAACGAAGAGCTACGTGTATTGGAAAGTAGTTTGCAGCTGCTTATATATAATGTGCAGCCACTTATACATAATATTGCACTTAAAACTGCGGCTTACCAAACATGCATTCACAACTGCTTGTAGTAGTATGTTTGTTTGATTGTTTGTTTGTTTGTTTGTTTGTTTGTTTGTTTGTTTGTTTGTTTGTTTGTTTGTTTCATGTAATGCATGCGTTCATCTTGTCAACATGAAATAATTTTATTGATATCAGCACTTTGTATTACTTGTTTATTTGACATACAATGAACTTTGTAGTTCCACATTTGTAGCAACGCACTCGTAGCGTAGTAACATCATTCATGACAACAAAGGTATACGTATGCCTTTGTGCAGTGCAACATCCGGTCACTTGGATCGCTCTTACATATCACCCGTGGCATACATCCTGTCACTTGGATCGCTCTTACATATCACCCGTGGCATACATCCTGTCACTTGGATCGCTCTTACATATCACACGTGGCATACATCCTGTCACTTGGATCGCTCTTACATATCACCCGTGGCATACATCCGGTCACTTGGATCGCTCTTACATATCACCCGTGGCATACATCCTGTCACTTGGATCGCTCTTACATATCACACGTGGCATACATCCGGTCACTTGGATCGCTCTTACATATCACCCGTGGCATACATCCTGTCACTTGGATCGCTCTTACATATCACACGTGGCATACATCCGGTCACTTGGATCGCTCTTACATATCACCCGTGGCATACATCCGGTCACTTGGATCGCTCTTACGTATCACCCGTGGCATACATCCTGTCACTTGGATCGCTCTTACATATCACCCGTGGCATACATCCTGTCACTTGGATCGCTCTTACGTATCACCCGTGGCATACATCCTGTCACTTGGATCGCTCTTACGTATCTCCCGTGGCATACATCCTGTCACTTGGATCGCTCTTACATATCACCCGTGGCATACATCCGGTCACTTGGATCGCTCTTACGTATCACCCGTGGCATACATCCGGTCACTTGGATCGCTCTTACATATCACCCGTGGCATACATCCGGTCACTTGGATCGCTCTTACATATCACCCGTGGCATACATCCGGTCACTTGGATCGCTCTTACATATCACCCGTGGCATACATCCGGTCACTTGGATCGCTCTTACATATCACCCGTGGCATACATCCTGTCACTTGGATCGCTCTTACATATCACCCGTGGCATACATCCGGTCACTTGGATAGCTTTTACATATCACCCGTGGCATACATCCTGTCACTTGGATCGCTCTTACATATCACCCGTGGCATACATCCTGTCACTTGGATCGCTCTTACATATCACCCGTGGCATACATCCTGTCACTTGGATCGCTCTTACATATCACCCGTGGCATACATCCTGTCACTTGGATCGCTCTTACATATCACCCGTGGCATACATCCTGTCACTTGGATCGCTCTTACATATCAATCGTGGCATACTGTTTACCAGAAAACAACAAGGGGCTTCTCATGAAACATTCAGCCATGCTTTATTTACTGCACGAATATATTTCGTTCAATGAATTCCGCCACTACCAGGTGACTACAGCTGAAGTAAGTTGTACAACGAATGACGATGGTGTCTACAGCTGAAGTAAGTTGTACAACGAATGACGAGGGTGTCTACAGCTGAAGTAAGTTGGTACAACGAATGACGAGGGTTTAAATGGAACGTTCTGAGGTGTACTACTGCCGATTAAATAGGATCTGATCGATGAGGGAAAAGTCTTCTTCGCATTGAATTCTGCATTTGTGCAGTTGTTCCACGCAGCTCTTGACGCGATCACCTGCAGCTTTACCACAGGTTACGCGTGTCCGTAAGCATAGGTAGTATGTTTTCTTACAATAGTTCTTGCAGGTTTTGATAGCAAGGTCAGCAAGAGACACTTCACTCAAAATGCAACCACACCAGTTTGCCAACACTGTTGTCGTCAGGAAGATCAATATCTGGAAACATAAATCGTTGTTGACGTTGTTGATCGTGTTTGGCAGTGTTTGGGCTGTTTATAGTGGTGTTGTTCATACTGTTTGTCGAACCGTTGGTCAGACTTTTAGCCATGGTGTTAGTCGTGGTCGTTATGTTGGCTTGCTATTAGTCATTCGGTTAGTTAGTCATATGTTGGTCGAGTTGTTGACCGTGCTGGAGGGCGTCGTGGTTTGTTATGAGAGTTCTACAACAACCACGACAAACAACGACAAACCACGACACGCACCAGCACGGAGTTACAACCACTCACCAGCACGGAGTTAATGATTGCATATAGTGCTAATAACGGACGGCGATAACACAGATTGTATTTGGAAAAGCGCTGGCTTGTGTTGCGACCCAATCATTGACGTAGATGTTGATAAATGCAAACACGAATTGAACTTACCAAGTAGCAGTGTCGATCCATGATGTACAACTTATCAAAGAGCGCGCTTCTTGTAGTGTTTCTCCTAAAGAGACACCTTCCAGCGCCGACAACGTGTGGTAATGAAGGGGAAACCCCTCACAAAGAAATATTACTGCCATAATCTTGATGCTGTGCAAACACGACAAACTAAGTCTCACTTGTCCCATCGTTAAGTGAGACTTAGTTTGTCGTGTTTGCACAGCATCGAGATTATGGCAGTAATATTTCTTTGTGTGGGGTCTGCCCTTCATTACCACACGTTGTCGACGCTGGGAGGTGTCTCTTTAGGAGAAACACTACAAGATGGTTGCATGCATTGTTTTCATTGTTTGCATTGTTCCTCGTATGCATTACGGTATATTTGTATGGGGTCCTTAAGCACATAGATGTTTTTAAACTAAAAAGCTATCTAGTGCGGTATCCAGTCCTTGGGATGCTCAAAGCGCTTTACACTTAACACCTTGGTAGACCTGTTCATTCCAACACCAACTCGACATCTCTGGGAAGCATTCAACCATGCGGCAATTGCAGCCCGAAACCCATGCGTTCACTTATTGACCACTGTCAATTGCCAGGTATTCATTCATTTCAGTGGACTGAAGCAACGTGGAGTGAACAAAATTGTTCAAGGGTCGAATCGACAGCTCACGGACTCGTACCCGGGTTCGATTGAGATTCCGATATTCTAACCACTACGCAACCGAACCCCACACTACACGACAACTAACAAAACAATACGACAATAACTTTAAGTAAATAATAGTTACTTAAAGTAATTGATCGTATTATATTATAATACCAATGCAGATCCTATTGATAAGAAACTAACTTCAATTTCTAAAGTTGGCTGATATTTACATACTCCGGCAACTCAAATTGTACTACAAATTGTTTAATAATCAATAACCTGCATACGGTACTCAAATACAGTACACACAACTTTGAAATTCGTCAGTATTACGCTAGTGGAAGACATAGTTGCCAATTAATCCATTTTAGGCGTGCAATTAACAGTTAACAATATAATAATATTTCACATGATATTTACCTGTTTGTTTGTATTCTCCGACTAAGGCTGAGTGAGTTGGCCGAAACATTAGGAGAATACAACAAGGTTTCTTCTGACGTAAATAACATGATAAATACAACAATCCAAGAAACCATAACGTTCATTCATTCAAGAATACAATAACAGTTAATAATGCTAAAACTATTATCACTGATGACATACACACATATCGTATAGGGCTTTTCCACTTACACCATAAACTATTTAATTTTATTTAATTTATTTATTTGCAATCATGAGATTGAATAAAAGTAAAAGGAAAAATAAGCATTTCCTAAAACTATACGTGTAATTTTTTTTAGAAATTTTTTTAAACTAAAAAACAATGTGTGTGTGTGTGTGTGTGTGTGTGTGTGTGTGTATATATATATATATATATATATATATATATATATATATATAAATATATATAAATATATATATATATATATATATATATATATATATATATATATTGTGTAATATATGTATATTATATTATATATATATATATATATATATATATATATATATATTGTTGTTGAAGGTTACACAATATATATATATATATATATATATATATATATATATATATATATCCTATATGTAACCTTCAACAACCAGTGTTAACGCAAAACACTCAAGGCCACCGTACAGTGAAGTGATATTAAAAAAAAATAATGATCGTCAATCACGCAGGTGCCCAACTTTAATTGTACACATGAAATCACATTTAATTAACAAGAGGATTTGCCTAAATACGAGTATTCGGAATATAATACGTATGACTTAATGCGTTTCAAAACACACCGCAATACAGGAATAACACATGATGGTTAATATAGTAGTCACATCGTGGTTAAGTTCATCAGCAGCTAGTTCCACAATGAATAACTATTCCGTATTGGTAGGTCGATTACCACTACTAACAGTGGTATATTAGGGGGGTCATTGGACCATGGCCACCGACGGCTTAAATATTTTCTATGTAACCTGTTGCGCCACTAAGTGGTAGCATGGTAAACGAATGGGTGACTAAGCTTGCCTCTGTCCGCCTCTCTGCGAGATGCAAGATACGCCACTAGCTACTAATGTGTGCCACGGCCACCAACCGTATGGATCATTTCTTTCCATACACATCACCCCAACGGGCAATTTGTTCGCACTTTGTCTTGCATTTTTCTAGAAGTATCTTACAACGCGAACCGCCCTGCACAGCAGGATGACAACATCCGCGTTTCTGCTGCACTTATGGTATCTCTTTACACACATCTTAATGCACAATTTCAAAGCAGCGGCTGTTGCAGATTCTTCGGAGCAATCACACCCGTGTGCAAGTGGTGTCGTGGCCAGGAAGGTCAATACCTGGAAAATTAATCAATGTTGACATTGATGATTGCCCTGGTGGCCATGTTGTTGGTCGTGTAATCGGGTCATGGGGTTGACCATGGTGGTCAAGCTGTTGGTCGTGTAATCGGGTCATGGGGTTGACCATGGTGGCCATGTTGTTGGTCGTGTAATCGGGTCATGGGGTTGACCATGGTGGTCAAGCTGTTGGTCGTGTAATCGGGTCATGGGGTTGACCATGGTGGTCAAGCTGTTGGTCGTGTAATCGGGTCATGGGGTTGACCATGGTGGTCATGCTGTCGGTCGTGTAATCGGGTCATTGGGTTGACCATGCTGTTGGTCGAGTGGTTGGTCGTGCTTTTTTGCCGTTGATGTTCGTTGTGTTAGTTGTAGCTCTCACGGCGTTACTGATTGTGTCTGGCGCCAGTAGCGGTGATTAAAACATCGTCTTATAATCACTAATAAATATAAAATAATAAGCACTATGATCATAAAAGTGACAGCACCTGCGTGCATGTATTGCCGTTTCGCCATTATGCGGTAGTCAATATAATAAACACAACTGAAAACTGTCGAAACGTTAGTCAGAAAAACGATAACTGACTGTGGAAAACGAGAGAACGATTAAAATATTACAATCATCAGGCTGATTATTCTCTTCATAAATAAGCGCTAGCTTGAGTTGCATCACACTGCGATAGATGTTTAATAAATGCAAGAATTAATTGTACCTACAAAGTGTTATGTTTTTTGTTTCCATGTTGTACAGTTGTACACCGTACAGTTGTACCATACAGTTGTACATCGTCAAACTGTTTTTTTCTTGTGGTATTTCTCATAAAGGGTTGTCCGCGAGGTGTATGATATATATATATGTATACGCATGAACCTCGATTGTTAAAGGGTTATATAATGCCATAACCTTTGTAAAATCGAGTTTCACGAGTCCTCACCTTGGACCACGACCATCAGTTGGTGACCTTTGTTTCAACACACTCGGATAAACCATCGGTATTTAGCTTTGTCATTAGAATCGTGCCAATCGTGCGCTATTGCTTGTCGGACTGTTAAGAACGCATTGAGTGTTTGTTTGTAATGTAAAATTGGTACTCACTCTGGAATTAACGTTTACCCAAATATGGACTTGGGCCTAGGACGCAGGTTTTTTCCCATGTGGTTTAGGTTAGCTACCCCAACACTGAATCTAGCTCCCAAAGGTATTGCACATTTTGAAGGGTTTTATTCAGCACTAGCAAAAATGCCCAACCTCCTTGGTAGTTCGTAAGTGATCGCCATGATACCTATATTCACACAATGTCAGGATACACACACTTATCACAGAAATATTCATCTTTGCCTTGGTATTTGGTGCTGCCAGTCAATATCTTGAAGAATTCTAGAAATTCAACTCTCAAAATTCCGACGTAATGCTGGCCACGAGAGAACATCTGGATTGGCAGGTGCACACACACACACACACACACACACACACACACACACACACACACACACACACACACACACACACACACACACACACACCACACACACACACACACACACACACACACACACACACACACCACACACACACACACACACACACACACACACACACACACACACACACACACACACACACACACACACACACAATTGCATAGCAATCCGTTGTGAGGAAATGACTGATCACAGGACACCAAGTTTACCATTATGCATATATGGTCGAATTTCATGAATCATTGACAAGTATTCATGTTTTGGCTACAGAGAATGGACATAAACGTCCCTTCAATGTGTGTTTAATGAATACCATTGATATATAACTATAGTTTGATGGGTATGACTGATAGACAACATACTGTTGCTATCAAAACACCTAGAAAATTTGGTTTTAATTATATTTTTCAGATTTGTTATGGATTGGGGTGTTTATACTGATGGCATACCGACTGGAAATTAAATCCTTTCGAATACCAATAAACAGAAAACAATGCAAACAAATATTGAGACCACTGAATTGTAGATAGTACATATATGGCATTGTGGGGTGTCAATGTGATTTATCATGTAACATACTGAAATTTGCGGATGACACAAAACTGTTTAGAAAGGTTAATACTGATGGTGATAAACAACATTTAAAAAACGATCTAGACAGATTAGTGAAATGGTCTGAGAAATGGCAGATGTTGTTCAATTTTGGGAAATATAAATGCCTACATACAGGACATGGGAACTTGAATGTAAACTATAAAATGGGAGATACTGTTCTGGGTACTACTGTAAAAGAAAAGGACTTAGGAGTTACAATAAGCGCTGATATGAAAGTTTCAGAGCAGTGTGGTATTGCAGCTTCAAAGGGTAATCAAATTCTTGGATTGATTAGAAGAAACATAACATACAAGGAAAAAAAGTTAATTATACCTCTTTATAAAGCAATAGTTAGACCTCATTTAGAATACTGTATACAAGCATGGAGACCATATCGTAAGAAGGATATAGATACGCTTGAACGCATACAAAGGAGAGCAACTAAAATTATTCCAGAACTGAGAGACCTTAGTTATGAAGAACGCCTGAAAGAATGTGGTTTAACAACTCTAGAGACAAGGAGGTTAAGAGGAGATCAGATTGAAGTTTTTAAGATATTGAATGGGTATGAAAATATTGATAGAAATATGTTTTTCTCAATCAAGAAGGATAGCAGAACTAGAGGACATGAGGTAAAATTAGTAAAGGATCAATGTAGATTGGACATCAGGAAGCACTCGTTCTCACAGAGGACAATAAATGAATGGAACAAATTGTCTACAGATTGTGTAACTGCTAGCAGCGTGAATATGTTTAAAAACAAGGTTGACACATATCTCAGGAGGGCGGGTTATAAGTAGATGAACATTGTTGGACTCTCGATAAGCCAATGGCTTCCTTGTCCACTTGCCATCTGGGCCTTTGGCTTGGATGGCAAATCTTGTTAAATCTTGTTAAATCTTGTTAAATCTTGTTAAAAATCATATCCAATGTAGTAAATGTCATGTGAAAAGTAGCAAACGTGACAGTCATGCAGAAATATCTAGAAAACACAAGTTATACATTAGACCCGATGGCGAACAAGCTGCCCTAGATTATTCGTCATGCTGCTACAGCAGTTGATGATGACAGAGCAACTTCAGGTTGAAGGTGCAGCAGTATTTGAATCGAACTACAAAGGCTCGATTAATGATTGCGATAGTATTTTGCGGATTTGGATGAGATTGCCGCACATTTATAAACCATAAACTCCTATGTTAACTGACATGTAAACAGGAAATAAAAGCAAAATGAATCCACGATATTTTGATTATGATACAGTGTATTTTTTTCTTTAAGTTTAAACAAATATTTTTATAAACATTTCTGGGCTGGCCATTTTTCAAGGGACAGGCAACTTTTGCAAGTTGTTGGTCTTGCTACCCAGCAAAGTTTTCTGGTGAAGGTCGTCCTCACCATCATTTCTGAACACATTTATTGTGTTTCCTGGCTTTTCCACGCCTATTTTCCAAGATACATTTAATACAAACTCTGCTGAGTTTTTCCTATATGTAGTGTATCTGTTTTTTGCTGTATGACCTTCTTTAGAAGCGAATATGTTGATGCAGAATGGTTTCGTTCCTACGTAAGCCCCGCATAGCACTAAACTGGATGTTTCATTCGTGGTCCTTCCAGTGTACTATAACGGTGTAGATTAACACTGTTTAAAGTATTGGGATTCGTGAAGCAGAGGATTCCTGAGGCAGACATCATGCAATTAATTACACAGCTCATAAGAAAATGCATCCACAGATGCGTCATTATCTTACAGTTATCTTCATTTATCTGCAAATATCCGCTGGACTAATATACTTTACTCAAAGTACCTACTCATAATAAAATATCAGTCATTAATCGCCATTACATAGTGATTAAATACACCGATATTTTCAAACTTTTTGTCAAACTTACTTTATGGATTCGTAAAGGAAAGAAGGAAAAATCAGCATATGAAAAATAGCACTGTATGTTATACACATTCAACAACAGGGATATCATCTAAACACCTTTTTTCATTAACAGGACCCTCGAATACCGTGTGCCAACGGTTCATGAGATTCGACCATATACAAATTGAACCCACAAATTTCGAGATATATATATATATATATATATATATATATATATATATATATATATATATATATATTATATATATATATATATATATATATATATATATATATATATATATATATATATATATATATATATATATATATATATATATATATATATATATATATATATATATATATATATATATATATACCTGATATGCCGCATTGCTGCTTTGGAGCGCTGGATATGCCGTCTTGCATTGTTCCATGAGATGCATTGTGCATAACGGTTCGAACATGTTCTACTAGACAGGAAACTAAGGCGTGGAGACTGCAGGTGGATGGCAAACATAGCAGAGTACAACAGCGGATAAGAATGAGGGACTTGGTGAGGAGAGACATGGAGGCGGCAGAGGTTGGGGACGCAATAAACAGGGCGTTGTGGCGGACGAGGATCAGGGCGGTCACTGCCAATAGGGAATAAACGGTTGAAAAAAGATGGCAATTGTTCAATCAAATTCGTCTAGGTTGCAGTTGCTGCGCGACAGCTATTTATACACATCATTCTGCCACTGTCTGTTTCTACGTAGTCACGTACACAGTTGGGTAAACCTTCTCTCACAGCGGAATGAACAAAATTGCCCATGCTACGAACGGCAGCCAGAGGATTCAAACCCCGGAAGTTGTATTTTTCCTTCAACGTGCTTGGTATTACTCGTTGGTGATGCTTATTAAGATTTAATAATATTTAACAAAATTGTCACATGTATGTTGCATTACTTTGCATAGAACGCCGCCAACCCTGGGCGCCCGGCAGACGGCACAACGCCCCTGCTCACGACGGCAACGAGCCCCGGTACCGAACACCGCCAACCCTGGACGGTACTGCGCCTGCCAACGACCGTTCCAGCCCCAACCTAGCCACTCCACGGAGTCTCCCACCTGGACCAATTGTGCTGTGCTACTGTACCACGCCTCCACAATTTTCAAAGCTGTCCCAAAACATTAGAAACAATTGTTCATTTGTAACCGCCCTGGTTATATTTCTGCCAAAAACAAGAAAACTCATCTCTGTGTGGATTCCACCAGGACTCAGGACAACGGCACCCAAGTCGCTGCCACTAGGTTCGTTGGTAATGAATAACTGGGCATTCCACCATTAAGGCTGGTGTGTGGGGATAGGCTTCAATTAATGTCGCATACATTTCGCTGCTACAAATCTTATTACAGTTCTGTGTCGGTGCCATAAGTTGACTGATTACAGTCAACATATGTAACTGTCAATACAAAAGTGTTTAAATGTCATATCCAATATATTGTATTAAGAAAGAGCTACATAGCCTTAGTCCTTTTGGTCATAAGCGTATAAAATTGTCGGACGACGAACGGTAAAACTGTATTCGGTGCAATGAAGTTGTCTTAGCATAGTAGTGTAGACGTTTCAACAACAATTCACAATTGAGGTTTTCAAAAACATATATATGTATACGCACGTGCACACACACACACGCACGCGCGTACACACACACACACACACACACACACACACACACGTGAATCACACCGTTGAAACGGGATTTCTAATTTCGAATGCTTGATGTTGAAGCATTTTCACTACCGACGTGTTAAGTGTTAAGTGTGACCTTTATTTAAGGAGATCGATGAAGTAGTAACCCACAAACAGTGTTGATCACATAATGATCCACTGAAAATCAATGACAATAAACAGGTATTCAGGTTATGTACAGTCATCTTGATTAAATACCATCAAGTTGAACAGTATTCTTAGTATCTAAGGTCACTATTAAGGGTACCACTTGATTATCTTGACATACTGGGGCATGGGTGAATATATTGACATACTGCCAGTGGAGGGCATGGGTAAATATCTTGACATACTGCCAGTGGAGGGCATGGGTGAATATATTGACATGCCGCCAGTGGGGGCATGGGTGAATATATTGACATGCCGCCAGTGGGGGCATGGGTGAATATATTGACATGCCGCCAGTGGAGGGCATGGGTGAATATTTTGACATACTGCCAGTGGGGGCATGGGTGAATATCTTGACATACTGCCAGTGGGGGTATGGGTGAATATCTTGACATACTGCCAGTGGAGGGCATGGGTGAATATATTGACATACTGCCAGTGGAGGGCATGGGTGAATATCTTGACATACTGCCAGTGGAGGGCATGGGTGAATATCTTGACATGCCGCCAATGGGGGCATGGGTGAATGTCTTGACATACTGCCAGTGTGGGCATGGGTGAATATCTTGATATACTGCCAGTGAGGGCATGGGTGAATATCTTGACATACTACCAGTGAGGGCATGGGTGAATATCTTGACATACTGCCAGTGGAGGGCATGGGTGAATATCTTGACATGCCGCCAGTGGGGGCATGGGTGAATATCTTGATATACTACCAGTGTGGGCATGGGTGAATATCTTGACATGCCGCCAATGGGGGCATGGGTGAATATCTTGATATACTACCAGTGGGGGCATGGGTGAATATCTTGACATGCCGCCAATGGGGGCATGGGTGAATATCTTGATATACTACCAGTGTGGGCATGGGTGAATAACTTGACATGCCGCCAATGGGGGCATGGGTGAATATCTTGATATACTACCAATGGGGGCATGGGTGAATAACTTGATATACTGCCAGTGGAGGGCATGGGTGAATATCTTGACATACCGCCAGTGGGGGCATGGGTGAATATCTTGACATACCGCCAGTGGGGGTATGGGTGAACATCTTGACATACTGCCAGTGGGGGCATGAGTGAATATCTTGACATATCTTGATAGAGTCCGCCGCAACGGTTGGTCTTTAATAGTTTGCATGCGTGTGTATGTGCGTGTCCGTGTGCGTGAGCGTTGGTGTATATAAAAATGTGTGTGTGTGCGTGTGCGTGTGCGTGTGCGTGTGCGTGTGCGTGTGCGTGTGCGTGTGTGTGTGCGTGCGTGTTTACTCAGTACGTCTATCTTTACTATCTCTACAACTCCATTGTAAGGTGCGATCATGTTTTAATATTTAAAATGATATGCAACCAACCATCCATGCAGAAGATTACCCACCGAAATGTCTGTACTCGCAATCAAATACATAGTACAGGGTATGTATGCTTGAAGCACATATCGTATTACAGAAACAACACTGATAATGCCCTGTAAAAGCTCCTCATCAGCCAGTCAGTTAATAACTATTCCATTATACGATCATATTTTATTACATATAGGTAATGGTGGGGTCGTTCCGCCTCCACATCACATGAGCCCAACTTGACGAACACCAATTCAGGTACATGTTATGACACGTGACCGCGTTAAAAAATTACTTTGTGCACAACGATTTGCAAAACCAAATTGCCAATTCATATGTAGCCACCATCATCCTTTTTATGACACTGTTACATTATGGTTATGTAATCTTGTAATGACATCGCTACTTCTATTATGTACGTCTATTGTTGAAATAAAGATACATTCATTAATTCAAAACATTAAAAAATTTACCCATTAATCCTACAATATGATAATCCATAGTACTAAACTGTTTCTATTCGTTACTTGCAATGTATTTACCATCACATTTAGTAATACCGCAAACGTGTTTCGCAAAGAGTTACATTGGATGAAAACGCTGTTTTCAAATCTCAACTGGATTGGCGTGACAGCATAATAATATAATAATATAATAATAATAAACTATTTATTTCTAAGTGAAAAAACTATAAAACAATATACAATAACATAAAACGTTTACAAAGCATCACTGGTTAAAGCCCGCAGCACATTAGCCGATTTTTCGTCGATTTTTTTATCGGCGTTAAATTTGTCGGGCCATCAGCTCGCAGCACACTAGCCGATATTTTGTCGCCTCTAGTGGCGAACTTAGAATTAAGCAAACATGGCGGCGCTCACACTGAGGCATGATTCCATTTGTCATCGTGGCCGTGGCACTGCGGGCCGTCATGTTTACAATGACGTTTGTGCGCGTGACTGCAATCATGCTTCCTATTGGTGGCTAATCGCGCGAGCCCCGACAATTTGCCGGAGTCTGCAGCACACTAGCCGACAAGGCCCGTCATGACGTCCTGAGATCTAGCACTGTCAGATATTATCCGACAAGCCCCGATCTTGTCGGAATTCGCAGCACACTAGCTGACAACTGAAGATTATTTGTCCCTCGACGAAAACACGGCTAGTGTGCTGCGGGCTTTACAAGAAATCGTAGCACACATTTTTTGAAGTGTAAAACCTGATAAACAATAATGCTATGGAGCGGCGTTTGAGTTGTCTTTGTGAACTTCATTTATATGTTTAATTTGATGCCATGCACATGATCTTCAGATATATTCATATATCCAGTATAGTATATATATTATTTGTTTCCAGTGTTTTTATGTATTGTTTATTTGACAGACCAACGCTGATACTTTCACAAGGCGCAACTTGAGCATAACAACGCCTGTTGTAGTTCCATGTTATTATATGTAATAGGTTACTCATACGTAATCGCATGTAATGCATACAACAACTATAGTTGTAACAATAAATGTAAAGGTGTGTTTTTGTATAATACGGTATCCCATCGTTTGAACCACTCAAATTATTTTACATCATATTTGCTGCCCTGCTTAGCAGGAAAACTTTCAGCCATGCCATAATTACTGCTTGAAAAATGAGGTGAACCACATTGCACAGTATTTAACTGGAACTCTCCAAAGGTGTGCTGTTGCTACCAAGTATATGTATTATTGCTGTCCAGGTAATTCACCCCAACTACCTTTCGTTTGGCACTCTGCTTTGCATTCCTTTAGTATGAGTGCCGCGCCTTTTTGCACAATTTGATCGCTGCAGCAATCGTAAGCTTCTTCTTTACGGCGCAATCACCCCAGTCTACCAACAGGGTCGTCGTCAGGAGGGTCAATATCTGGAAACATAAATAATGGTTGACTTCGTTGATCTTGCTGCTGGTCGCGCTGCTGACTGAGCTGCTGGTCGCGCTGCTGACTGAGCTGCTAGTCGCGCTGCTGACTGAGCTGCTGGTCGCGCTGCTGACTGAGCTGCTGGTCGCGCTGCTGACTGAGCTGCTGGTCGCGCTGCTGACTGAGCTGCTGGTCGCGCTGCTGACTGAGCTGCTGGTCGCCTGCTGACTGAGCTGCTGGTCGCGCTGCTGACTGAGCTGCTGGTCATGGTGTTGGTCATTTTGTTTACCGTGATGTTAGTCATGTTGTTGGTCATGTCATTGGTCATGCTGTTGGTCATATCGTTGGTCATACTGTTGGTCATGTCGTTGGTCATGCTATTGGTCATGTCGTTAGTCATGCTGTTGGTCATGTCGTTGGTCATGCTGTTGGTCATGTCGTTGGTCATGTCGTTGGTCATGTCGTTAGTCATGCTATTGGTCATGTCGTTGGTCATGATGTTGGTCATGTCGTTAGTCATGCTATTGGTCATGTCGTTAGTCATGCTGTTGGTCATGTCGTTAGTCATGCTGTTGGTCATGCTGTTGGTCATGCTGTTGGTCATGTCGTTAGTCATGCTGTTGGTCATGCTGTTGGTCATGTCGTTGGTCATGCTATTGGTCATGTCGTTGGTCATGCTGTTGGTCATGTCGTTAGTCATGCTATTGGTCATGTCGTTGGTCATGCTGTTGGTCATGTCGTTGGTCATGCTGTTGGTCATGTCGTTAGTCATGCTATTGGTCATGTCGTTGGTCATGCTATTGGTCATGTCGTTGGTCATGCTGTTGGTCATGCTGTTGGTCATGTCGTTGGTCATGTCTTTGGTCATGCTGTTGGTCATGCTGTTGGTCATGTCGTTGGTCATGCTGTTGGTCATACTGTTGGTCATGTCGTTGGTCATGCTGTTGGTCATGTCGTTGGTCATGCTGTTGGTCATGCTGTTGGTCATGTCGTTGGTCATGCCGTTGGTCATACTGTTTGTCATGCTGTTGTTCATGTCGTTGGTCATGCTGTTGGTCATGCTGTTGGTCATGTCGTTGGTCATGCCGTTGGTCATGCTGTTGGTCATATCGTTGGTCATGCTGTTGGTCATGTCGTTGGTCATGCTGTTGGTCATGTCTTTGTTCATGCTGTTGGTCATGCTGTTGGTCATGTCGTTGGTCATGCCGTTGGTCATGCTGTTGGTCATGTCTTTGGTCATGCTGTTGGTCATGCTGTTGGTCATGTCGTTGGTCATGCTGTTGGTCATGTCGTTGGTCATGCTGTTGGTCATGCTGTTGGTCAAGTCGTTGGTCATGCTGTTGGTCATGCTGTTGGTCATATCGTTGGTCATACTGTTGGTCATGCTGTTGGTCATGCTGTTGGTCATATCGTTGGTCATGCTGTTGGTCATGCTGTTGGTCATATCGTTGGTCATACTGTTGGTCATGTCGTTGGTCATGCTGTTGGTCATGCCGTTAATCATGCTGTTGGTCATGTTGTTGGCATTGCTGGTGACCGACGTCGTTCGTTGTGATAGATGGTGGAGTATGAAAGTTGTACCCGCACCCGGATTGTAGACAAGTACCATAATATTTGATATAATGTATCATACAGTATTTCAGATAATAGTTAAGATAATTTTAACATATACGGACTGGGTGTACATGTGTGAATTGGCTGCGCATCCGATGGGATAAAAGATGGCAGTTGACAGGAGGATATCAAGTCAAACCTTTGGAAAGACACTCACCACGATAGAAGAATCATGACACCATGACATGGCATGTTGTACTTGTCCATGAGGGAAGACATTGCAAATTGTCAAAACATATCCCCCAAGCAATGTTCTTGATGTTTATTATGTCAATATTGTTATTTAATTCAAAATAACTTCTTGTTCCGGGTCCAGCGGCTGGGTCCAGCGTTCATACCCCAGTGAAAAAGGCATATCCACTGATGATATAAGAAGATTTGCTAGGACGGATGTTTTTAATTTGCGGTAACAATGTCGACTATAGACACGTACTTGCGTCTTCGGCACTTTTCTCATCGCTTGCTATGTCAATATTATTATTTTATTCACATTAACTTTCCAGTGCTGATCAGGCTTGGGCCCGGTGGTGCTGCAGTTTTAAATTGATCGAGTTCTGGTAACGGTGCCCACAAAATGGTCTTTAATAATAAATATGATCGAACAAGAGTTTGCTTGTACCGCGTCACATTGACATAGATAAAATTAAAGGTAACAAATGAATTGTACTTACGAAGAAGCATTTTATGTCGTCTGCTCTCATTTTTGTATGCCGCATAAAAAAACTTGTAACCTTAGAAGGGCATGACACGTAACTTGTAACCTTAGAAGGGCATGACACGTAACTTGTAACCTTAGAAGGGCATGACACGTAACTTGTAACCTTAGAAGGGCATGACACGTAACTTGTAACCTTAGAAGGGCATGACACGTAACTTGTAACCTTAGAAGGGCATGACACGTAACTTGTAACCTTAGAAGGGCATGACACGTAACTTGTAACCTTAGAAGGGCATGACACGTAACTTGTAACGTTAGAAGGGCATGACACGTAATTTGTGCAATTGCGACAAGTTAACTGAGTGAGCGCTTTAAGTTATCGACATTCTGACAATGGGGTCAAGGTGACCATTGCACACTTATTTCAAGTTAGCTACACTATCACACTATGTATATGCTAGAAGTAGTGACAAACATTATGTGTGCATACCAAAACATATTAAAATACATATACTTGCATTGCGTGCATGTATGTATGTCTGTAAACATTTTGAAGTTGGTTTTAAACGCGTGGTTTTCAATGCAAGGAGCTTGGTATATACGAAAAGCAAATTAAACATCATTGTAGAATATACTGAGCTTCACACAATAGGTATAACCGAATCATGGCCAACAAAGATATAGCTTGTGCTGAATTAGGACGGACAGGATATGGAATGTTTAGGAAATATCGAATAGGAAGAAGGGGAGGGGAGTTATTTAATACATTAAAGAATCTAGTCAGGCTTACGAAATAAAATTAGAAAGGGGAGCAGATTGCGATGAAGCCGCTTGGTGCGATATACTTACAGGAAATTAGAGACATTTTAACCAAGGACACATATAATTGAAATGCTTATAGAATACAGGCAGTGAGGACCCAAACAAAATATTTTGAATACAGGATTGCTTCCTTGCTCAACACATGCTAGAACCAACCAGGGGAGAGAATTTATTAGGCATAGTTTGTCATCATAACTTGAAAAAAACAAGGAAAACGGTCTAGAAAGAAACATTTGTCAAAATAAGCTATTGGAAAAAGGAGCAAACGGTATGGAGGGTATATATGCATACCAGAAAGGGTGAAGACTACATAAAGTACAAAAAGGCGCTTAATACAACTACGTCTGAAATTAGAAAATCTAAAAGAATCTATGAGCCAAAAATAGTAAGCGACATAAAACATGACAAGAGTTTCCATGTCCGGAGAAAATAAAACGTATGACACAAGGAAATATAGTACCACAGGGTTTTTCATGGCAATTCAGTTCAGTGTTTACAAGAGAGGATATTAGTTCATTACCAGTTCCAGATGCAAAATTTCAGGAGGCGAAATCTGACCATTTAGGGCGTATTTAATTGTAACTCCAGAAATGGTAACTAAGAAAATAAAGGCAACGAAGGGTAATACATTACCTGGAGTGGATGTAATTCCTCCAACACTATTAATGGAATCAGTAGAACAAATTAGAATACCACATGCGAGAGTGTTCAACGTGTCACTAAAATAGGGAGTGGTTACTTTTAAATGGAAAGAAGCAAATATTATACCATTATTTAAAAAAGGTTCGAGAACGAAGTCGGTTAATTATTGACCAGTGAGTTTAACACCAGTTATTTGTAAACTATTAGAAAGGCTAATTAAAGGTCTTGTCTCGTCTGTCCTCATTTCAAATTAATTTAGCGAAATATCAAACCTACCACTGCAACATGCTAACTGGCTTGTGAAACTTTTCTATGTAATTTGTGTGAAATTATCAGACAAGCTATTAAATTACTCAGTATTTTGGTGAAACATTAATTGAAGTGAAAATGAAAACGCTAAAAACTAACCAATTTCACCCTTAGTGAAATTTCGTAACTTTGTCGTGTGATCGACGAGAGGAGGATGGACGTCATGTCCATGATCTGCATTGACCCGATCCATTTTGGGTATCAAGTAGTTTGAGCCTTACCAGATCTAACGACTAAAGCCTTGTTGGCATACTGACTGTCAAACTGACTGTCAAACTGGCAATGGAAGACCCATTTACATTTAAGCTAATAAATGACTTGCCAAAGTAAGCCTAAGACGCTACTTGGACATACAACCAGGTACATACTAATAGCAACAAACCTTCCAAGGCTACATGGACATACAACCAGGTACATGCTAATAGAAGCAAACCTTCCAAGGCTACATGGACATACAACCAGGTACATGCTAATAGCAGCAAACCTTCCAAGGCTACATGGACATACAACCAGGTACATGCTAATAGAAGCAAACCTTCCAAGGCTACATGGACATACAACCAGGTACATGCTAATAGCAGCAAACCTTCCAAGGCTACATGGACATACAACCAGGCACATACTAATAGTAACAAACCTTCCAAGGCCACATGGACATACAACCAGGCACATATTAAAAGCAGCAAACCTTCCAAGGCTACGTGGACATACAACCAGGCACATACTAATAGCAGCAAACCTTCCAAGGCTACATGGACATACAACCAGGCACATACTAATAGCAGCAAACCTTCCAAGGCTACATGGACATACAACCAGGCACATACTAATAGTAACAAACCTTCCAAGGCTACATGGACATACAACCAGGCACATATTAAAAGCAGCAAACCTTCCAAGGCTACATGGACATACAACCAGGCACATACTAATAGTAGCAAACCTTCCAAGGCTACATGGACATACAACTAGGTACATACTAATAGTAGCAAACCTTCCAAGGCTACATGGACATACAACCAGGCACATACTAATAGCAGCAAACCTTCCAAGGCTACATGGACATACAACCAGGCACATACTAATAGTAGCAAACCTTCCAAGGCTACATGGACATACAGCCAGGCACATACTAATAGCAGCAAACCTTCCAAGGCTACATGGACATACAACCAGGCACATACTAATAGCAGCAAACCTTCCAAGGCTACATGGACATACAACCAGGCACATACTAATAGTAGCAAACCTTCCAAGGCTACATGGACATACAACTAGGTACATACTAATAGTAGCAAACCTTCCAAGGCTACATGGACATACAACCAGGCACATACTAATAGCAGCAAACCTTCCAAGGCTACATGGACATACAACCAGGCACATACTAATAGAAGCAAACCTTCCAAGGCTACATGGACATACAACCAGGCACATACTAATAGCAGCAAACCTTCCAAGGCTACATGGACATACAACCAGGCACATACTAATAGTAGCAAACCTTCCAAGGCTACATGGACATAAAACCAGGTACATACTAATAGGAGCAAACCTTCCAAGGCTACATGGACATACAACTATTTATCTTTCTTACTGGGCAACGAAGGTTATATAATATATTAAAAGTGTTGAAAAAATTTGCGTACGCCACGTCTACATTATCTGTTGTCAACACATCATCCCACTTTTTCTCTTGCCTTAGACCCTCCATGAACAAAAATACATTATCAACGTTTACATTTCTTACAATTTAAATGTCTAATTGTTTTTTTCTATTTCATATTGACACAATGCAAATATCGGCAAATGATCACTACTGTCATTGATTAATAAACCACTTCTAACTGATTAGTTAATTTGTTTGGTAAATATATTGCCTATTAGAGAACACGAGTTGGTGGTAATTCGACTCGGTCTATCTATTAATGGATTCACACCTAGGCAATACATACAATCTATAAAACGCTTTGTCCCACTATGTGATTCATGTTTTAAATGATGGATATTGTCACCACAAACAAAAGTGGCTTTACTTGACATGATGTCTAAAGAACTGTTCCATGTTTTCACATAAAATATGTATATCTGACGCCGGTGCTCTATAGACACAACTCACAATTGTGCTGCCTAGTTCAACAACCGCCTAAGTCCATTTTTTTGAAATTTAGTTTTATTTGATCAATAGGTGTTGCTGCTATCTATCTGTGCTGCCAAATATTAATATTCATGATTTCATGCACCTAAGTCCTGTTATCCTCGTTTTACTGGGTGCCCTGAATGGCAAAATACATTGGGTGAGCCTTAACTGACCCACCACGACATGCAACTATGGAAATGTTTCTGAAGATGAAAGGAGAACCATGTTTACAGACTTGTGGGTACTGGGTAGTTATAACCTGCAAAATGTTCATGTTTTTTTTTTTTATATACGAAGCACGTTAACCGAGGAATATACTGTTCAAACTTTGAATGCGTTTTTCTCCCTTATTACAAATATGGACATAGGGGGTTGTTGAACTAGGCAGCACAATTATATTTGTGTGGTTTTTTTCATGTCTAATTCGACGGTGACGGATTCAAGTACTTGCTTGATTACCTTTGATTGCACTGCTCGAAGTGTGCAAGTGAAACTATAAAATCGATCAGCCTCTGCAAAGATGCGTTAGAGGACTTCCACTTTAACGTAGCATCTACTTATTCTACCGCACGAAACATTGTTAAAAACACGCATACACTTGGTGCCGTCTTATTCTTCCGGGAATATCGCCCACGTCGTCACGCAATCCTGTTCTGTTCTGTTCTGTTCGATAACATGTTCTGAATGCTGCGAACTGACACTGCTGATCGATCGTAGCGGCCAAAAGTTACTGAGTTCCTGAGTTCACTAATAACGTGTGTGAATTGGTTTTATCCTACAATTAGTAGACCAACCATAATTACCAATAACTCATCTACATTAATAGATAATATATTCACTAACATAACTCAACATAAAATACATTCTGGTATCTTATATTCAGACATATCTGACCACTTCCCAGTATCCAATATATATTATATTTGTAATATCCCCAGAAAATCAACTTACAAAACTGTGCATAGACGATGCAAAAGTGCAAAGAACATTGCTAAACTCAAGGCAAAATAAAATCACACAAATTGGGATGATGTCTACAGTGAAAGCGATCCAGACAAATCTTATAACACAT
>OY759271.1:9022233-9029733 GCA_963662155.1 Lamellibrachia columna | reverse complement strand
GTTCACACTGCTTATAACTGGAAGTGTATTGTATCATTGTATACATTTGTTGTTCACACTGCTTATAACTGTAAGTGTATTGTATCATTGTATACATTTGTTGTTCACACTGCTTATAACTGTAAGTGTATTGTATCATTGTATACATTTGTTGTTCACACTGCTTATAATGGTAAGTGTATTGTATATTTAAGATATTTGCTGCCTGCTTCATTGCTCATGTCTATGCTCACGAGTTTCTTTTCTCTTTTTTTAAATTATGTTGTACTCATTATTCATCCTGACCAATGTTCAATTATTTAATAAGTTTACTAGTTATTCTCTTATATGCATTTGAATAGTAATGCAAGCTGCAACTTGTAATCAAATACATATACAGAAATACTTAAATGTTCATTAATGTCACAGAAATTTGTACTATCCAATTATCATTTGAACTATGACATTGTAGACACTAGTATTGCATTTTATTGTACTATTCTATTTTTTATGTTATACAACTGTTGTGCTATATGTAGACGGTTCTCGCCAAAAGCCCTCAAGAATTTCCACAGTTACACCACTTTTTTTTTTTTACATTATGCAATATTGTCATAACCAACTTGCGTGTGAAAGTGACTGATATACCTCCATTCATTCATTGTAGCCCGATATACGAAAAGCACTTAGACATATAATCCCAGTTGCCAATATTCTAAGGAAAATCATAATTATTATCTGATTAGGTTGACAACGGCGGTCGTCTTAGACAATGTCTATGGAGTCAATTGTTGCTTATATCCCAGTGGATACTGAAGTCACCAATCAAAGCGAAACGACTGTGCATTACAGCATTACATTACATTACATCATTACATTGCATTACATTACATTACATTACATTACATTACATTACATTACATCACATCATTACATTACATTATTACATTGCATTACATTACATTGCATTACATTACATTGCATTACATTGCATTACCGCATTACATTACATTACATTACAGCATAGCCTTCGGTGTATCCGGTAAACTTGCCACGAAAAGCAGCGTACAATTGTTTGACAGAGGCGGTCGATAAATTATAACGAGTTTGATATAGCTGTACCGAACGACACGTCCATAAATTCAAACGAACGTTTGTTTATGGTTAATGGTAAATTTGAAGCTGAATAGATAAAGTCAGTGCCACGAGCCATTTTAAAGCAAATATGTAACTAGCAGGCCTCAAGTCTTTATATATTTTAAAGGTCCCTCTTCAAATCGATTTTTTCGCTAGTCTCATTTTAAATTCATTGAAAAGTTAAGGCACTGAATATGCTCGTTTATGCAACTTTTGCAAGTAGTTTTGTGTTAACTCAGCAGACAAACTATTAAATTTATCAAACATTAATTGAAGTGAAAATGGAAACACTAAAACTCACTCTTGGTAAAATTTCATAATTTTGCCATGTGATCGAAGAGAGGATGGAAGTCGGGCTCATGATCTGCATTGACCCTGCATTGACCCTGCCACCCGCACAATGCTTACCATTGACCGAACCACCTGCACAGTGTTTACCATTGACCCTGCCACCAGCACAGTGTTTACCATTGACCCTGCCACCCGCACAGTGCTTACCATTGACCCTGCCACCCGCACAGTGTTTACCATTGACGATTTTGGATATCTACTATATTGAGCCTAATCAGATCAAACAACAAAAATCTTCATATAGATAGATATGAGTTATCAAGGCAAGCCTTTTTCAACATCCCATGTCATTCGAACCCCTATGGCCCCATGAGTATTGGTTGTGTCATAACTTTTGTGACATTAAATTTTTTTATCAAGTCTTTGACAAAATACAGCATGTCACATTGGCTTTGGGGTGGATCAAATATTATATATATATATATATATATATATATATATATATATATATATATATATATATATATATATATATATAATGAATATTATAATATTATATATATATATATATATATATATATATATCGTAAACATCATATTATATATATATATATATATATATATATATATATATATATATATATATATATATATATATATATTGACGGTACTGAAGTCTTACAAGCCGACTCTGTAAAATTTTTGGGTTCGACTATTTCTAAACATCTTTCCTGGTGTAATAACACGATTGACATCATTAAAAAAGCACAAAAACGCATGTACTTCCTTAGACACCTCAAACGATTCGGCTTATCTCAAGCAATATTAACACGTTTCTACCGCGCAGTTATTGAAAGTGTCTTGTCATTTTCTATCACTGTCTGGTTTGGTCGCGCCAGCCAAGATGAAATTACTCAAATTGAATCAGTCGTCAAGTACGCCTCTAAACTAATCGGGTTACATATGCCGTCCATCAGATCTCTTTATCTATCTCGCAGTTTGCGCAAATCCAAGCGCATTGTACAAGACGAATATCATCCAGCCAACCATCTCTTTGAACTCCTTCCCTCCGGTAAGCGCTACCGTAGCATAAAGACTAAAATGACGCGATTTAACAATAGTTTCTATCCTCAAGCGCTGAGATTTTTAAACGGAGAGCCATCATAAATGTCTTGCCTCTGGTAGGTAGTTGCAATGTCGCCTTTTTAATTTTTTATTTATTTATTTATTTTTTTAATCTTTAAAATTTTTTAATTTTTAATTTTTAATCTTGCAACCTATTATATTATTCTCGCTTGCTTTCAACTGTTTTTAGTATTACGATTGTGATATGTAATGTTTAGTTCCGTGTGTGATTGGGTGCACGAGTGTATGTTTGTGCTAACGCCACAACACTACAAATTCCTTGTACTTGCTACTTGGTAATAAAACGTATCTTATCTTTATCTTATCTTATCTTTATATATATATATATATATATATATATATATAATGAATATTATAATATTATATATATATATATATATATAATGAATATTATAATATTATATATATATATATATCGTAAACATCATATTATATATATAGATATATATATATATATACATACATATATATATATATATATATATATATATATATATATTATATATATATATAGATATATATATATATATATATATATATATATATATATATATATATATATATATATATATATATATATATATGGGGTAATTAAATTATAATTAACTCAGAAATTATCCAATTAAATTAAATTAAATCATGTGTTGGTAGACATGTTTATATATTTAAAACAGTCCTAAGATCACAAGACTTGTAACAGAGATGTATTTTTATATTTGTTGGAAAGAAATTTGCTCATACAATATTTACATTGCAAGGTATTCCTTCAAGGGGCATTTGATCATATTTTAGTTGCTGATACAATTCATAATTTTGCTCTGAAAGGGTTGAAAAGATGTGGCTGAAAGTTTCCTCCTATATTCCACCACCAAATTAACAAAACTGGGTAACTACATACATCATTTCTATGCACCAAGTTGTTATTTATGCAGTGTTTTATGCTAAATCATTAGTTTTCACCTTTACACACTAGCATTAAATATGCATAACTAGAACTGGCATGCTTTTGATTTAAGTTAGCTCTGTAAAATATTCCAAACTGAAGCTATATTACCTTTTTCTACATCTCCCCATTAATGGTTACTGTTGCCACAGTTCACTCAGCTGTATAAATGATTACCTGGCTACAAACAGAGGTGGATATCTGAACGAATAATATTTGCGCAGTAATTGCAGCATGGCTGAATGCTTCCCAGAGAAGTTGAGATGGTGTTGGAATGAACAGGTCTGCCGGGGGGTGAAGTGCTTTGAGCAGTCCCACAGACTGGATACCGCGCTATATAAAAAAGTATCTTTACCTTTTTGTTTTTATATGTACGCATGACAAAATTATAGATATATAGGTCTAATGACCCCATAGGTCCATCTGGCTGGAAGTGGGCACACCCAAATGTTTATTTTAGATAAAGCTCTGCTGAAGCTACATTTAGTGATCAACTTATCACCCTAACAGAGGACATTCTGTTGTCTAGGCCTTCCCTTCAATTCACAGGTGCCTGAAGGACCAGCCAACCCCAATTGGTACAGTATCTATGTGCTCTGTGATGTTCTCCCTCCCATTCACACATGGCTGAACCTGATCCCTCTCAGACTGTTGATTGGAAGGCCTAATGAAAACACCTGGATAACATGGCTGTTAACTATCCAGTAATGGCAACTGTTAAATGAAAAAATAAAAATAATATATATATATATATATATATATTTCTCATTTAACAGTTGCCATTACTGGATATATATATATATATATATATATATATATATATATATATATATATATATATATATATATATATATATATATAGTGGGAATCAAGTGGCTGATGAGTCTGTTTAATGTGTGCTTCACAACAGGAAGAAGAGGAGAGAATTTAGAAAGGATGTAACATTCGGTTTTGCGATCTGGAAAAGGCATTTGACACCGTGCCGAGAGAATTTGCATTTGCAGTAATGAGATGGATGGAGGTTGGAGAGGCAGAGGTTAGAATGGTTGAGGAAATGTACAAGGAGAGTGGGTGAGGGTTGAAGGAGAAACATCGGAACAATTTGGAGTTGAAGTAGGACTTAGACAGGGATGTGCCTTGAATCACCTGCTTTTCATTATGGTGATGAACCTGATCTGAACAGGAAGAACTTAAGAAGATACTATATGCAGATGACCTAGCAGGGGTGGCTGATGACAAAGAGGATCTACAAAAATATTACAATAATGGAGTAACACCTTTAGAAAACATGGCTTCCGAATTAATCTGGAGAAGACCGAAGTAATGTGGATAGGCGAACAGGAGGTGGATCTCCATGTAGATGCTGACGGAGAGACCATCAAACAAGTGAACAGTTTTGTATTACTTTGGCGGTACAGTGTGTGCGGATGGAGGAAGTAGTAAGGAAATACAGAGGAGGGTGCAAGCAGGAGCAGCAGCGTGAAGGAGAGTGGAAGGCATTATGTGGGACAGAGGAGAGTGCAAGCAGGATCAGCAGCGTGGAGGAGAGTGGAAGGCATTATGTGGGACAGAGGAGAGTGCAAGCAGGAGCAGCAGCGTGGAGGAGAGTGGAAGGCATTATGTGGGACAGAGGAGAGTGCAAGCAGGATCAGCAGCGTGGAGGAGAGTGGAAGGCATTATGTGGGACAGAGGAGGGTGCAAGCAGGATCAGCAGCGTGGAGGAGAGTGGAAGGCATTATGTGGGACAGAGGAGAGTGCAAGCAGGAGCAGCAGCGTGGAGGAGAGTGTAAGGTATTATGTGGGACAGAGGAGAGTGCAAGCAGGATCAGCAGCGTGGAGGAGAGTGTAAGGCATTATGTGGGACAGAGGAGAGTGCAAGCAGGATCAGCAGCGTGGAGGAGAGTGGAAGGCATTATGTGGGACAGAGGAGGGTGCAAGCAGGAGCAGCAGCGTGTAAGGTATTATGTGGGACAGAGGAGAGTGCAAGCAGGAGCAGCAGCGTGGAAGGCATTATGTGGGACAGAGGAGAGTGCAAGCAGGAGCAGCAGTGTGGAGGAGAGTGGAAGGCATTATGTGGGACAGAGGAGAGTGCAAGCAGGATCGGCAGCGTGGAGGAGAGTGGAAGGCATTATGTGGGACAGAGGAGAGTGCAAGCAGGATCGGCAGCGTGGAGGAGAGTGGAAGGCATTATGTGGGACAGAGGAGAGTGTAAGCAGGATCAGCAGCGTGGAGGAGAGTAGAAGGTATTATGTGGGACAGAGGAGAGTGCAAGCAGGATCAGCATCGTGGAAGGCTTTTTGTGGGACATAGGAGAGTGCAAGCAGGAGCAGCAGCGTGGAAGGCATTATGTGGGACAGAGGAGAGTGCAAGCAGGAGCAGCAGCATGGAAGGCATTATGTGGGACAGAGGAGAGTGCAAGCAGGAGCAGCAGCGTGGAAGGCATTATGTGGGACAGAGGAGAGTGCAAGCAGGAGCAGCAGCGTGGAAGGCATTATGTGGGACAGAGGAGAGTGCAAGCAGGATCAGCAGCGTGGAGGAGAATGGAAGGCATTATGTGGGACAGAGGAGGGTGCAAGCAGGAGCAGCAGCGTGGAGGAGAGTGGAAGGCATTATGTGGGACAGAGGAGGGTGCAAGCAGGATCAGTAGCGTGGAGGAGAGTGGAAGGCATTATGTGGGACAGAGGAGAGTGCAAGCAGGAGCAGCAGCGTGGAGGAGAGTGGAAGGCATTATGTGGGACAGAGGAGGGTGCAAGCAGGATCAGCAGCGTGGAGGAGAGTGGAAGGCATTATGTGGGACAGAGGAGAGTGCAAGCAGGAGCAGCAGCGTGGAGGAGAGTGGAAGGCATTATGTGGGACAGAGGAGAGTGCAAGCAGGAGCAGCAGCGTGGAGGAGAGTGGAAGGCATTATGTGGGACAGAGGAGGGTGCAAGCAGGATCAGTAGCGTGGAGGAGAGTGGAAGGCATTATGTGGGACAGAGGAGAGTGCAAGCAGGAGCAGCAGCGTGGAGGAGAGTGGAAGGCATTATGTGGGACAGAGGAGAGTGCAAGCAGGATCAGTAGCGTGGAGGAGAGTGGAAGGCATTATGTGGGACAGAGGAGAGTGCAAGCAGGAGCAGCAGCGTGGAGGAGAGTGGAAGGCATTATGTGGGACAGAGGAGAGTGCAAGCAGGAGCAGCAGCGTGGAGGAGAGTGGAAGGCATTATGTGGGACAGAGGAGAGTGCAAGCAGGAGCAGCAGCGTCGAGGAGAGTGGAAGGCATTATGTGGGACAGAAAACTGAAGAAACAACTAAAAGGAAAGTGTTGGAAGCCTGCGTGGTACCAGCCTGTATATACTGGTTGGGAACACTGGCACTGACAGAGAGACAGGAGGACAACATACAGATAGCAGAAAACAACTAGGTCCGAAGAATATGCAAAGTAACCCAAGAATATAGAAGGAAGATGAAGGAATTGAGGAAAGAGAATAAAAACCCTAAGATGAAAGTAGTCGGAAGCAGAATGAGATGGGCAGGACATATGCAAAGAATGGGCGAAGACAGACTGCCAAAAAAAACATGGAAAGCAGAAAAGGGTGGCAGAAGAAGAAGAGGAAGACCAAAGCTGCGATGGAAAAACTATGTCAAACGAGATCTTGAAAGGGCAGGTATGAATGGCCAACAATGGAAGACCATCGCATATATATATATATATATATATATATATATATATATATATATATATATGTATATATAAATATGTATATATATATGTATATATATATATATGTATATATATATATATATATATATATATATATATATATATATATATATGTATATATAAATATGTATATGTATATGTATATATATATGTATATATATATATATATATATATATATATATATATATATATATATATATATATATATATATATATAGTATGTGTGTGACATTGAGTAATAGATGTTTATCATGTAAACAAGGGTTCACTCGAACTCACAATACGTTAGTTTTTTGGAAATG
>OY759271.1:8854733-9017233 GCA_963662155.1 Lamellibrachia columna | reverse complement strand
TGTCCGCGATATATTTTTAGCGGCTAGCCGAGCACACAGCCGAGCGATTTTTTTAATGCCCTATTGAGGCTATTGTTTTATTGGGGGAAAACAGAAAAGGTGCTTGAAAGTTGTCTAATTATATCGCGTGTTTTATTGGGGGAAAACAGAAAAGGTGTTTGAAAAGTTGTCTAATTATATCGTGAAATGTGATGCGCCAGGCAGGGAGGGAAAACACTGCGGAGATAACAGTAACATATTGTATGGATAGTTGTGTAGCAAACATACCGAGACTGAGAGCAAGAAGGTTCCTTTACGACGATCAAACAATCGACGATTAGTGGCGTACTTTTAGATTCTCGAAAGTAAACCGAAGGTTTAATGTCCGTGTACGTCAAACTGGCTGGGAGCGATATTCGCCAGTTGGACATAGTGAAACGCATGTCTGGATAAACCGATTGGCTTGGGGCATCAGATTTATGGCCCTACATGTACAAATATACGGTCGGTCAAAACGGATTGTTAAAAGTAACATAAAGTATATTATGCGATTCTCTAAAGGCAGAGATAGTATCTAGTATATTCGAATAGGAAGAAGGGAAGAGGGAGTCATTTTATATATTAAAGAATCTATTCAGGCTTACGAAATAAAATTAGAAAAAAGTAAACTGCGATGAAGCTGTATATATAGTTACAGGAAATTCGACATTAAATATTCGATTAGTTTACCGAAGTCCAAACATAAACGAAGAGAATAACAGGAAAAAAACGGAAGGAAGTAAAGTGAGTAATGGGGAATGTACCATAATGGGATATTTTAACCCGGACACATAAGATGGAAATCTCTAGAGAGTACAGAGGGTGAGGACCAGCAATTTCTATTTTTCATTCAGGATAGCTTCCTTGCTCAACACGTGCTAGAACCAACCAGTGGAGAGAATGTATTAGATTTAGTTTTGCCTTCACAAAATGAATTAGTGGACAATGTCAAAAAACATGCGTCATTGAGATGAAGCTGGGCAGTATCTGAGAGTATCATTGATACATTTGTTCCCTTTAAAAAACAAGGAAAACGGTCTAGAAAGAAACACTTGTCAAAAGAAGCTATTAGAAAAATAGCGTGCAAGCAAACTATATGCATGGTTTATAGGCGTAGAATGGAAAATGGAACTAATGGAAAGAGTAGAACGAATTAGTATACCACTTGCAAGAATGTTCAACTTGTCATTAAAAGAGGGAGTGGTTTCTATTGAATGGAAAGACGCAAACATCATACCATTATTTAAAAAGGGTTCGAGAAATAAGTCAGATAATTACAGACCAGTGAGTTTAGCATCAGTGATTTGTAAATTATTAGAAAGGTAATGATGGATTTCCTTGATATGCATAAATAATTAAATTCATCTCAAAATGGATTCCTAAAAGCGATGTCATGCTTAACAAATATGGTACGTTTTTTTGGGAGAAATCACTAAGTGGATAGACGAGGGATCACCAGTAGATATTATATACTTAAATGTTCAGAAAAGTTTTAACAAAGTGCCACTTCAAAGATTACTACTTAAATTAAAAGCTTGGTATCGGGGATGGCATAATTGACTGGATAGAACAATGGCTGAGAGAAGAAGGTGTGTTGTAGTAGATGTGGAGGTTTCAAACTGGAAATAATTTTTGTGTGGGGTACCACAAGGATCAGTTTTAAGACCTTTATTATTATTATTCTTAATATATATATATATATATATATATATATATAATTATATATATATATATATATATATATATATATATATATATATATATATATATATATATATATATATATATATATATATATATATATATATATATATATATATATATATATATATATATGTATATATATATATATATATATATATATATATATATATATATATATATATATATATTAAGAATAATAATAATAAAGGTCTTAAAACTGATCCTTATATATACCCATACATGCGAAACTGACGGATATATATATATATATATATATATATATATATATATATATATATATATATATATATATATATATATATATATATCAATGACTTGGCCGATAATATAACAAGCAACGTACTGAAATTTCGGATGACGCAAAAGTGTTTTTAGAAGGGTTAATATTGATGATGATAAACACCATTTACAAAACGATCTAGGAAAATTAGTTAATTTGTCTGAGAAATGGCAGATGTTGCTTAATTTGGGGAAATGGAAATGCCTACATACAGGCACGGGAACTTAGATGTAAACTATACAATGGAAGATACTGTTCTAGGTAGTACTGTAAAAAAAGGACTTAGGAGTTAAAATAAGCGCTGATTCGATAGTTTCAAAGCAGTGTGGTATTGCAGCTTCAAGGGGAAATCAAATTATTGGGTTGATTACGAGAAATATAACATAAAAGGAGAAAAGGATAATTAGACCATACCGTAAGAAGGATATAGATACGCTTGAAAGAATGCAGAGGAGAGCAACTAAAATGATTCCAGAACTGAGAGAACTTATTTATGAAGAATGACTGAAAGAATATGGTTTGACATCCCTAGAGACAATGCAGTTAGGAGGAGATCAAATTGAATTTTTTAGATTATGAATGGGTATGATAATATTGATAGAAATATATTTTCTTACTCAAGAAAGAGGACATGACGTAACATTAGTAGAGAAGCAGTGTAGATTGGATATCAGGAAGTACTCGTTCTCACAGAGGACAATCAATGAATGGAACAAATTATCTACAGATTTCATGGGCAGATCTGTGGCGGTGCACCTTAGTCCCTATCTTTATACACATCGTAATTTCTCAAAGGACAATAAATGAATGGAAGAAAATAATTATCTACAGATTGTGTAACTGCTAGCAGCGTGAATATTTATAAAAAACAAGGTTGACACATATCTCAGGATGGCGGATTACACATAGGTTTTAAATGTTGGACTCTCGATAAGCCAATGGTTTCCTTGTTCATTTGTCATATGGGCCTTTGTCTTGGACAGCAATCTTGTTAAATCTAGATGCAATTACCACTTATATTATTTTCCCCCATTACTAATCGACTTTAGAACTCCTCCCTCAAGACAGAGTTAGTTTAAACAGTCTGGATGCATCTAAGAGTAACATTCTGACACTTCATTGTCTAAGAGTAACATTCCGACACTTCATTGTCTAAGAGTAACATTCCGACACTTCATTGTCTAAGAGTAACATTCCGACACTTCATTGTCTAAGAGTAACATTCCGACACTTCATTGTCTAAGAGTAACATTCCGACACTTCATTGTCTAAGAGTAACATTCCGACACTTCATTGTCTAAGAGTAACATTCCGACACTTCATTGTCTAAGACTTTAGATGCAAAAAAAATAATGCAAAACAATTGAACTGTCTGTTTTCTGCCTGTACCCTCAGCATATTGAAGCTAGGCAGACTTTTGGCAGAAGAAGAAGAATAAGAAAGTTCAACTAGCCGTTAGGTGGCAGCATCATTCGCATTAGGTTTCTAACCATTATCAATTATACCATTTCTTTTTATAATAATATCAAAGTTCTTCAATTTAAAGCTGCCTCGCATTTCATTTTGTCCATCACAGGTCAGGTGATGTTCGCGTGTTTATTGAAGTGAACATAGAAACGCTGAAAACTCACGAATTTCACCCTTGGTAAAATGTCATAACTTTGTCACGTGATCGGCTATGATCAGACTTGACCCCATAAAGTGTTTATCATTTCGGATAACCAGTAGTTTGAGTATTTGTCTGAAATATTGATGATTACGCGTGTGGGCGCGCGCGCGCGTGTGTGCGAGTGTATGCGCGTGTGTGCGTGGTGTGTGCGCGTGTATGTGGAGCATGTGTATGTGAAAGGTTGGTGTTATGTGCCTGGTAAACATGTGCAGTTTACGCCAAACATCCTCCGCCCTGTCGATGAAAGAGGTACTTCTCGAGTTTTCGAGTGTTTCGTTGTGTCCGTGTTGAAGTTTGGGGGGGGGGCTATCGAATTGTCGGCGTGTCTTCCCTGTTGTCCTTACATATAAGTGTTGCCTGTCTGAACCACATTAGTTGCCAGAGTCGTTGCATCGCATACACCAATAGTGAAATCCACACTCGAGCACTAGCTACAAAGGTTATTATTTCGGTGAGAAGGCATCGGTCAACGGGCTGTCTGATTGACACTGATTCTACTCATCTTTCTTGGCTACAGATATGAAGATTTCACTAGTAAGTCGATAATTATAACGCAGCTTGTTGGGTGTTTCGTATAATCAGAATATCAAAATTATCTTCATTTTTCGTTCTCAAAATAAATTAACAATGTCATACGTCATGTTTTAATCTTTATTGTTCTAGTCTATTTACCATCAGAAATGTTTTGACACGGGAAAAGGGAATCACCTTCAAATATGACGATTTGTTTGTCATTCTATTAAACCGATATTTACATGAAGAAGTTTTATTCATTGCTAAATCATGTATTTTCATATTAAGAGCATTATTATTAAGAGTATAAAGTATTAAGAGGTGAAAAATAGATTTTTCACGTTTTGAATAGATAGTATCTTAACTAACCGAAATGTTATAAATACTAATGCATTCAGTGCTACAATGCCCCATGAAAGAGTCGTTCGGTTAACCAATGACATTCGGTATTCGTTCCAGTCAATCCATTCTGGCAAGACAGGCGTAGCAACAACATAGCTTGTCTTCTTTCTTCTTCAAAAATACCAAATGGTGCCTAAACATGGTTCAGTATTATTCAACACTCTTCTGCTTATAATAATGCCTCATGTATGTTAGTCACGTGCATTCTACGCTAGCCATTCTTGGTCACGTTTACTGTGATACAAATGATTGTCGTCCGTATTTTGCAAGCAATTTGAAGCATTTACTTATCCTAGTATTGTGTTTATCGTATTGCAATAATTTGTTCGAAGTCTCAGACAGTTCACTGTCGTTTATCTTCGTTTTAATTCTTAAATTAATTTTAGGTTTACTTTCCGAAATCCATTTACCAAAAATTCCACAAACATTGTATTCAATAGTGTCATGCCATGCTGCGTGTTTAAAGGTAAAGAGTCTGATCGTTTTCATCGTAAAATCGTGAAATATGTTTTTAAGTTACAAAGTGTGATCGTTGTTATAGCAAAATATTATTATAGAGTATAAAATATACCTGTTCTAGCATCTTGACCGACCATGTATGTTTTAATTAACCCAAATGTATTACTATAATTTAACAATAATACGTTTAATTAAAATTTGTCGACTCGAATATCATGTTTACATTGCATGCTGAACGCCCGGGTCAGTTGTGTTTCTGTTGTCCGTACAAATCGTTCCAGAACGATTTGTACGGACGACGGGTGTAGTCGGTCTGTGTTAAAACAACGGACGGTCGACGATGGACGAAGCAGCAAACACACCTGTCCGCATCCGTCATCCGTCATCCGCACCCGTCTTTCGTCATCCGTCTAGTTCTAGTTGTTTCCAGCACTCGGCAACGTTCTATTAACTGACTAGTCTGTATGTTGTGGTAGCTACAGTTGTTATGGTATTACGAAGTCTCATTCAACTAGCCAGTTCATACAAACATACATACAGACAATACAGAATAATGCAATAAAATAACATAAAACATTTTCAAATGGAAAAGGGGAAGTTTAAATGCTATATTTTAATCATTTACCCCAGTGCAAACATATTTTGTTGTTACATATCATTGTGAAAAATGAACCCTATTGACGACGTATTTATGTGAAACATTCTCTGTGGCATCAAACTAATTGTGTGTTTGATGCTCTTCGAGAAATAAACATGTTAAATAGTTTTTGAATGAATAGTGAATGAGCTAGTTATATTCATCCAATGAATACCAGAAGTTCACACCATACACATATGTGAACATAGACTTTAAAGTCGTTCATGTATATACGAGTTTCATCGTATTACTTTGGTGTGTCACTTGCATTGGAAAATGTTTACTATTGACGAATTGTTACAGGTTATCTGACAACAGTTTATTATTAGTCTTAAACATTACAATGTAAATTCTTAATTGCATTGTGTCAGGTAGCTTAAGAATGCCTAAATAATAAACGAGTGTGTTAGTATGACATAAAGACTTAATATAATATTATCCATAAAACAAGCGAAACAACTTACGAACATTTGTCTTAACTTGTTTTCTTAGCTTCATTTACACTGTTCAGATACAAAGAAGAGCCACAACGCTTTGGCCCAAGATTGATTGAAATCATGTCTCAATTCACCGCCCAGTAATTATTTATTTACATAACTTTTTTCATCGCCTATTATTACCCTAGCTTTTATTTACTATTCAACACAGTACACACCGTACACATGTACACACCATACACATATGTGTATGGTGTGTACATGTAATTTATTTAATATAACACAGGTATTTCGGTCGGTTGTCTATATGTTATTATAATAATGTGATATTGTCTCCTACCGTGCAGTACATTCGCGAACGTATGTCAACAATTTCCAAAATCTGTAGACAAAGTTTATCGGGGTCAAGTATGTTACGAGCAACCCGTAAAATTACGTTCATCTCCGCATGCTACGTAAAATTTATATTCACCCCGAAACAGTCAAATTAAACACATAACGTTCAAAGTATATCTTAATGTGATTCGTAAAAAGATCAATTGGACTGTCAATATGCTGATTAGTTTAATTACCACGTAACTTGTTTTACGATTAAAAAAAACTACCAGACTTTGTACCTTAAAAGGAGGTCAACGCTTTCTGTCCATGTGCGTGTGGTGTGCCCAGGCACACGTGCGTGGACAGGTAATCATTAGTCGTTGTAAAATGGCTGTTTATTTGTAATTTTCAGATCACGTCCCTGGTGCTCGTATCGCTAGTGTGTGTGAACGTCCGTGCTGGCCCTGATGGCGTCGCAAGGTGCTACATTAAATGCTATCTGCAATACGACCAATGCATGCACACGTGTCCGCTCAATAAAGGCACAACGTACACCGAGCGACACCGAATATGCAGCGAATGGCGAGAATCATGCTTCAAGATGTGCAGAGGAGTTAAGCCAGAGAAAGCTTTGGTTCCGGTAGATTAGCTGCTTTCGAGTGACGATACACGTGGCGTAATAGCGACTTTTCTAGAAAGCGCGTTCCACACGCTATGGTTTACATATTTCATAAACTTACAACGAAGAGTCAAGTTGTCTGTTTTAAGTATTTTTGTTATCCTTTCGCACTTTGTTTACTTTGTTCTTCCCGGTAACTAATGTATGTAAAGTAATTAATAAAACTGATGTTGATACATGGACTAAGTATATGCGTGTTGCAATCTGCGTGTTGTCGCTCCTAATCCAGCTGGTCTCGCTATGGTCGACTGGCATGCTCGACACGTGTTTGGATGAACGCGAAGTAAATGTGCAGTAAACACGTGCCAAATGCTAATTTATTTTCAACCGTCTGATAACATTAACAACACGAAAAAAGTAATATTTCTGGATGGTTCGCACGTGTTATTGTTTCAACGATCGTTGCCCCAGTACGCCTCAGATATCAAATCGTATGAGCACTTTCGCAGAAGATTTCGATAAAGCCCGTGTAACAGAGGACGGGTGTTTCGAGTAGGTTAGATCTATATACACAACGCACTTTGATCCATTCGAATGCGTCACTGTGTTCGTTCCTTCTTCACACTGAAGCTGACGCACAGGCTGTCACGTGTTACACGAAACATTGGGTACCACGAATTATGGTAATATAATACAAATATTTAATTGTTATGCATACTGTTTACCAACCAGAACAATTCAAGGGAAGTAAGTATCTAGCATTATAAGTGTGCTGTAAGAAGCTATCGACATTCTAGATTGTCACTCGTTATACGCTCTATACAGTTTAATTGCTGAACCACGCCTATTTTATAACTGTGAACTATGGCGGTAGCACTTACAGGAGTATAACATTAGGTACAGCGAACTATCGATGGATCGCAACCGGCGATGTGACGATGCAATGCTATCGATAGTAAATTGAACTATCGATAGGAATCCTCGATAGTACACCAAACTATTGATAGTAATGATAGTTGGCAAAATAATTCAGCAAAGGAAGCATAGAAATAGACATGTTATTCACTTTTATTTGAAACTGTATTTATTAATCGACCTAGCATCTACAATCGTCGACTACAGCAGTGTCAACCACGCATCCAGTATTGTGAAATCAACTAACTCCAGCGCTACGCAATACCTCCAGCCATCAACTACGGTTAGGGCATGTGTCCCTGGCTATCCACTGTTCCGTGATACTATCGCAATACAATGTTCCCTTGAAAAAAACAAGGAAAACGGTCTGAAAAGAAAAACTTGTCAAAAGCAGCTATTAGAAAAACTACCGTTCAAGAAAACTAAGTGGAGTGTTTATAAGCGCACCAGAAAGGATGAATACTACACAAATTATAAAGAGGCACTTAATGCAGCTGAAATTAGAAAGTATAAAAGAAGTTATGAGCAAACATTAGCTTGTAACGTTTAAAAATGACAAGAGTTTTATGCATAATATTATGTCAAGAATAAACAATGCGCACGAGACAAGGTTGAACCACTAGAAGACAGTGATGGAAATATAATATCACAAGGTTTTAATGGCGGAAGACTTAAATGGATACTTCAGTTCAGTGTTTACCAGAGAGGATATTTGTTCATTACGAATTCCAGATACTACATTTCAGGAGGTTAAATCGGACTATCTACGGCAGTTAATTTAGAAGAAATGGTAGATAAGAAAATAAATACAATGAAGGATAATAAAACACATGGAGTGGATGGAAGACTACCGATGAAACAGTAGAACATATTAATATACCACTTGCAAGAATATCAAACTTGTCATTAAAAGAGGGAGTGGTTCCTTCTGAATGGCAAGAAACAAACATCATACCATTATTTAAAGAGAAGTATGTCAGAGAACTACAGACCAGTGAGTTTAACATTAGTGATTTGTAAAGAATTAGAAAGGTTGATTAAAGACCACATGGTGGACTTCCTTGTTAGGCATAACTTATTAAATCCATCTCAACATGGATTCTTAAAAGCGAGGTCATGCTTAACAAATATGTTATGTTTTTTGGAAGAAATCACTTAATGGATAGACGAGGGATCGCCAGTAGATATTTTCTACTTAGATTTTCAGAAAGCTTTTAACAAAGTCCCACATCAAAGATTACTACTTAAATTAAAAGCCCATGGTATCGGGGATGGCATAATTGACTGGATAGAACAATGGCTGACTTACAGAAGACAGCGTGTTGTAGTAGATGGCGAAGTTTCAAACTGGAAATCAGTTTTGGGTGGGGTACCTCAAGGATCAGTATTAGGACCTTTAGTATCCTTAATATATATCAATGACTTGGACGACAATATAACAAGTAACGTACTGAAATTTGCGGATGACACAAAAGTGTTTATAAAGGTTAACACTGATGGTGATAAACAACATTTACAAAACGATCTAGACAGATTAGTGAAATGGTCTGAGAAATGGCAGATGTTGTTCGATTTTGGGAAATGTAAATGCCTACGTACGGGACATGGGTACTTGGATGAAAACTATAAAATGGGAGATACTGTTCTGGGTACTACTGTCAAAGAAAAGGACTTAGGAGTAATTGCAGCGTGGCTGAAAGCTTCCTGGAGAACTCGAAATGGCGTTGGAATGAACAGGTCTGCCAGAGGTAAAGTGTAAAGCGCTTTGAGCAGTTCCAAGGACCGCGCTATGCAAGAACGTACAAGTTCCAAGGACCGCGCTATACAAGAACTTACAAGTTCCAAGGACCGCGCTATACAAGAACGTACAAGTTCCAAGGACAGCGCTATACAAGAACGTACAAGTTCCAAGGACAGCGCTATACAAGAACGTACAAGTTCCAAGGACAGCGCTATACAAGAACGTACAAGTTCCAAGGACCGCTATACAAAAACGTACAAGTTCCAAGGACAGCTCTATACAAGAACTTACAAGTTCCAAGGACAGCGCTATACAAGAACTTACAAATTCCAAGGACAGCTCTATACAAGAACTTACAAGTTCCAAGGACAGCTCTCTACAAGAACTTACAAGTTCCAAGGACAGCGCTATACAAGAACTTACAAGTTCCAAGGACAGCTCTATACAAGAACTTACAAGTTCCAAGGACAGCGCTATACAAGAACTTACAAGTTCCAAGGACAGAGCTATACAAGAACTTACAAATTCCAAGGACAGCTCTATACAAGAACTTACAAGTTCCAAGGACAGCGCTATACAAGAACGTACAAGTTCCAAGGACAGCGCTATACAAGAACTTACAAGTTCCAAGGACAGCGCTATACAAGAACTTACAAGTTCCAAGGACAGCGCTATACAAGAACGTACAAGTTCCAAGGACAGCGCTATACAAGAACTTACAAGTTCCAAGGACAGCGCTATACAAGAACGTACAAGTTCCAAGGACAGCGCTATACAAGAACGTACAAGTTCCAAGGACAGCGCTATACAAGAACGTACAAGTTCCAAGGACAGCGCTATACAAGAACGTACTTTACCTTTTTTACAATCTCATTCATCAGTCAAAATTGTTTTTACTCACATAAACTATGATTATTAGTACACCATTGTATACCAAGATAATATATTTAGTATGCATCAATAACTATATGTTACTTATTCAAATAATGTTGGTAACCTGGCTCATATAACACTTGGTGTGGGGTAAGTTGAGCAACAGTGTAGCGCAAGTTGGGTAAATGCTTTATTTGTATAATTTATGTACGTCTTGTACTAAAATTTCATAACAACTCAACCAACACATCTACCTAATGGGTACAACACGTAGCTGACAAATATACACGCTTAACTAATACGTCGACATACATAATTGATAGGGGAAGTAGGGGCATACCGGGATAGTTTAACAAGAGATTTAACAAGATTTGCCATCCAAGCCAAAGACCCAGATGGCAAGTGGACAAGGAAGCCATTGGCTTATCGAGAGTCCAACAATGTTCATCTACTTATAGCCCGCCCTCCTGAGATATGTGTCAACCTTGTTTTTAAACATATTCACGCTGCTAGCAGTTATACAATCTGTAGATAATTTGTTCCATTCATTGATTGTCCTCTGTGAGAACGAGTGCTTCCTGATATTCAATCTACACTGATCCTTTACTAATTTTTACCTCATGTTCTCTAGTTCTGCTATCTTTCTTGAGTGAGAAAAACATATTTCTATTAATATTTTCATACCCATTCAATACTTTAAAAAACTTCAATCTGATCTCCTCTTAATCTCCTTGTCTCTAGAGTTGTTAAACCACATTCTTTCAGGCGTTCTTCATAACTAAGGTCTCTCAGTTCTGGAATAATTTTAGTTGCTCTCCTCTGAATGCGTTCAAGCGTATCTATATCCTTCTTACGATATGGTCTCCACACTTGTATACAGTATTCTAAATGAGGTCTAACTATTGCTTTATACAGAGGTATAATTAGCTTTTTTCCTTGTATGTTATGTTTCTCCCAATCAACCCAAGAATTGTATTACCCTCTGAAGCTGCAGTACCACACTGATATGAAACTTTCATATCAGCGCTTGATGTAACTCCTAAGTTATTTTCTTTTACAGTAGTACCCAGAACAGTATCTCCCATTTTATAGTTTACATTCAAGTTCCTATGTCCTGTATGTAGGCATTTACATTTCCCAAAATTGAACAACATCTGCCATTTTTCAGAGCATTTCACTAATCTGTCTAGATCGTTTTATAAATGTTGTTTATCACCAACAGCGTTAATCTTTTTAAACACTTTTATGTCATCCGCACATTTCTGTACGTTACTTGTTATATTGTCGTTCAAGTCATTGATATATATTAAGAATAATAAAAGTCCTAATACTGATCCTTGTAATACCCCACTCAAAACTGATTTCCAGTTTCAAACTTCTCCATCTACTACAACACACTGTCTTCTGTCAGTCAGCCATTGTTCTATCCAGTCAATTATGCCATCCCGATACCATGAGCTTTTAATTTAAGTAATAATCTTTGATGTAGTACTTTGTTAAAAGCTTTCTGAAAATCTAAGTAGAAAATATCTACTGGTGATCCCTCGTCTATCCACTAAGTGATTTCTTCCAAAAAACATAACATATTTGTTAAGCATGACCTCGCTTTTAAGAATCCATGTTGAGATGGATTTAATAAGTTATGCCTAACAAGGAAGTCCACCATGTGGTCTTTAATCAACCTTTCTAATAATTTACAAATCACTGACGTTAAATTCACTGATCTGTAATTCTCTGACTTATTTCTCGAACCCTTTTTTAATAATGGTATGATGTTAGCTTCTTTCCATTCAAAAGGAACAACTCCCTCTTTTAATAACAAGTTGAATACTCTTGCAAGTGGTATACTGATTTGTTCTACTGTTTCCATTAGTAATTTTGGAGGAATTCCATCCACTCCCCGTGATTTATTATACTTCATTGCCTTTATTTTTTTAGCTACCATTTCCGGAGTTACAATTAACTGTCCTAGAGGTCTAACCTTGTCTTGTACGTTTTGTTTACTCCTGACATATGCATAAAAACTTTTGTTGTCATGTTTTATGTTACATGCTAGGTTTTCCTCATAGCTTCTATTAGATTTTCTAATTTTAGTTGTAGCTGCATTAAGTGGCTCTTTGTAATTTGCATAGTCTTCATCCTTTCGGGTACTCCTATAAACATTCCACATAGCTTGCTTGAACACTATTTTTAATAGCTTCTTTTGACAAGTGTTTCTTTCTAGACCGTTTTCGTTGTTTTTTCAAGGGAACAAATTTATCGATGATACTCTCAATTTCACATTTTAGAATATTCTAACATTCTATTGCGGTCTTATTCATCAGCGTGTTATTCCAATCTAGCTTTGCTAAGTATTTTCTCATATCTTTATAGTTACCTTTGTGGAAGTTTCTCCTATACGTTTTTTATTTTTACTTTCTGATTTTACATTGATGTCAAAATGTATTTGATTATGGTCACTGTTACCCAATGGTTCATGTACTTTAATATTGTCCACTAATTATTTTTGTGATGACAAAACTATATATAATACGTTATCTCCCCTGGTTGGTTCAAGCACGGGCTGAGAAAGGAATCTATCCTGGATTAAAAATAGAAATTGTTGCTCCTCACCTCCTGTACTCTCTAGAGATTTCCATTGTATGTGTCCATGGTTAAAATCTCCCATTATGATTCATTCCCCTTTACTCACTTCCTTTATAATGTTTTGTTCCGTTGTGTTATCCTCTTCGTTTATGTTTGGACATCGGTAAACTAACCCAATAGTTAATGTTGAATTGTTGTAACAATGTTGCACCAAACAGCCTCATCGCAATCTACTTCCCTTTCTAATTTTTATTTCGTAAGCCTGAACAGATTCTTTAATATATAAAATAACTACCAATCCAATTATTCTTATTCGATCTCTCCTAAACATTTCGTATCCTGCCAATCCTAAGTCAGCATCTGATATGTCTTTGTTTGCCCATGATTCGGCTATATCAATTATTTGAAGATCAATAACTTCAATCATAATGTTTAATTCGTTTTTCTTATTAACTATGCTCCTTGCATTTAAACACACGCATGTATATCCTCTTTCATATATGTTTTCTGGACATTTCGTTATTGGTTTGTCTGTACTAGTGGCCTCTTGTTTTGCTTTAGGCACCTCTAAGTAACCCCCTGCGCTTCTAATTTAAACAATGTTTACTCCCCAAAATATGTTTTATGTTACCCATGCCAGTATCTACTGCTGTTGAGAGTTCATCCGCAAATACTGCTGTCACCTTTCCACTTAGATGAAGCCCATCCTTCATGTACATATCAGCCCTCCCAACAAAGTTTCCCCACAAATCCACAATTCTAACTTCCCTTTCCCTATATAGCTTCTAGATTAGGATGTTAATTGGCATTCCCCAGCAATTTCGATATATGTGATCCCTCCTTCCTATTACTTGTAAAATCCCTGACAGTATGACCTGCTCAACCCGCGTCTGCTTTAGTGTTTTGACAAACTGCCCGTATTTCCTAACTATGGCAGTTGTACCCTCCCTCTGTACGTTATTTGTCCCTACCTGTACCAAAACAGATCCACTCTTGCCCGAACCCACGATGTTTTCTACCCTCTCAGTCATCGCCTTTATTTTGGCCCAAGGCAAGCAAACCACCACGTCATCTCCCTTGTCTAAGACTCTGTCGGTCTTCCTAACTATCGATTCCCCACAAACACCCTCGTTCTCTTCCTCACCCCATCTATCACTGCCTCAGAATAGCTCTTCCGTTGGATCCGTTCCATCACATTCTGTCCTGCAGCCTTGTCATCTGGCAGACTGTTATCATTCTCTCTCACCATATCAACCGGTCACCTTTCCCTCCCGTCTCCTGGCTAATTTGCATTCCCGTCGCCTTCCCTCCTGACACCTTCCCACCTGTCTCCCTCACTCCGTTCGCCTTCACTCTCGTCTCTTTCCCTCCCGTCTCCTTCCCTCTCGTCTCCTTCCCTCTCGTCTCCTTTCGTCCTGTCTCCTTACGTCCTGTCTCCCTGCGACCTGTCACCTTACCTCCTCTCAGCCTCCTCCCAGGCTGAGGTGAGCTATCCCTAGCATATCTCTCATTGTCTCCCCCACTTTATCTACTATCCCCACACCAGAGACATTGGCACACCCCACCCGCCATTGCCGCAACAAGCAGCCTCAGCTGTTCTAACTCCACTTTTAGTTCCTCCATCTTCGCACATCCCCTACACTCAAAACTAAAACTATCCGCCTGAACCTTAGCCCAGGACTTCTCACACCCGGACTTGACGAAGTCCACCCAGTTGCTGCAACTGCCGCATATTAAAGGCATGGTGGCCTTTACCTGTTGTTTGCACGGCGCCATCACATAATTTAGTCTTAATTTGATTGCTTTGTTAGCCTTGCATAAGGTTGTTTTTTTGTTCAAAACAACACGTTAGGCTGGGTTATTTAGGATTTAATTTAATATTCACTATATTATATTTGCTAACTGTGTCTTTTCTACTAAACACGCATGAGCCAAAAATATGCCTGCCACCTAGCAAATATGGAGAACACTGTGTGAACAAAACAATGAACTCGGTGTATACCAACTTACGCTAAGATCCTGCTGTTAATTCCTTTTTTTTTCTTACATAATGACTCACGAGACCCTCATCGGCTGAAAGTAGTTTCACTCGATATTTGGCTATTTATTATTCGATAACTACCTAAGTGAATATTCGTGCCGTTTACCACGAGTGGGGCAAGTGGACTACCATCTATGCAACTCGATGTACTGTAAATACAGCTGTCATCAGACGAGTCAACAAAGGCTGCTCTGGAGAGGCAAGCCACGCTCCTCGATCTTGTATCACGCACCAGATACTTCACCTTAACCTTGTTAGATGCTGGATGACATGATACCCTTAGTGTGCACAGCACACACCCAATTAAGCAGGAAGTTCACATACCACAGTGAAGTGCCCGTTGTGCACATATCATGTCGTACGTAAACAAATTGTACAGTATCAGTATAAACGTCCTAAATATAGAATACGTGCATTATGCTTTATAAACTGAGAACTATTCAAAGCATACGTCAGTTAATTCAGTAGTTAATCATTATTAAATGATATCTATGTGTAATTGATGCAAATGCATTGTCTCATAATTGTCTCTACGTGTCAGACAATTTATTGAAAATTATTTGATCGATATTTCCTACCCAATGACCTCCATCAACATCATCAAGTGCCGTGTCTGTTGTAGATTTACCCTCTATATCACACGATCACATGTGTATTGAAACAGTTCTACCGTGCTCTTTCCTAGTCAGGCTGCTAGACCAACAATGATTTTAATTCTTTGTCGACGTCTGCTTCTTTTCCCCTTAATATTTCTCCTTGTCACAAATTATTTCTTTCTCGCCACGTGGCCAATAAATGATGCTTGTCTTTTCCTGATTGTGTACGTAGTCTTCCTTGTGGCGTTTGCTGTCCTGTAAATGTCTTCATTACACAATATTCTGAGTATGTCATTATTAGCTTATGATGGAGCGCCCATTCTATTCCAAATATAAATTGTATATAACACGTTTATTTAAATGATCACTTTTATTTGAACACATTAGTAGAAGGTCATCCTTCACGATATTGAATAAGGATATATAGCCCAGTTATATTGTCTCACAATATTGAATAAGGATGTAGTCATGTCGTCTTGTCTCATAATAAGGATACAGTTGCATTGTCATGTCTCACGATAAGGATACAGTCACGTTCCCTTGTCTCACAATAAGTATACAGTCGGGTTGACCTGTCTCACTATAAGGATACAGTCACGTTGCCTTGTCTCACAATAAGTATACAGTCGGGTTGACCTGTCTCACTATAAGGATACAGTCACGTTGTCTTCTCTCACAAAAAGTATACAGTCGGGTTGACCTGTCTCAATATAAGGATACAGTCACGTTGTCTTCTCTCACAAAAAGTATACAGTCGGGTTGACCTGTCTCACTATAAGGATACAGTCACGTTGTCTTCTCTCACAATAAGTATACATTCGGGTTGACCTGTCTCACTATAAGGATACAGTCACGTTGTCTTGTCTCACAATAAGTATACAGTCGGGTTGAGCTGTCTCACTATAAGGATACAGTCACGTTGTCTTGTCTCACAATAAGTATACAGTCGGGTTGACCTGTCTCACTATCAGGATACAGTCACGTTGCCTTGTCTCACAGTAAGTATACAGTCGGGTTGACCTGTCTCACTATGAGGATACACCCACGTTGTCTTGTCTCGCAATAAGGATACATTCAAATTGTCCTGTCTCACAACAAGGATACAGTCACGTTGTCTTGTCTCACAATAAGGATACAGTCACGTTGTCTTGTCTCACAATAAGTATACAGTCGGGTTGACCTGTATCATTATAAGGATACAGTCAGGTTGCCTTGTCTCACAATAAGGATACAGTCGGGTTGACCTGTCTCACAATAAGGATACAGTCAAGTTGTCCTGTCTCACAACAAGGATACAGTCACGTTGTCTTGTCTCACACAATAAGGATACAGTCACGTTGTCTTGTCTCACAATAAGGATGCAGTCACGATGTCTTGTCTCACAATAAGGATACAGTTAGGTTGTCTTGTCTCACAATAAGGATACAGTCACATTGTCTTGTCTCACAATAAGGATACAGTCACGATGTCTTGTCTCACAATAAGGATACAGTTAGGTTGTCTTGTCTCACAATAAGGATACAGTCACGTTGTCTTGTCTCACAATAAGGATACAGTTAGGTTGTCTTGTCTCACAATAAGGATACAGTCACATTGTCTTGTCTCACAATAAGGATACAGTTAGGTTGTCTTGTCTCACAATAAGGATACAGTCACGTTGTCTTGTCTCACAATAAGGAGACAGTTAGGTTGTCTTGTCTCACAATAAAGATACAGTCACGTTACCTTGTCTCACAATAAGGATACAGTTAGGTTGTCTTGTCTCACAATAAGGATACAGTCACGCTGTCTTGTCTCACAATAAGGATACAGTTAGGTTGTTTTTTCTCACAATAAGGATACAGTCACATTGTCTTGTCTAACAATAAGGATACAGTTAGGTTGTCCTGTCTCACAATAAGTATACAGACACGTTGTCTTGTCTCACAATAAGGATACAGTTAGGTTGTCTTGTCTCACAATAAGGATACAGTCACATTGTCTTGTCTCACAATAAGGATACAGTCACGTTGTCTTGTCTCCCAATAAGGGTACAGTCACGCTGTCTTGTCTCACAATAAGGATACAGTTAGGTTGTCCTGTCTCACAATAAGGATACAGTCACATTGTCTTGTCACACAATAAGGATACAGTTAGGTTGTCTTGTCTCACAATAAGGATACAGTCACATTGTCTTGTCTCACAATAAGGATACAGTTAGGTTGTCTTGTCTCACAATAAGGACACAGTCACATTGTCTTGTCTCACAATAAGGATACAGTCACGTTGTCTTGTCTCACAATAAGGATACAGTCACGCTGTCTTGTCTCACAATAAGGATACAGTTAGGTTGTCCTGTCTCACAATAAGGATACAGTCACATTGTCTTGTCTCACAATAAGGATACAGTTAGGTTGTCTTGTCTCACAATAAGGATACAGTCACATTGTCTTGTCTCACAATAAGGATACAGTCACGTTGTCTTGTCTCACAATAAGGATACAGTTAGGTTGTCTTGTCTCACAATAAGGATACAGTCACGCTGTCTTGTCTCACAATAAGGATACAGTTAGGTTGTCTTGTCTCACAATAAGGATGCAGTCACATTGTTTTGTCTCACAATAAGGATACAGTTAGGTTGTCCTGTCTCACAATAAGTATACAGTCACGTTGTCTTGTCTCACAATAAGTATACAGTCACGTTGTCTTGTCTCACAATAAGGATACAGTTAGGTTGTCTTGTCTCACAATAAGGATACAGTCACATTGTCTTGTCTCACAATAAGGATACAGTTAGGTTGTCTTGTCTCACAATAAGGACACAGTCACATTGTCTTGTCTCACAATAAGGATACAGTCACGTTGTCTTGTCTCACAATAAGGATACAGTCACGCTGTCTTGTCTCACAATAAGGATACAGTTAGGTTGTCCTGTCTCACAATAAGGATACAGTCACATTGTCTTGTCTCACAATAAGGATACAGTTAAGTTGTCTTGTCTCACAATAAGGATACAGTCACATTGTCTTGTCTCACAATAAGGATACAGTCACGTTGTCTTGTCTCACAATAAGGATACAGTCACGCTGTTTATCTCACAATAAGGATACAGTCACGTTGTCTTGTCTCACAATAAGGATACAGTTAGGTTGTCTTGTCTCACAATAAGGATACAGTCACGTTGTCTTGTCTCACAATAAGGATACAGTTAGGTTGTCTTGTCTCACAATAAGGATACAGTCACATTGTCTTGTCTCACAATAAGGATACAGTCACGTTGTCTTGTCTCACAATAAGGATACAGTCACGCTGTCTTGTCTCACAATAAGGATACAGTCAGGTTGTCCTGTCTCACAATAAGGATACAGTCACATTGTCTTGTCTCACAATAAGGATACAGTTAGGTTGTCTTGTCTCACAATAAGGATACAGTCACATTGTCTTGTCTCACAATAAGGATACAGTCACGTTGTCTTGTCTCACAATACGGATACAGTCACGCTCTCACAATAAGGATACAGTTAGGTTGTCCTGTCTCACAATAAGGATACAGTCACGCTGTCTTGTCTCACAATAAGGATACAGTTAGGTTTTCTTGTCTCACAATAAGGATACAGTTAGGTTGTCCTGTCTCACAATAAGGATACAGTCACGCTGTCTTGTCTCACAATAAGGATACAGTCACATTGTCTTGTCTCACAATAAGGATACAGTTAGGTTGTCCTGTCTCACAATAAGGATACAGTCACGCTGGCTTGTCTCACAATAAGGATACAGTCACATTGTCTTGTCTCACAATAAGGATACAGTCACATTGTCTTGTCTCACAATAAGGATACAGTCACGTTGTCTTGTCTCACAATAAGGATACAGTCACGCTGTCTTGTCTCACAATAAGGATACAGTTAGGTTGTCCTGTCTCACAATAAGGATACAGTTAGGTTGTCCTGTCTCACAATAAGGATACAGTCACGCTGTCTTGTCTCACAATAAGGATACAGTCACATTGTCTTGTCTCACAATAAGGATACAGTCACGCTGGCTTGTCTCACAATAAGGATACAGTCACATTGTCTTGTCTCACAATAAGGATACAGTCACATTGTCTTGTCTCACAATAAGGATACAGTCACGTTGTCTTGTCTCACAATAAGGATACAGTCACGCTGTCTTGTCTCACAATAAGGATACAGTTAGGTTGTCCTATCTCACAATAAGGATACAGTTAGGTTGTCCTGTCTCACAATAAGGATACAGTCACGTTGTCTTGTCTCACAATAAGGATACAGTCACGTTGTCTTGTCTCACAGTAAGGATACAGTTAGGTTATCCTGTCTCACAATAAGGATGTTGTCTTGTTTCATTATAAGGATATATACTTGCTGTCCGATCTTAAAATAAGGATTTAGTCCTTCTGTCCTCTTTCACGATAATGTTAAGGATGTAGTCCAATTGTCCGCTCTCACAATAATTATAAGGATGTAATCCAATTGTCCTCTCTCACAATAATTACAAGGATGTAGTCCAACTGTCTTCTCTCACAATAATTATAAGGATGTAGTCCAGTTGTCCTCTATCACGATAATTTAATAAAGATGCATTGTATAGTCATGCTATTATGTCTCACAACACGGATGTAGTCCAGAACATCTTATTTCCAGTCATCCCACAAGGAACTTAGACGCCAGCATGGACGGTCAACATGAATTCAGCCAATAAAAAAATTATTAAATTTAAAATTGTTATGTTTTATGCCCAATGAAGTTTCGCGTCACTGGTCCCTCCGTGGTCGTCTTGAGTCTTGAGGCGGTGTGTTCCACATAACCCCTTATGAGGCTAACATAGGAATTTTGGTGCGCGTGGTGCGCGTGGTGCGCGTGGTGCGCGTGGTGCGCGTGGTGCGCGTGGTGCGCGTGGTGCGCGTGGTGCGCGTGGTGCGCGTGGTGCGCGTGGTGCGCGTGGTGCGCGTGGACAGGTGCATGAACAAATATTTTAAAACAAAATGGTGCAAATAACGTTTGGTTCAAATAACCTCCCCCCCCCCTCCCCCGGACAGTCGGTGGGGTGGACTGGTGGGTGCAAGGTGGTCGGTGCTCACAGCCAGCTGGAAAGGATTAATGGACGGGAGTGTTATTATTTCAGAGGGTAGTAAATACCAGGCTCTTATGATTATGGGATAGAATGAATATACAAATGTATTCATACGTTGTACTAAATTTTTATATATTCATAAGCACCACGTACTGTTTTGGGTACGGGTGCATGGGACTATAAGATGTTGTGGCAGAGAAATGTTGACGAGGTTATGTTTTATTTTGTAGAAAAAAGTGAGTTGGTGTTGTAATCTTCTTCTTTCTTATATCTGCCAGACAAGTTTGTGTCGGTGGTGTGTGACACTTGTTGTACAGCGGTGGTCATTTAGGGCAAATCGAGCGGCATGTCTTGTATTGTTAATGTTATTTTAGGTGTGTGGGTTCCAAGCTATGCTGCTCCGTATTTAAACGTTGGTCTTACTAACATATTAAAGGCTGCCTCTTTTACTTTTCCGAGTGCGTTCGTCCTTGCGAGCACACATTATCCTCGTCGCCTCGTTTTCCCAGGAAACTCACGCCACACGCTACCATCGAAGTTGCATATTGTGATTAAAACTCCACCCTCAACTGCATGATTTAACCTATCACAAATTCAGTTCGTTGATGTCCAGATATGTAATGTGCAAATAGTATATGTAACATCTGCAGTCGACTTAAAAAAAAGTGTCTATTTGTGTTCAAATCATCGAATGAATTTAGTTTAGTAGTTAGATCTGGTAAGGCTCAACATAGTGGATATCCAAAATGGTAGACAAGTACTGCGGGTCAGTGCCGATCATAGGAGTGACTTCTGTACTCTCGTCGATCACATGACGGTTACGAAATTTCACAAGGCTGAAATTCGTGAGTTTTCATCGTCTCCATTTTCACTTCAATTAATGCTTAACCAAACATTAAATAATGTAATATTGTATTTGATGATTTCACAAACACTGCAAACAACAGTTACACAGACGAGCTAGCATGTTGCATGTTGCATGTTGCAATGGACACTAGGTGGATTTGATATTTCACAAAATGAAATTTAAATGAAGCTAGCGAAAAAATCGAATTGAAGAGTGACTTTTAACCACTTTGTGATAAAAAAAATACTAATCGAGACTACGAAGCACTTGGCTTGACCATGAAAATATCGTGTAGTGCTGCCACCTGACGAATAACGCTGATTTTCACTGATGCTCTAGTGTTCTACTAGTTGTACTAGACAACAGAACAGAAAATGTTTCGGGCAGGCGATTAACACTCCTAAGCAAACTAACAAACTATCCTCGACCAATGCAGAAAATATCACTAGCCGTCTTAGTGTAACCCACCCACGTAATCTCGTGGTGTTTGCGCACATTATCCAATAGATGGCAACAGTGTCTGGCATCGGATTTGACAACTTCGACACGTTGACAATGACAGTTTACGCTATAATTTGGTTATATTTGTATCATAATGCGGCTTTGTAATTTGACTGATTTGTTTGGATTATCTGAGAAGTGCAGTTATCTAGTCTGTTTGATACATATCGGGATTTAACTTCACCCTCGCGTACCGTTGCTTTGAAATATACATAATATCGCCCGCGTTTGTGTCATCCAGTTCCTGGAATAAATTTGTTTTACTCTCCAGTTCGTAATCTGAGAGGATGCGGCGTTTAAATGTGATCAATAGAAAACAGGCATTGAAGAAGGTGAAGGAACTCGACGCATTCCCCAAGGTTGAGGAAAGTTACCAGGAAACAACTGCTACAGGAGGAGGAAGTATGTTGGTTTGTTGCGTTGGACATTTTTAATGTTATATAATGTCGGTGCACCCTTTTTACGTTTCTCAGCTGTCCAACAAGTAGACCAAATGATGTTTCTCAAAATAAAATTAATTCAACATTTGTCTTTTTGACTGATTCAATGTCTACTTTAAGCCCGTTTACACGAACGATTAGTTGTCTGATTGATCGGGTGACATTGTGTCACTCAACCAATTGGACACATTGTTTCTTGAAAGCAACATCACACGATGCATCCAATTGGTTTGGGGCAACGCTGTGTCGACTGATCAATTGGACAACTAATCACTCTTGTGAACGGGCCTTTAGTTTCTTGCATTAAATGATACCAGTTGGGTACCTGCACGAAGCTGTTATTTTAGTTTCAGTCGTGGTACTGATCTTTATCGCCATACTGGTATGGTCAGAAGTTGGTTACTACAGCTCAACTGACCTCATCTACAAGTATGAAGTTGACTCTGACCACAGCAGGTAATATGTCGTTATTAATTTTCTTGTAGGGTTACTGCTACTGTCACTTAATAGTATGAGTGGTTAATTTTGCATTTAGTTAGAAATTAGTTTTAGCAACTCAGATTGTGTAGTGGCAAAATGCCTTCAAAAATCTCTTAGAAAAGAATGTAGTTGTACTTCCTGTAATTTTATTGTATTGACTTTTTTTCATTTTACTTATGTTACTATGACATTCTAGCTGGAATGTGGTTTAAAAAGGGATTAGCATACATAACTAAGTTCAGCTGGTAGAACTGTATCTTTTTTACTGTATAATTTACAACTCTTGCTCTAGAAGCAGAAACTTTGTTATTTTAGTCAAATTAGTGCAAATGAATTTTTTTTACAAACTTGCATAATTACTTTGAAGAACATTTTCCTTTGATTTTCCATCAATGCTTGGCAAAATCACCTGGTTATTTTGGCATCAAATGGAAATACAGCTATTTATAAGTTTTTGTTAATTAGTTGCCATGTATCAACTTGTGTGCCTTTAATGTGTATGATTTGTTTTCCAGTAAACTGAAAATAAATGCAGACATAACAGTGGCAATGAAATGCAGTGGTAAGTTCGCATGTTTTAATTAGTAGGTGTGTCATCTGTGACGGTTGTAGATTTTATGATATAATAATGTTTAAGTTATAACAGAAAAATATTATTAAATTATTTTAGCATCTCCAGCGAGTGATAAATCGCTCATCTACCAGTAGATATATCAAACTAATTTAGGCATCAAGTTTGTTAGTGTTGTTTTGTTGTTTTCAAGGTTAGTTAAAAAATTTGAGGGATTTGTTACACTGCCGTTGTTTGTCCACAGATGTTGGGGCTGACGTGCTGGACATGACTGGCCAGAGTGCCAACACGTTTGGCGAGCTGCAGCACGATGATGCCTACTTTGAGTTGTCTCCAGATCAGCGTCAATACTTCACCTCATTGCAATATCTCAATGACTACCTACGCAACCAGTACCACGCTGTGCATAAGTTTCTGTGGAAGAGTGGCTTCTCTGGCCAGTCGGGCAACATGCCAGCTAGGTATGACCCATTTTATGCTGCAAGCATATTCATTTTAAACTGCTTGATATGTCTGATTTAAGCTGCTTCCACATTGCAGTTTTTGGCATGTCTCATTTTAGAATAATTTTATAACAAATCAAACCTATCTAGTATCCACTATGATTTGCTAGCTCATGTGTGCAAACTTGTTATTTAGATTTGATGAAATCATTGGACAAACTATTAATTTTGTTTAGGCTCAGTCAACATTTGGCGAAAAAGAGCAAAATTTACTCCTATATACACTAATACATGAGGCTGTTCAGAAATTACCTTAGCTTATGGTCAAAGTCAGTTATTTAAATGATTTTAACAAAAGTATATATTACTTAAACTGTTCACACACTACATATTTGAACATAAACGAATTTGTTTCACAATGGCCAAAATTAGTTGCAGAAGCAGTTTTAACTAAACTGTTACACAAATATACGATTCAACATATTGTATATTTGGCTAACTTTAGAAAATAATGTAAACTGCTATATTAATTTGTTATTAAATATGCTGCTTTTGTGATTTATCATTTATTACGTGTTTGTGGTTTCATCTCAGTTATGTACCACATTTAAATGTGTGCTATCCAAAACAACTAAGCAAACATTTTTTGGTAAGAGAAAACTTAATTTTAGAGAAGTGACTCAGTTTCTACTGTTCCTTATTTGTCTTAGAAGACAACAAAATCCCCCATCAACTCTTCCTAAAATTCATCTGGCATAATTCAGAGATTCTTGGAGTGTCCCTTTAGAAAGGTCAGTTCCCATGCCAACATCCTCAAAGGGAAATACTGTGTGAATGATCTGCTCATGACTGCCGATGCTTGTTGACTTTTGTGCAGTGAGGACAATCCAGACCGGCCAAAGGACGCTTGTCGTATTCATGGCACCCTAACTGTGAACAAAGTGGCTGGAAACCTGCATGTCACTGTTGGCAAGTAAGTACAGCCAATCTGATTTCTAAATAGTATATAGTCGGCCTTGCCTGGTGTTGCACAGAGGAAAAGGCAGCCACTGCAAGGGCGAATGGCTGTACACAGCCAAGTTTTGGTAGCCCAGTGCCAATGGCAATGATGGATAGTTTTGGTAGCCCAGTGCCAATGGCAATGATGGATAGTTTTGGTAGCCCAGTGCCAATGGCAATGATGGATAGTTTTGGTAGCCCAGTGGCAATGGCAATGATGGATAGTTTTGGTAGCCCAGTGCCAATGGCAATGATGGATAGTTTTGGTAGCCCAGTGCCAATGGCAATGATGGATAGTTTTGGTAGCCCAGTGGCAATGGCAATGATGGATAGTTTTGGTAGCCCAGTGCCAATGGCAATGATGGATAGTTTTGGTAGCCCAGTGGCAATGGTAATGATGGATAGTTTGGATACAACTTCATGCCACAAACCGTGAACATTTGACATAGATCACGTAACATGTAACAATCATAAAAAAAACATGCATAGAGTTGTTAACAATTGTATGTAACTACAAACTCCTATTGTTTCGAGTAACATAATCAATGTTAAGTGTCGACATAAGTTCCGTAATATTCCTGCCTCTGATGGAATATCGAATTGTTTTAATGAACAAACCCCCGTGTACACCTACAAAATGTCTGCCCCATACATGCAAAACTGAGAGAAATATGAAGGAACAGACAGACACAACCACAAACTACTTTACAATATACATATGTGTGTAATAATTGACCAATAGTCACATTTGACAGCTCACTTCAAAATGACATATCATGTCATAAATATGTCTATCACAGTTGCAATTTTCCTGAAGGCTTTAAGTCATAATCTTGATAATAAGGTAATCATGACTTAAACTTTTCAATAAAAGCTGGCGCATTCTCGGGCACACCGATGAAAAACTTTTCATTTCCGACGAGGTCATCCTCTTTGCTGCCACTGTCACTGCTTATATTGACGCTATATTTAGGGGAAAAAATTCCCATCAATATTCAGTGAAGTATAAACTCTAACTTTGGGGACAGTCTGGCAGGATCTCCTCCCATGCATCGAGGTCCACTCGCCTCTTTCCATCGCCTCCTTGGACCATTGGCCTCTGATCTACCTATTAACGATGTATTTTAAAAACCCACAAAGGTAATTACTTATTAGTTACATGTTTGCCGCTCACCCAATATGCTTTTCTACCTGTCGAAAAAAGATGGGCGTCACCATGGCGTCTTTACCGGAAAATATTGGCTTGTGCATAGCTTACATTGCTAAACTTTTGTTGTGAATCGCACATTTATATGATTAGGTCAGCGCATGTTACACAACATTTGTTGCAGAGATTAAATTTTCGAATCGGTTCTACTACTGTTGCTCTGGCCAAATCAACATGCAGCTCTTACATTGCATGACTGACCCATCTTATGTCGAATAAACACAAGAAAAATAAATAAATAAAAATAAACACAACAAAAGTTTAGCAATGTATGCGTAAGAAAACAAGAAAACACCTGCATGCCACGAGTGAGTAATTATTAATCACAAACCCCAGTTGGAAACTTGATCGTATTATGTCAGCTCATATTTACTTTTTCTCTGAAGTATACAGTTATGCCCCGGTGCCACCTATAACATGTGCATCAGTTCTTGTATGTTGAATGGCTTGGTTCATGCAGGTCATTCTTTTGGCCGTCTGGCAAACGTGTCCATTTAACACACATGGTTCATAGTCATGGTGAGATATCTTTGATTACTGTTGTCTTACTTCAGTTCACAGCAAGCAACACTGCCTTACTCATAATAATTATTAACTATTGTACATTGTCCAGAATTTGTGATATTATTGAAAGCATTAACTCTTCATTGAATCAGCTTTCACACAAAAAATTAGGGTGTCATTTTAAGAACATTTTGGCAGGATTTAATTTGGTGTTTTTAAGTCAGGAAAAACATGAGATTGCATGTTTTTTGATGGGATTAATAACTAAATGTTTCTGCTTACACATTTTGTGTCATAAGTACAAACAAATGACAGTATCTATATGTTATAAGCAGTTTATTAGGCAAGTGCTGCTTGACTGGTATGTGAGGTACACATATTCACAGTGTTTGTGTTAACTAACTAAATAATACTTATTGGTTTTGTTATAGTTATTGTAACTGTTTTATGACTAAATTGTTACAACAAATGATCATGGACTGCCTACATTGACACATTTATAGTCTGTTGGTTTTATTGCCAGCCTCCAAAACCTCTCTGAGATGATGTTTGTGACATTATTACCCATATATGGAACAGTTTGACCCAATCCCAGCATGCTCCTTGCAGGGCCATTCCATGTCAAATCGACCAATTCTCAGGAAATTTCAAAAGTTAATGTCTCAAGATTTTTTTAGTTTTAACTAATGAATAAGTAGCTATGCCTGAGCACTTCTGCAAAAGAACGAAGCATTTACTTGCAAATTGTGTCTGTAATGCCCTATAATGTGAACAGGTGTCCAACATTCTCATTTCGGTGCTGAAATTCAGAAAATATTTTTTTAATTTTAAAGTTTAAGGCTGAATTATTCTGAAAGCATAGCAACTAGAAGCCTACTGAACTAATATGTTATTGTCAGTATCCCTGACAATAGATGGTGGCAATTTGGACATTGTACTGTAAAACAACACTGAAATACCGACTGCTGAAATCCTTCTCTGAAATAAAAAATACTCCATTTTCGTGCGAACAATATTTCCATTGTCTTTTGCCCTATCATTCTTGTATATACAGTAGATAAACTGTACCAATATGTCTATAATATATATTATATTCAGCAAATGTTAGGTATATAGCTTGAAACAGATAAAAATAATGAGTGCGTTTTGGGGCGCTTACACCCTGTTCACATTATAGGGCGTTACAGACACATTTTACGTGCACATCCTTAGTTTTTTCGCAGTCAGAAGTGCTCATGTGTGGCTACTTAGTCATTTGTTAACATTTAAACACGTTCTGAGACATGAACTTTTTGACCATTGGTTGCTTTGATACAGAATGACCCTGCAGCAAGAATCCACTGTAACTGGTTAAAAATGATGCTTAATTAGTAAATGTCTGTGTTAGATGTGCAGTATATGATGCAGTCCAGGATGATGTTTGTGTTCTGAGCATAGGTTTTGTTGTGTCTTTCTCCAATAGGCCCATTAAGCTCTCCTCTGGTCGTCATGCTCATTTCGCAGGGCTCGTTGAACAATCAGGTGAGGTGTCTGAACGCCACAGCAATTACTTATGATCTCTCATATCTACTTCATTGAGCACCATCATCTGTAGACTTTATAGGTCATGACTTTGTTTAATTAAAAACATAGTTTTGCTCATTGAAATAAGACCACTACAAATAAACAATGTTTGTGTCCAATGATGAAATGTGCACCTGTTGCTTGCATTTTTATTCAACATAGGGCTAGTCAATGCACCAACAATAATGCCAGTTTAGTAGTTGTGAGTAAGGTTTTAGTAGTTTACTCATCATTTGTCTCTCTATTCATATTACATGTGCGAAAATTATCAGAATGAATAAATATGAAATGTGAAGTCTTTTGTTTGCCATTTTACCATAAGTGGCTTGTGGTTGGTTCGTGAGTGGCACCTGTTGCTATTGTTACGCCTTGTTGTCGTATTTGTATCTGTTTCTTGTAGTCATGGTTGCTTCTGATGTATTGTAATAGAGATGTGGATAGAATACATAAAACTGGCCATTAACTATTTAAACCAGCATATGTGAAGCAATTAGCCATATGTGAAGCAATTAGCCAAATGTGAAGCAATTAGCCATATGTGAAGCAATTAGCCAAATGCTTTAGTTTGGGATGTCTTCCTTTCAGATTACAATTTCTCACATCGAATTATTCACTTTTCCTATGGCTCGCCAACATCTGGTGTTGTAAACCCACTGGATGGAGAGGAAAAAGTCACAACTTCAAGTAGGTTTAGACTTACAGTGCCTATGACATGGCTGCTGCTAGTTCTAATTCCTTTTGTAAAACACTTTAGCCAAATAAAATACCTTCACTGAAACACTCCACGACTTTACACCTACAGATGATGCACTTGTCACTAAATGCAATCTAATCCAGTCATGCCATTTTGTGATATCAACAGGGTATATTTCCCAGGAGGCACGCTTTTGCAAAGTGTTTGACGACGATTACGTAGGTCGTAACTAGAAACAATCGAAGAAAACATGCGTAGCAGTGCAGACAATTGTACGTTAACTAATTCCTGACCCCCACTGACGTCATTTCCAGTTTCTCTCACACTCAAAATAAAACTCTCGTTTCCTGGCGGTAATTGCATACTTGAATCAAATATTTACATATCTAATTTGCCAAGACTTAGCACATGAATTAGTTTTAGATTTTTTTACATGGAATATGATCGAAAATACCAAAAACTGTGTCATAGGCACTTTAGGCATTGCATCCTTTGCAACAATCTAATACCAGATATAATCAGCATTATTTCATTTACTGTTTCTTCCTGTCTTGCCAGCGTAACATTATATGTTATTTGACTTGGGAATTGGGGATTTATTTCGCAGTTCAGAAATTAAACAGTAAATACCTTCACCTTTACTTAGTATACAAATTCACGAAGGGAAAATACAAACTTTCACATTTCTCAACAACAAAATAAGTTCTCTTATTGCTGGCATCACAATAGGCATATTAAGTCCAAGATGATACTGAAAGGAAGTACATGATTTTATATTTTCATGGGAAAATTAGTATGTGTTTCCGACACACATTCTTTTGTGTTTTATTCTGAAAATGTTTCATTAAATGTTAAGCCTTTTTGTATAGAGATGCTTTGAATCAAGAAACCTATGCAACTAATAAATCCTCTGGCATTTTATTTTGGCACATTTCCTATGATGTTTCATAGCTTTCATTCATTCACAACTATTGAATATAGTGGGGAGGTAATGTAGCTTTGAGAACACTGGATTTTCAGTCCAGAGAACAAGGGTTCGAATCATTTTGGTGCTGTTTCGAAACTGGCAATTTCGTTCACCCCAAATTGCCACAGTTCACTCAGCTGTATACACAAGCACCTGGCAACAGATAGAGGTGGATATGTGAATGAAGTCTTCATGTAGTAATTGCAGCATGGCTGAATGCTTCCCAGAGAAGTCGATTTGGTGTTGGAATGAATAGGTCTGCCAAAGGGTGAAGTGTAAAGGGCTTTGAGCGGTCCAACAGACTGGATACCGCGCTATATAAGAACATACCTTTAATCTTTTTGCAGTGTGCTTAACTGTGTTTGTGATTGTTCCACAGACTACCACATGTTCCAATATTTTATCCAAGTGGTGCCAACTGAAGTGCACACATCTCTCAAACATGTGTCCACCTATCAGTATTCAGTGACCGAAAGCGTAAGTGGACATTAGAAGAGTTACAAAGGTTGGCAGAGCATTATGCTGGCCAAAGGCCAAACTTAAAATATGGATTCAACAGATGGCCATTCAGTTTATGTGATAAGATTACCCAATACCATATCTGATTACAGATAGAATATTTGTTTTTCTTCTTGTGAAGCTCCTTTTGTACAAATGTGTACCAAAATAAATATTTTATGAAAAACTTTCAGTGGTTTTAGTGTAAGCATTGTGTGGAGCAAGTACAAGAATTTGTTCCTAGGAAAGTAGATCTGTTGCATTGTTGAATTATTCATGAATTAAATCTGTAATAAATGCAGACATTTAGACTACACTAACTATTATGTAAATGCTAAAGAAATATTTTATTAGTTTACCCAGTTGGGGCAACCAGGTATTGTTGTTTGCAGAATCGGACTATTGACCATTCTCAAGGAAGTCATGGCGTCCCCGGAATCTTCTTCAAATATGACCTTTCCTTCCTGAAGGTCAAAGTGCGAGAGGAACATAAGCCTTACTGGCAGTTTCTTGTGAGGCTCTGCGGGATCATTGGAGGAATATTTGCCACCTCAGGTATGATCTAGATGACTGTACACCTAGTGACACTGTGTATGGAATTACACTTATGTTTTACCTTCCCCAAAATACTTAAGATATCACCACCACAATTTCAAGACCGCATTCAATAACTAACAATGCAACTACTTTGGTGTAGCAAGGTTGAAACAACTAGAGCCGAAACCATGTAATTTGGTGTGTTTCTGAAGAATCGATTCAATCAGTAAGACCAGGGTTTAAATCTTCTTGATACCGTTTGAAGCCAGGGCATTTTTGTTCAGTCCACATTTCCCCAGTTCTCTCACCCACATAGTGACTACCTAGTGGCAATGGAAGCGGATTTCATGTACTGATATCGTGATGGATGAATGCTTCCCAATAAAGTTGTACAGGTGTGTTAGTATTAGAATGAACAAGTCAGGTGATAGTGCAAGAAGTGTATATTCGTCTTAAGCGATAGGATCAGCGATATATATATATATAAAAGAACCATATCTATACATTTCTCTTTGGTGCCTTTTGCAGGTATTTTACACGCCATGATCCAATTTCTTATCGATGTTGCCTGCTGCAAATACCACTGGGGCAAATACAACACCCCCAAGGAGCCAGTAGGCGAGACAGTGCCAGTGCAGAGTTTGGCTGCAGATTATACGCCACTACCCGAGTCCACGCCAACTGTAAACCTTCTGCCCCCTGACCAAGAAGCCCCGACGTAGTTCGGTTGAGGACTTCCTCTGCTGCTGCTTCTGACAGGACTCTGTACAGCGAGCACCGGGATTGTTTCATTCCAGGGTCACCAGGGTTTTTGTGTAACTTGCACATGTGCTCTCTACAATACTGGGCAACAAGTTCATAGGGGTGTTGTAATACAGGATCATGTGCAGTTCTCGTTCACGGTGAGCGCATGTGACAGCAAATGTGAAATCACTTGAGACCAAAGAAATAAAATGTGCCTAGAAAATAAGCGGGATATTCCGTCAAAAAACCGGGAAAGAGGGACCAAAGGAAAAAAGTGGTGTTTCCCATCCAAAAGCAGGTGTCCCCTGTAATTTACAAATGTTGAAATCTCTATTTTAAAATGTGACATGGACAATTTGGTCAGAAAGATGTCCTTTCAGTTTAAACATCTATTGGATTAAATCATCTTATAACAATTCCAATTCAAAATGTTATTGGCTGTGCCTGCCATGGTGAAGTAATTGTGTAAGTTGCAGGGACACTGTTTGGCCTCATTCTGTTGCCCAGTATTGTAGAAGTGCACACAAGAAGGGCCATTCAGGGTGGATTTTCAGAGCTAGAAGTGTGCACAGTTTCCACAGAAACTAGCAATATTTAGTGGACGTGTTAGAGAGTTATTGTTCAAAACGATATCCCAAGTGTTGCGTCTTGGTGCGGACAAGTTGACATGTGGGCAACTTTACCAGAAACTTGTGTAAACAGTTGTTGAGTAAAAATTCACATGTAAACAGTTGTTGACTAGAAATTCATATGTAAACAGTTGTTGACTAGAAACTCGTATGTAAACAGTTGATTATTTGTGAAAATGTTCATCAAGTTGATGACTAGAAACACCAGCAAATACTTAAAGGACCCTCCTCATTTCGATTTTTTTTAGTCGCGGTTCAAATTAATTTTGCGAAATATCAAATCTACTGGCAACATGCTAGTTCATTTGTTCAACTTTTGTGTGTTTTGGCCCAGTAAAACAGCATAAATTCTATATGCTGAATCTTTGGTGTGTTCATACAATCAAGGACAACGTCGTTAGTAGTACAGGGTGCCTAAATAACTAGCAATTAATAGCTATGCACTTGATATATAAATATACATGTGTGTGCATATATAGAATATATTTGCATGTACAATTAAATGTATATATATGTATATATATATATATATATGTACATTTAATTGTACATACAAATGTATTCTGTATATATATATATATATATAATTTTATAATCGTAAAATATTGCACCATGTATGCTAGAGAGCACTATGGGAAACAACAACCTGGTTGTGGCTCTTCAGCCAGATCACACTTGGGGTTAATTATATAATATTTATTCCAATTCCCCATCAAAAATTCCCAAATACCAATTCCAATTCTATATCAAAATAAGAGTGTGTGAACAGAACAAACACAGACGTACTCAACACCGAACAATAACATCTATTCCAGAGCAGCTTTACTTAATGTCTGCATATTATGGTAAATGGCAAACAAATATGATATACACAACATATACTTTATTGATTGTTTGCATCGAATGATTTGAGTTAAAAAGTGATATGATGGAATTGAAAATAAAACACCCTTTACAATTCCGGAATTGCAATAGGCGTTTTAATTACAATGTATTTGACCCCAAGTTAGGAGGCAATTGGCAATAGATATGTGTCGCTGATGATCAGCTGATATTTTGCACAATTTGGGCTTTATTGGTACTTTCATAGTACATGGCTATGCCGTGATTCACAGATAGTGAGTGAAATGTTTAAACTACAGAAACTGTTGCCATTGATGACGGTTTTAACAGGATTAGTTTTCACCAGTGTGTGCACACAATTAATACTGAAACGCTGAAAGGAAATATGCCAGTTTCCGTTCACACAGACTTGGATGTCATCATGAGAGATTAGATATTCATACTGATTATATTCATTTTTAATTACTTTATACTGATATTGTGATGGGAGTTTGTTGAAAGGTCTTTAATAAATATCACAGAAATGTTCTGTACATTCTCAAGTCTGCTTCATGCAACTATGTGTAGGTTTGACTGGAAGTGACTATGATCACTGCAAGCCTTATTAAATATTTTTATTTTGTAGTTTCAATTTGTATCTGCCTAAACGACTTAACCCACAGTCAACCATAAGTTACGGGTGGGAATTTGTTGAGTACCACTCTGTTTAAGTTCAAATATCATGCATGGACTATGTCCATTAGACATGTGAATTTGCAACATACTATTGTCCAGCCGTCGTGACCTTCAACCCAGTGGTGTATTTAGGAAGAGGGTCAAGCTTAGTCACCCATTAATTTGTCATGCTACAATGTAGAGGTGCAGCAGGTTATACACAAACAATTCTTATCCACAAAACAAAGAGGGGCACGACCAAATCCCCTCCCCCGATGTTTCAGTCACATGTCGGTCGTGTGCTCTGAAAACATGAAGTCTGGCTTGGCTAGCTGCTTTCCCAGTTCAAACTAGATTGCTAACTGCAGTTCACTGTCTGTGTAAACCAATCGCATTTATTATCAGTAGCCATGCATGCACACTCCCGCATGCACCAAGAGTAGAGAATGTTCTGTGGTTATTCAGTGTGTGCAAATAAATACATGCACACACACAACACACATGCATGTATAGTATCTAATAAATATACACACACAACACACACATGCATGTATAGTATCTAATAACTACTGTTACCGACTGAAGTAATTGTACAACATTCACCCATACACCCACTGTGTGTCAAGTGATACACTCAACAGTGACCTTGGATACTATGAATACGCTTCACTTGAAAGGCTTGTCGAGTGTAAGTTTCTTCAGTTTCTGGACTAAGGCAATCAAGCTCAAAGTTCTGCTTCAAGGCATCAACAGGATGACACATTAATGTGGTATTTGTAACACCAATGTTTAACTACTTGACATTGAAAGCGTCTCGTGATGTTGCACCACTTTAGGTAACATAAGTGATATGCATATTACTCTTTGAATAGATTTCAAATATGAACAATACCAAGAATGCATGTGTATGACCAACAATTATATTGATATAACAGAAATTGTTTGACTAGATTACACAATTGTTTTCTAACTGGTGCAGGGTTCACGCATGTTTTTATTGAGACGACTTGAAACAGACATCTGTGAGGTATACATACAACTATCTCAGTGGCCTAAACCGGAATAACCCAGATTTGTTATCAATAATCTGAGGGGCAACAGTCTAAAGCTAAGGAAGATGTACTCCCGTGCAGAAATGTGTAAACACTTCACAAATCGTGCCATCAATTGTTAGAATAAACTTCCTGAAGAAGTCATGTCAGCATCTATTCCAAACTTTTTCAAGAAGAAATTGCACTCTTTAGCCATCGGCTGAAAGAAACTCTAAAACTAGTACTCTCACCGGTAACCTAGTGTTTATTGTGAGACAACCAAGGTACTATATGAACATGACAATAACAACATAACAACAACGGTTTTGGATCAGTACGTGATATAAAAGGCATTCGAACATCCGCAGTAGAGCCATTGTTGTTAAAGCGGTGGTGTAGACCTCTAATAGGAACCAAGTTCTTTATGGCATTGAGTTTGACATGCCTCGAGTTCCTTCCAACACTTCGTTTCACGCCCCACCTTGGATTTATTATAGGGGCAACCACTTCTCATGCACGCCATGTAATTTTTCCAGCAACCTTTCAAGCAGGGAGCCACATCTGGATCCTTGGCACCACTGCCCAGCCATGGCAGCAGGGCCAACGTCAGGAGGAGGAGTGTCTGGAAACGACAGAGTACATGTGATGTTTCAATGAATGTATCAACAGGACGCATATCTCGATTATTGCAACAACAACAAAATTATGGTTAAAATGATGCAGATGCGCAAGCAGGCTAGTAGCCAGGGGAGTTCGGGGGGTTCACATGAACCCCCTTTTTGTGAACCCCCATTTCCAAAAATATTAACTCTTTAAAAAATGTGAACTTAATATGAACCCCCTCCCAAAAGCATGAACCTCCAATAATATTAACATAATAATATATTTTCATAATAATATGAAACTAACAATATTTTTTTCATATGATTGGTGGGTTCATGCTTTATAAGAGGGGGGGTCACGCTATAGAGAGAAGGTTTCATGCTTTTGAGAAGGGGTTTCACATTTTAAAAAAGAGGGGGATTTACATTTATGAAAATAATATTATCTTCATATTATTTGGGGTTCACGCTTTTGAGAATCTTATTCCAACTATAAATGTGTTAACAAGTACAGACAGTCGCTAAGCCGTTATTCGAAGAACATGAAGACTTGTAAGCAGAAAATGTTATTTTTTTTCAGAAAATTTATGTTCACTGAACCAAAGTTAGCAAGCCAGTTACTCTCTTTGTTGTGGTGGTATGCTATATGGCCTCCAAACATTCATAACATACACACACACACACACACACACACACACACACACACACACACACACACACACACACACACAAAAGCATAGGGCAGACAAAGGTGTGCCCATAGTGTATACGCAAGCCGTGAAACCAGCACAATAGTGCAGAGACATGGAAAATCTAAAAAAAGGAACAAAAACTTACAACAACATAAAGAAGCCTGGAAAGATGTATACTGGGAATTACCAAGAGAGATAGGAAAACTAGCAAATGGATCAGAAAGCAAACTAAAAATCAGGATATCATAAAAAAGTTAAGATCAAGAAATGGAGATGGGTGGGACACCTTGCCAGACTAAGGACAACATGTGGACAAATATAACAACAGAATGGAAACCAATGACAGATTATCGAAGTCAGGGACGACAAAAAACTAGATGTAGTCGGAGAGATGAAATTGTAAAGTTTGCTGGCATGACATGGGTGAGAACGGCACAGGACAGAAGTAATTGGTATGAACTTGGTGGTGATGATGATGATGATGATGATGATGATGAGTCTTCTTATATTAATTACAATGGGATTACTAGTATCATTCACCCTACTGGCTGCTGCAACACAACGTAAGCAATGCCTATGGTGATTCCTTACTCTAACCACCAATCAGGTAGCTTGATGTGCCCCTCAATCTCCCTCTTACTCTGCACAAAGGTTTGCATAATTTCTGGGAATGATCACACTCGATCCCTACATTTGACAGCGATTATATGACATCAATTTAGACTTAAACATGTGACTGTGCTTCTCATAATGTTGACTGCTTCTCATCACTTTTGTTTTGACCTCGCACCTTCTAAAGTACCCCTGTGGCTGTGGCAAGAAATGTTATTGTCTCAAGTATGGGGAGAAAACGCGGACAGACAAGTGTCGCGCAAGCTTCTTCTGCAATGAATATCCTGATGTAGTACGTAGGCTTAACCCTTAATAACACTTTTTAAAATAATGATTAAACTATTTTGGTGGAACTCCCTGACTTTAAAATTGCTGCGGGCACACATCGCTATGCTCCGAACTGCACCAACTTCCGTTGTTATCACTCATTTTGGAAGTTTCAATTTGGAGTGATATTTGGACAGTTAAAAGTGCAATAAATGCAACACTTGATAAGCCATATATAAGTCCATCGTGAACCTCAAACTATGTGGTGTTATGGAATTAACGTTTTGTGGTCGAAAAAAAAGAGGTAATTGATTTGTTTTTGCATGCAAATTAGTAGACAATGATTTGTTTTTAACAAGCAAATTAATAGGCATTGATTTGTTGATAACGTGCCGATCAGTACGACAGTAGGCACTGCTTTATATTTAACATGCAGATTAATATGCATTTACTTATTTAACATGCAGATTAATAGGCATGGATTTGTTTTAACATACAAATTAGCAGGCATTAAATTACCATTACTTCAATCAACTAACCACGGTTTACAGTTCCATGTAATATTTTGTTTATGTTTTGAAATGCTTGGTGTGTTTCATGGTTGTCTCGGCTGAGTTCTCTCCTTCTGGGTTTGGTGCCTGCAATCATATGTGGTTGCCGCCCACTGCAGAGCTTTCTTCTATGTGTGCTTCTTCTTTGGCAGAGCAGCTGTCCCTCTCCACTCTGGGCGCGGGCGCTGATGCAAAGCACCAAGGAAAGTGTTGACTTCTGTCTTGAGCTGGTCTCTCTCCCTGATTCCAACTATTTCCTCTGGGAGTTCATTCCAGAGGTGGGAGGCAGTTGGTGGGAGGCAGAATGTCCTCTTATGACCAGCAGTGTTCGAGGGGGAATCACCACAGCAGCTGTGTAATTCAATTAATTAACTTTACCAAAATGGGTTAATTTAATTTCATTGACAAATTCCCAAATAACTCTCAGTTAAGTGCTCATTTAGCAGTTGATATTACTGGATAGTTCACATCCATGTTACCCAGGCATTTCCTGAAGGCCTGCTGTCACTATTCCAGCCATTACCCGAGAGAGATCAGGTTCAGGCCTGTATGAATGGGAAGGAGAATACCACAGAGCACATAAACACTGTACCAACTGGAGTTGGTAGGTCATACAGGCACCTGAATTGGAGGAAGGCCTAGACAATAGAATGTCCTTTGGAAGGGTTATTAGTTGATGGCATAGCGTGGCTTCAGCAAATCTCTGCTTAAAGTAAACATTTGGGGAATCTTGCAGCCAAGTGGACCTATCCAGCCAATAATTTGTGTGCGTGTGCGTGTGTGCGTGCGTGCGTGCATGCGTGTGTGTGTACCTATAACGATTAATGGGGAGATATAAAGAAAGGAAATTTAGCTTCATTTTGGGATCTTTTTACACTACCAACTTAAGCCAAAAGCATGTCAGTTCTAGTGATGCATAAACAATAGTGAATACATATTTAAATGCTAGTGTGTAAAGGGGAAACCTAATGATTTTGTATAAAGCACTGCATAAATAACAACACAGTGCATAGAAATTATGTCTGTAGTTGCCCGGTTTTGTTAGTTTGGTGGTTGAATACAGGAGAAAACCTGCGAATCTTCAGCCACAACTTTCAATCCTTTAAGAAAAAAGTAATTCTCTTAACCTGAATCCACAACTTTTAAAATGTGACCAAATGCCCCATGAATAAATGTCTTGGCACGCAAACATTGTATGAGCAAATCTCTTTCCAGCAAAGCTACAAAATACATTTTTGTCTTGTGATTTTAGAACTGTTTTACACGTGTAAACATTTCTACCAACACATGATTTAATTGATAATTACTAATTGAATTAAAATTAATTGTTAAGTTAATTAAAGAATTTGGAAGGTTAATTTAATTTAATTGACCTGAGAAATGTATGAGGTTAATTAATTCAAGTTAATTGCTCCATGCCTGACCTGCTTGTGGCGCTCTCTGTATTGGGAAAATATGACCCCCTTATGTGAACAGGGATCAGGAAGGGAATTCAGTGCCTCAAGCAACTTCCCAGTATGAGACCTACTCACACTACAAACTCTTCTGATGTCCCTCAAATCACAACACTGTCACAAGTATAATTATCATTTATAAAGAACTAAAATCTAGACAATTATAATTTATATCATATGATGTTATAAATAATAACAAATTGAAATATTACATAAACAATTATTATGATAGGATCAAATATAAAATCTCGACAATTACATCATATAGAAAAAAATATATATAACACGATAAATAAAGTATGATGGGATAAAACAATTAAAAAGAATGAAACTATAGACATAATGATTTAATAGTACACTAAATTACTCTTAAACACTTTAACACTTCGTAAATCTTTGGGTAGCACATTTCACCACTTTAATGTACAGACTTTGAAAGCACGCTCTCCCGGTGTCTTTCGCTTCGTCCTTGTTACATTTAGTGTTTTAACGAAATCTTAGTCCACGCGTGCAATGCGTTGAAAGTCAACATACACACCTTGTATTTGACGCGGAACTCGACTGGCAGCCAATGGAGTCGTTTGAGTGTTGGAGTTATATGCTCATACTTGCCAACTCTGCACAACACTCGTGCCGCGGTGTTTTGTACCATTTGTAGCTTCTTGATAATGTATTTGGGCAGTCCAGTCAGTAGAGCATTATGGTAGTCAATATGACTATGCACCAGAGCATGAATCAGCTGCTCTGCACTTTGGAGATCGAGATACTTCCTTATCTTGCTGATGTTATAAAGTTGCGGATATGCCGCCCAACATTTCGTCTTAATGTTTTTCCATCAACATGAGCTTATCAAAGTTAGCACCCAGATAGCACACAGTATGTTGTCTGGACTACACTTTCGTGTTTATTTGTGTGTTGGTGCAGGTTGCTAGTTGTCGTTGTGTACCCATCAAGGTGTAGGGGACGGCAGTCTTAGATGAGCCAGTTTTCATTCATTTTTATATCTAGGGCACAATCATATTCATAAGACAAAATTGTTTTACTCACACAAACTATGATTATTAGAAGATAACTTTGTGCCGAGATAACATATCTAGCATGCATAGATAATTATACGTACCTGATTCAAATAGAGTTGGTAAGCTGGCTCAACTAACACTTAGTGTGGGGTAAGTTGAGCCACAGGGTAGCGTCAGTTGGGTAAATCCTTTATTTGTATAATGCACGTAGGCCTTGTACTAAGATGTCATAACTACTCAACCAGCAAACCTACATAATGGGCATAACATAATGGGCATAACATAATGGGCATAACACGTCGACACACTTAATAAATACTGACGCATAGGCCAATTGCAACAAGTGCAGCTAACTGCTAATGTGTTGCCTTGTCCCATTTTGCTAGGAAAAATTAATTCCTTGATTTATTTTGGGGCAAAGAACACTCGTCTTCGTTCTTTAACCGCTGCTCAACTACCCGCCCTTAAGCCTTTGGTGGCTCAACTACCCGCCCTTAAGCCTTGGGTGGCTCAACTAGCCCCATTTCAACAATTAAGCTTGTTTGATTAACTTATCAATAATGCGCGAAGTGATGAAAAAATCTTCTCTGTGCATAGTTAAACCATTGGTAAGTGCACAAACAACACAGTCTGGTCACGTGCTCAGATAATCAAGTCTCGTCCCGTGCATTTTTTTCCACACCAGCAGACACTATTAACAATCACCAACAGTTTTGGAAAACATCAAAACATACTACTAACACACATTTTCTTACTCTTGTGACAAATGGCACTTATTGCATGTCAATCGTAGTCTAATAGCACGTTCAGTCACCGGGTGGTACCAAGTAACTGTCGCTGCTGTAGTTTCCTGGGAAACGTGGGTGGCTCAACTAACCCAGTGGCTCCATTAATATTGCCTTCCCCTACTCGGTCTACGCATCGTTCTTTTTAAATATTCCGCTGTCACTGATATACTGTTCCATTGGCTCACGTTCACTATTCATAGAACCCAGGTAGAAGCCACAGTTCACTTGATGATCATCAGCATGTGCATGTCTTTGTTTCCCGTGCTCGTGGATGACACTGAAAACGGGGCTAGTGTACTATGTGAATTATGTGGGACCCAGACGCGATCAACTTCGTCGACATTAAACATGTGGCACGCCCGATGCGACGACGCCAGTCAGCAGACGAAGAAGGCAGGTTGAGTCTGCCGAAATATTCTGAGCGAAATATCACATACCATACACAAATATCACATTGCAAAGGATAATGATACTTACGACATATTGTTTCATGGTGTGTTTTGCAGACCGTGATGTTCTTGCGCTACTGTGTGGATTCTTGCTGGCCAAACGATATGAAAGGACCGCATTAATTCTAACGCCCTTTATGTACTGTACACATTAGCATCAAGAGCGACCGGTCAAGGTGAACCCTTTCCGTGAAGTGGATACATACTGAATTCACTCATGGTTATCGACAGACAGCGCGCGTGACACCCCATACGTCTCCCTGCCAGAGTGATCAACCATACAGTATGGGTATGTTAGGCGCGTGTTACGGGCGTTGGTCCAGCACCTCGGTGGGATACTGACTGAACAACTGGCAAAAGACCGCATGTGGACAGTTGAGGCAACAAGTTAATTGCTTAAAGAAAGGCTAAAAGGCTACATGGGCATACAACCAGGCGTACACTTGTAGTAGCAAACCTCGGGCGTGCTGAACGTCTACTTCTGGAGAGAGGGAGGGTACAACTGCCATAGTTAGGAAATATAGGCAGTTGGTCAGAACACTAAAACAGACGCGGGTTGAGCAGGTAATACTGTCAGGGATTTTACCAGTAATGGGCAGGAGGGGTCACAAATATCGAAATTGTCAGGGATGGCAATTAACATGTTAGTCCAGAAGCTATGTAGGGAAGAGGAAGTTGGATTTATGGGGAAGTTTTGTTGGGAGGGCTGATATGTACATGAAGGATGGGCTTCATTTAAGTGGAAAGCGGGCGGCAGTATTCGCGGACGAACTTTCAGCAGCAGTAGATAATGACATGGGTGCAATGACAAATATTTTTGGTAGTAAACATTGTTTAAACTAGAAGTGCAGGGGAGTTACCTAGAGGTGTCTCAAGCAGAACAAGAGGCCACTAGTACAGACAAACCAATATCAAATCGTCCGAAAAACATCTCTGAAACAGGTTATAGATGCGTATGTTTAAATGCAAGGAGTATAGTAAATAAGAAAAACGAATTAAACATTATGGTAGAAGATATTGACCCTCATATAATTGGTATAACTGAATCATGGGCCAACATAGATATAGCAGATGCTGAATTAGGACTGACAGGATACATAATGTTTAGGAAAGATCGAATAGGAAGAAGGGGAGGGAGAGTTATTTTATATGTTAAAGAATCTATTCAGGCTGATGAAATAAAACTAGAAAGGGAAGCAGATTGCGATGAAGCTGTTTGGTGCAAAATTATTTCAGGAAATTCAAAATTAACTATTGGATTAGTTTACCGAAGTCCAAACATAAACGAAGAGGACAACACAAAAATAAAAAACGCTATAAAGGAAGTTAGTAAAGGGGAATGTATCATAATGGGAGATTTTAACCATGGACACATACAATGGAATTCTCTAGAGAGCACAGGGAGTGAGGACCAATAATTTCTATTTTAATCCAGGATAGCTTTCTTACTCAGCACGTGCTAGAACCAACCAGGGCAGAAAATGCATTATATATATAGTTTTGTCATCACAAAAAGAATTAGTGGACAATGTAAAAATACTTGAACCATTGGGTAACAGTGATCATAATCAAATACATTTTGACATCAATGTAAAATCAGAAAGTAAAAATAAGAAAACGTACAAGAGAAAATTCCACAAAGGTAACTACAAAGATATGAGAAAATACTTAGCAAAGCTAGATTGGAATAACATGCTGATGAATAAGACCGCAATTGAATGTTGGAATATTCTAAAATATGAAATTGAGAGTATCAGCGATAAATTTGTTCCCTTCCAAAAACAAGGAAAACGGTGTAAAAAGAAACACTTGTTAAAAGAGGCTATTAGAAAATAGTGTTAAAACAAACTGTGTGGAAGGTTTATAGGCGTACGAGAAAGGAAGAAGACTATGCAAATTACAGAGGCACTTAATGCAGCTACAACTGAAATCAGACAATCTAAAAGAAGCTATGAGCAAAAAACTAGCATGTAACATAAAAAATGACAGCAAGAGGTTTTATGCATATGTCAGAAGTAAACAAAACGTACAAGACAAGGTTGGACCTCTAGAAGACAGCGCTGGAAATATAATATCACAGGGGTTTTTAATGGCGGAAGACCTAAATGGTTACTTCAGTTCAGTGTTTCTGGAGGCTAAATCTGACTATTTAGGACCGTTAGTTGTAACTCCAGAAATGGTAGCTAAGAAAATAAAGGCAATGAAAGCTAATAAATCACCGGGAGTGGATGGGATTCCTCAAAAATTACTAATGGAAACAGTAGAACAAATCAGTATACCACTTGCAAGAGTATTCAACTTGTCATTAAAAGAGGGAGTTGTTCCGTTTGAATGGAAAGAAGCAAACATCATACCATTATTTAAAAAAGGGTTCGAGAAATAAGTCACAGAATTACAGACCAGTGAGTTTAACGTCAGTGATTTGTAAATTATTACAAAGGTTAATTAAAGACCATATGGTGGACTTCCTCGTTAAGCATAACTTATTAAATTAATCTCAACATGGATTCCTTAAAGCGAGGTCATGCTTAACAAATGTTATGTTTTTTTGAAGAAATCACTAAATGGATAGACGTGGGATCGCCAGTAGATATTAGTAGTTAGTGGAGGTTTTTGACACCCCCACCGCCGGAGCCCATGTGCATGAACGACTTCCGGTTGCGCGCGCAGCCAATCAGAGCTCCCCCTGACGGTTGTAGGAACACCACAAACCGTGCGCAGCGCCCCCTAGCGACTGGAGGAGGAACGAACAGTGACCTATTTTCGTTTACCGGAGGGTCATTAACCTAGTAAGGAGACGAACAAAATCGTACGGTGCACACGTATTTTATTGAATACAACAAAGCGGCAGCAGTACAAACGAGTCGATCTTATTTGATTGGATACAACGAGCAGGGTATGATGAAGATGATGATGAGGCGACTTGCGAATGTTGACCATCGCGTCAGAGGTCGCGAACTTACGGGTGTCTCCACCGCGCCAGAGGTTCGAGGGCGAGCTTACGGGTGGTGCGACCACCGCGCCAGAGGCTCAGTACGATATGCGATAGTACGGTATACCCTTTTTCAGTAGGTTAATCCAATCGAACACGCGACAATCGTTAGCGACCAGATCGGTGTGGAAAGCGTTTACGAAAGTTCTCATAGGAGAACCGTTACAACGAAGCATTATATAAGTGACGCAATATTGTCCGCAAACGTTAGACAGAGGACTCTGAAGTCTCTTGCTATTATGAGTCCACTCGGAACAGTGTTTGTTCAAGAAGGTGCGGAACGTCGCGTGACGAGGCGGCAGACCGTACGAACAGAAGTATTCGCCGCGCCCGTCGGAGGACAGGTACAGCGCTATCCAATGTTCGCCCGGTTCGTCGCCGTCGTCGGTGTTGCACACGAAGGCGATCGGCAAAGCGTCTATTGTTGTAGGCAGTCCATCTCTGGGTACGACGCCGCCAAAGACGGACGCAGTGTTCGGATCCATCGCCAGTAGACGGGCGATCTGCAGGGTGTCCATCTCAGTAGTCGTAGATGACGTTGCGGTTCTTGTCGATTTCCAGCACGGACTCGAATTCGGCGTAGGCGACGACGTTCACGGTGGTCCGAAGCGCTTCTCGGAAATGAAATTCTATGCGCAGGTTGCTCTTTTGTACCAGATGAAAGCAGGGACCGTCGCACTGGTCGGGGGTCAGGTCGAAACAGAAGAAGGTGTAGCCGTCTCGGTAGTCGTCGCGAGTCAGACCGTTCCCTTCGTCTTGCCATATCTTGCCGGTTGAGGTGAACAGGCTCGCGTAGCTCCTGGCGAAGAGGTTTTCTTCGAAGTTGGGCTGGAAGGGTTTGGCGGGTATCTGACGGCCGTCCACGTACACCGAGTGAAAATCTATGGCGTTGTTCTTGGCGTGAAACGGGTTTTTATCGTACGTGCCGTTGTAGGCGTCGTTGTCGATGCAGCACAGTACGAGACGTTTCGGCAGGGAACAGAGGAACAGGTTCTCGTGCGTGTGCGACAGAGCTCCCGCGGGAATGGAGTACACCTTGCAGTCGACGGGTCGTAACGGATACTTGACCGTGTTCCGCTCGAGAGCCTTGATGTGAGCCACCTGCACGGCTGGATTGAGGGTGGCCTTCTTGACGAACAAGGATGCGTTGACGATGGTTATCTTGTACTCGTTGGCTCCACCAGCCATCAGCGCAAACGAGGGCTTGCTACGTACCAGTCGTAACTTGACGTCGACTCCGTTGATCAGGAATTTATCTTGCAGAAACATATCCACGTGGAGACGACCTATCATGTCGACCACGCGACTGCCGGATATGTAGTCTCGTCGAGTCACGAACCCGTGGTTAGGATCGGGTCCGCCGGCTAGCTCGACGGCGTTCATGCGACTAGCCTTGTCCTTGCACCACAGCTGATTCGTCAGCTGCGTCGACTTGGCGTCGGCTCCGTAACTCAGAAGCGTCTCTATGTAGGCTCGATACGCGTACGAGTTGGACGAAGAGGTTACGAGCGTGCCGTTCAGGTAGAGGTCGACCTGGCTGAACAGCGAATGCAGCCAGTTGTTCACCGGTCCCACGGGTTCGGTCGCGTCGAGATTGTTTCCGTTGGCTCGCGTCACCTTCGCCTGCACGTGTAGCATCGTGTTGGCGAGATCCAGGTAATCGTCTCCCGATCCGGGGATGAAGAATTCTATCGGTCCTCCAGAGTCCAGAGAGGCCATGGGTTGATGTTCCACCACGTGACTGTCGGTGATGCAGTTCTGAGTGGGGGGTACGGTAAAGAGATCTAGCTCGGTCTTGACTCCCTCGCACGACTGTCTATGCACGAACGCCATTGTCGAATATGTCGGCCTCTCGTTTCGTGGACGTCCGTTTCTTGCGGCGTCTCTTTACTGCAGTGACTGTCACCTTTGCAGCCGATCGTTTTATACGTTTACCAGGGTTCAGCACGGCGTCGGTGACGCGTCTTTTGGCAGCCGTTTTTATGTTCTGGCCTGATAAGACGTCGCCGGCTATGCGAACGCCGGTCTTCAACGCTCCCTTACCCAACGCCACGGCACCTCTCTTGATGAGCGGCATGGCGCTGCGCAACAGACTGCCGAACAGACTGCCCAGTCCGTGACCTCGCTGGTATTGCGCACCGGCGAAGTAGGGCAGCGCACCGCCAGCCTGTCGCACGTAATAATCGTTGTAATTCATCAGAACAGTCCGGGCCTGCGTCGACGAAAATGAAGCGTCACCGTCACTCTGCCGTATTCGAATGGCACGCGTCGACCCATGTCGTTCCTTATATCCACCTCGATCGAGTTGAAGGTCGAGCACAACAGAGGTACGTAGTGAACGTTAGTGAAACGAGCGGACACCCTGTCACCGTGACGTCCGCTAATCGGAAGGGCTCGCAACAGAGGCGCGAGAGTGTCACCCACTATACGAGACTCCACGATGTCCGTGTAGACGTATAGGGTGTCGAACCCCTGCGTCAGGTTCACCACATCGTCGGCCTCGACGTGGAAGGGGTACGACGAGTCGGAAGGGTGGGAATCGATGACGATGACGGGGGATGACGTAACCGCCTCCGGCTCGCTGGCTACGGGTCTAGGGAATCCTAACATGGACGCCGTCGCGCTGTGGTACGGTATGGTGAACAGGGTGTTCGCTGTCATGTGTAACGTCATTTTTTGAGTGACGGAACTATAGCTCATTTGAGCCTGTGTCTCCTCCGTCCGCATACTGTACAGTCCCTTGTTGACGTGATACATCAATGTTAACGGATCGTCGTAATACCCACACGACAACTTCGCACGTCGGGACGAGTCCGAAGCATCGATCGTGTTGAGGAAGAACCAGGCATCGTTCTCTGTGACGTTGTACCAAGTGTGCGGATACTGGAACTCTGCCAACCCACACTCCCACTCGCCGGTAAGATCGATGCGTTGAGGCAAGGCCGTGACGTAATGGGTCAAGGTGTTGTTGGGGTGCGTCTTCATAGAAGCGTTGCTAGGCAGCGTCATGTAGAAATCAGTCGCCATTGCGTCTCAACGTGGGATTGGGCAGTAGGTAACCCAAAGAACTACTCAACAGAGCCGTCCACAGATTAGAATCGCCGTGACCTGTCGTCAGGTTGTAAATGCTGATCAGAATGACCGTGTAAAAGACGACGACCTGACACAGAAACACTATCTCCTCTTTGGGACACGCGGTACCGAACAGATGCCAGGGAGTGCTGTCTTGCTCGTTCGATGCAGCGTCAGTACAATCCTCGTGTTCGCCCTGCTCCACCTCCTCCTCCTCGTCTATGATGGTGGTGCAGGTCTGTGGTGTCGTGTCGTGTGTCATTTCTCGAATGCAGTGTCGCCATGCGCGCGACTAGTCTTTATGGTGGAGTGGACGAGTGCCCTGGCATCGATCCAGCTGTTGAATTTGGAGGGATATCCGAACCATTTCACCAAAGCCTCCTTTCGTCTACCAACCGTACGGCGTTGCAGTACCTCTTCAACGCGGTACACTTTATCGACGGGTACCGACACCTTCTGCAGTTCCAGTTCGTAGAAGGTGCCGTCCAGCATTTCGCCGAGATCGTCCCGCAAGCGGTACACGGGTGGATCGGAGGGGTGAACCTCGTGTATCGTGAACATCTCTTCGCTCCAGTTCGTCTCGTAGCCCTTTTCGAACGTGCCTTTGTACTTGCTGACGGGCACGCGATCTGACACGTGCAACTTGGGCACGCCCTTACCGTTGTGACCGTACAGACGTTGCCACACCTTTTCTTGATTCTTTGCATTCACATTTGACGGAGCCATACCGATGCTGCGGTGGGGGGTGTTGTTATACGACCGCACCAAGTCCGGAAGGACGTCGATGTACCGCCACGTCTGGTGTTTCGTGAAGTATCGCCACATGCGCGTCTTCAACGTTTTGTTGAATCTTTCCACGACGCTCGCCTTCGTCTCCGCGTTGTGCGTGGAGAAGTGATGTAACGCTGCAATAGAGCCTGAACGGATTTGTTCAGAAATTCTTTGCCTTGATCTGTCTGCAACGTCTTTGGCCAAACGTCGACGAACGTGGCTTGCAGCGCTGCCACCAACGACGCCGCGGACTTGTTCTTCATGGGAACACACCAGGCCACTTTCGAGAAGACGTCGATCACCGTGAGGAGAAAGGTCATACCTTCGTTGTCGGTTTTCACCTTCGACATGTCTACGAGATCGGCCTGCCACTGCTGATGTATACCACCCACGATGACGCGGCGTCTCTTGAAATGACGCCTCGCTGGTTTGTGTAAGGTGTAGGCGTCCTGTGCCGACAACCATTCTGCGACGATCTTCCGCGGCGTGCGCGTGACGCGTTGCAAGGCATCGACTCCGCCATAACTGCCTACCCTTTTGGGATCGAAGTAGACCTCACTCATGGGTCGTTCTCTCCTCTGCGCCATCAAAAGAGGAGGAGGACCGATGCGTTGACGGGGGCGGTGACGTTGACTCCGGAGTACGAATGCTGACGAATGACGAGGAGCACGCCGACGTGTAGTAGGACACACACTATGGCACCCACAATGCAAGCGGTGGAACAACAACGGTCTAGTAGCGTAACCATAGTCTGAATAACACCTGTTTTATAAGAATGCCGGCTGCAACGTCACCAAGCAAGATAAGTCCTTCAAACAATATCGCAGCGACGACGGAACGGTACGCGTCCTGTTGATCGATCAGCATGACGAACACTGTGCTACGGACACGCGTCGTACCACCTTATACGTTGTTCCAACCAGCCAATGACGACGAAGCCTTGTGTGATGCGGGGGGAGGGTGGGGTGGACATGGACTGTTCCAATCAACGAGTGAGGGGTGTTCGAATAACGCCTGTTGCATAAAACTTTGGGCTATACCGTGAGCAATCAGGTAAAGTCCACTGATAAATATTGCACCGACGACGGAACGGTACACGAAGTCCTGTGGATCGGGCGACATGACGAACACTGTGCTACGGACACGCATCGTACCATCCTATAAGGCGTCCCAACCAGCCAATGACGACAAGCCTTGCGTGATTCGGGGGGTGGGGTGGGCATGGAATGTTCCATTCGACGGCTCTGACGGGCGAGGGGTGTCCAACTTAGTGATCTTCGTGCACTACCTGCAGCAGCACGCGGAGTAGTAGTTGACCGACGAGAGGGAGTGACCGTCGGCGCCGGACGTATGTAGGCTCTCCTGGAGACGTTACCGACCAACGCCATGGGCAGGTTGATGGCACGGAGTTGTCGTGCGAATGGCTGCCAACCCGTCGGATCGGTCTTTCTCTTACGCAACAGATCATTAACGATATCCACCACGTTACTTCCGACAACCGGCACGCCCTCGTGTATAAGTTCACCGCGAGCGGTCCACGCGATATCTCTCTTGAGATGCTCCATCAAACGTCTGGCTTTGGCCTGCATGGTCTTGGGAACGGTGGCCAAGACGGTGGTCTCCAGTCCGCTAATAGGAGCTCGTACTGCACCCTCCGACCCCAACCCCGGCGCCACCTCCGACTCGTTCACCGTGACCACGCGTATCGGTTCCTTGACGTGTTTATCGGCCAAGACGTTGTACCGCTGCAACACCTGATTATACAGTGTCACCTTGGTCCCGTCGTCTAGGTCCTTTCTATCGAGGATGGTCTTCATCTCGTCATCGAGGGCTTGCACCTTCTTGCCTACGGTGTCGGTCGCGGGTGGTGGTGGTGGGGGTGAAAGAAGCGTGTCCAACAGTGGCGGGTCCACCAAGGCCATCTTGCGTGCGTGCTCCATGTATCTACCGTTTGGTCAGCACCTCTCGGAGCAAGGGTAGCAAGACCGAACTTGCCAACGGTGCTAGGAAGGCCGATAGGAAACCGCCGCTCTGTCCCTCGCCAACCTGGGGTTGCAGCAAGATGCGTCTTCTTCTGGCAGCAGGCGTTCCTCTCTGAGCCAACTCGCGTAACTTCGTCCTTTATTTACTCAAACGTCGCCTCTGTAAAGCGGTCAATGGAATGTTCTTTTTTAGTATGTTGTAGGCACAACGTCGCCTCTGTAAAGCGGTCAATGGAATGTTCTTATTTAGTATGTTGTAGGCACACTCGGCTAGTGCACACAGCAGATCGGCGTCGGCGTTGGCGATGATGGCCTTTTTCAGTTTGTTGCTCCTGATTCTGGTCAGAGCCTGTATGCACACGATGTGTCTCTTCACCAGGGCAGACATGATGCGAATTAAGAGACTATCCACACACTCGGTCGTTTTATATCTTCGGCAAGTACACGTACTGAACACCGTCGTCTGGAAAGATGGCCGTGCGCAGACGCATGTCCTCGGGCGTGTCCTGTTTGAGATCGACCAATAGATAACCGTACGGTACCGACGTGGCGTCTTTAAAAGCCTCTTGCACGAACTTGCCGCGTCCCGGATACATCTGTCGAGCCAAGTGCGCCATCTGCGATGCGTCACGAGGATTCTTGAACACCACCATGTACTGGGAATTCAGACTGATGGTGCGACTCTCTTTGTTTTTAGGGAACAGGTTCTGTACGAGATACAGCACGGACGTGTTCCTGTGGTGACTTTTTTTAGTGAACAAGGTCGTGACCCGTTCGTCCGTTTCTGCCATGAGATCGTCTATGACGATGAGGTTCCTCGTTGTCGAATCGAACATGGCCGCCGTCGGTAACCCTTCCTCGAACCGCACGTGGACCAAGTCCGTCGTTGCGTAAGCCTCTTGCCATTCTCCGTAACACCACGTTATTTTTTCGGGCGGTGGATCGATCATCGCAGCAGCGTGACGCAACATACGCGTCACGAAAGTACTCTTGCCGCACCCCGTCGGTCCGGCGACGATGCACGTGAAGGGATGTTTCCATCGTGCATCCATGATTGCGTATGAAACAAGTGCAGCGTGCATCGCCTTTTCTATACGTCCACCGGACCCGTGGTCACCCCGTCCTCGTGCACCTCTCGTTTGGCGTAAAAGTAGGTGAGGGCCGCCCGTTCCTGCACGTACGTCAACACTGTCGATTTATGCACCCGGAAACCACGGTTCGATCCACTTCCGCTCCGACGATTGGTGAGCACCGCCAGGAACGCATCCTTGTCGATGGTGTTGTGCCGTTTGCTCAGTCCTTTGTTGCTGTACTTGTCGGTGGCTCCGAAACAATAGTACGTCTTGCTACACAACCCTACGAACCCGTCACAGGACCACTCGACCTTGAACAGACCCGGTGTCCTCTTGTCGAATGCTCTTCGCGCCTTACAGCACGCCTCGTCTCCGACCCACGGTCGATTGGCGAGGCGACAGCACACGTAGTCGTTCCGATGTTCGTCGCAACATTCGGACGGGAGCCATTCCGAACGATGTCGAAAATAATGATCTCGTAGTGCTGGGGTCACGAGGTCATCGACGGACTCACCGGCCAAGGCCAAATAGGCACTATCTGTATCCATCTCGCAGTACTGGAACAGGGGGCGCTCCACGTATCGGATGATGAAGTCGTAATAGAACTACAACATGCGCATCTTGGCGTACTGCAGAACGAAGAATCCCACGTGTACGGGTACGGTGTACTTGACGGTTTTCTTGTTCATCTCTATCTCGTACGCATCGTCGACGACGGTGTCGAGTTGTCGGAACCGTTTATCGTTGATCATGAGCGATGCCGCCTTCTCCGTGCAGTAGCTGACGTCGCGATGTCGGTCAACGTTGGTGATGGTCTTTCCGTAGCCCGAGTTCCCCAGCAACTTCATGGTGTCCGCGATGATGGTCTTGTCTTGGTGGACGTCTCCCTCGCGTCGGGCCTTGAACACTGCATCGCCGAACCGCCGGAAACACGGAATAGGATCGTATTCGATGACCTGGTAAACGTGCAGCACCTCGAGACCGTGGTCCAGATACCATCGCAGCAGTGGCGTTGCGAGCAGTATCTTATCGCCGCGATAACTACCCACGAGCATGCGCCTCGGAGTCGCCATTATGTTGTGCTCTTCGGCGTAGCGGCGCATGAACGGACCGAGATCCTCGCGTATCAGACTGATATTCTTGAACACGGGCTGCATCTCGGCAAAGTGCTCGCGCAATTCTTCCGGCACGCAAATGTCGCACTCGATCATGCCGAACACGGTTCCTGCACGCACGCCGTTCAGGATCTGTTGCGACGTCATCGTCCACCGCACGTGTCGACGTCGGGGAAATGCAGCATCCAGACACTTTCGTACGGCCGGGGTTCGTCTCATCTCTTTCCACTCGCATTCCCACAGCTCGACGACCTTGACAAAGTGACGTAGGTAGGCGGTGGTCTTTCGGGTCTCGGCGAGCAGTTGCGCCATGGGTTTCCCGTTGACGGCGTTCACCTCTTCTCGAGTGCACGAGCAACCGTGAAAAAAAAACAACCTTGGAACTGATAAGCCGTCTTCGTCTCGCTGCGCCATCCGTCCACCCGATGTTTGCCTATTCTCTTCTCTCGTCCGTTGATCTGATGCGGTATGGGACGTCCCGTGCGTTCGGATTCCCACGTCAACCATTCGCCAGCCATCTGTCCGTACAGCTGCGCCAATTCGGGGCGGAAGTCCTTCTCAACCCGTCGTCGCGTGCACCATCCCATAGGCATGTCTTGCATGAGCGACCACAGGTACAGTGCGTTCGCATCGTATCCGACGATCGACCGACAAGGACGAGCAGCTTCTCCGTACTCGTTCTGACGTAGCGTGGTGACCCCTTTCTCGTGATAGCGATGAGAAATGATCGAAGGACCGCCTACGATGTTCTCTTTGACGAGGTCATGCAGATCTTAATTCTTCTCGTTGAAGATGGTAAAGTAGGTCTTCTCTGGAAGGTCGTTGAACAGGTACAGCACGGTCAGACCAGGTACGCTGATGCCTTGCTTGAACATGTCTATTCCACGTTGTCGATAGAAGGCAAACTGTCTGTCGATTGCCTGAAGAAAGGGAATCACGTCCCTCCTGACAACTGGCGTAATCCTCGTCTGAAATACCTTCGTTCTTCAGTCGACTGAAGAAGGCCTCTTTCGGTGGAAGAGCGGTGTCGTCGAGTCTCTCCAGACGGTCCATGTACTCGTACGAGAAATGACCTTTCGTCACCTCGCATCCGTACGCTTTCAGATACTTGTCGTAGCTGAACCCGGGGGCTATGTTGTTGATCATGTCTAGGAATTTCAGCTGATCCGTCGAAGGACACATGAAAGTGTTATTGCGTTTGATGACGAACATTGACCCGACGCCGTCGTTCTCTTCTTTCTTTTTTTCCTCTTGCTCCATCTCGTCCTCGTCCTCTTCTTCTTGTTCCTCTGTCTGTGCAGTCGTCAGGAAGTACGGTATGAGGAACTGTTTGATGGCATTGAGATCATATTTACCCGAATTGAATCCGATGACTGGTAACTGACGCATCCATCCATACAGTTGTCCCATCAGCGTTTTGTATGGATTGGTTGCCGGTCGAGCGTCCTTGTCGGTGGCTGATCGTGCAGCCTCCTCCCGTTCGTCCCAGTTCGTCAGCGCTTCTGCGAGTTGTTCCAACACATCCTCGTATGAGTCTTTGATCTTGTCGTACGCGGCCTCACTCATCGATTGCAGGATAGTCATCATGGCGCTCACCAACTTGTTGGTGTCTCCGTCCGTGACGAGGCATGTCACTTGCTCGTAACCGGGTACGTTGGATGCCACGCTGACGCTCAGCGGGACGTGACGCGCAACCCAGTGAACCTGGTCACTGTCAGACGGAAGGTGTTCGGTGTCGAACCAACACTCAAAGTCGAAGGTGGCTCGGTACGGATAGTACCGCAACGCTTCGGCCACTCGGATATTCTCGTCGTCCAGTCGTTCGAACACCGATGGAGTCGAATGGTACACGCCACCAGGATAGACTCGACGCACACCCCCCGTACACGTGCTCTCGTGGTTGCGTAGATGCCATGCGTCTTTCCACAACGAGTCACCGCACTTCCGACATCTGTACGAGTGACAGTACATGCGTCTATCCTGGATGAAGGAATAATGTGTCTCGTGAAGATTGAGGTAGAGTGTGTCAGGGTACTTACATACCGAGCTACGAACGAGTTCGGCAGTTGTCTTTCCATCCTCTCCATCCTCTGCATCCGGTTGTACGAGACGGTACACGCACACGTTCGTTTGGAACGTGGTCTCGACACGATAGAGGTCGTCCATCGTGACTCCGGCAAAGTCTGCCATGGATACGCCGTCTTGAGCGTAAGCCTCGTACAGCGTCTTCACCGCTGGTTCCAATCGGCGAATGTCACATCCTCGATGCAGGGCCAGACATCGGAAGAGACACAGGTTGTCACTGTACATCTTCCTATACTTGGGCTCCGTTTCCAATCCGATGACGGCTTTGTTCTTCTTGACGTACATTGGAAGGGCGATCATTCCTACACATCCTATCGGGTGATGGATGATGCGGTTGACGAAAAATGTGATATTGGTCACGAGTTCGCACACCCACGCAGAATCCGGTCTTTGATTGATGGCCCATTGCAAGACGTCGGTTTCTCGGATGCGTTCGAGAAAGTCATCAAAGTCCTTGCTGTTGGTGATGAGACTGGGCTCGTCCAGGTAGCGTCCACAGCAGTTGCACGAGGAATGGTAGTACTTGTATTGACCCGTGTTCTTGTTCCTCAGAATGAACCCGTAACTGAGGTTAATCTTGAAGGCGTTGGTCTGTTCCTGGAACATGTTCTTCAACGGCGTCTCTAGAACGGTCGTGTCTAGCGTCGTTAATCTGTAATCGTACCTGCACTGGAGGGGACCTCTCGTTACACGCGCCCGTACGGTCGACCATTGCGCTCGTACGACATCTAACGGTTCCGTCGACAGGTTGTCGGCGAAGGGGAGTCGAGCAGGTGGGTCAATGGGGTCTTCGTCGGTAACGAGTTGATGGTGGGGTGTGGTGTCTTCCCAGTTTGATCTCTTCGGTGATGGTGGCTCCTTGACGACGACGACGACGTCGGTACACGTGGATCGTACATGTCTGGTCAGGTTGCTACGTTTAACGAACTTCTGTCCACATTTCGTACAAGTGTACACTGTGGTCTTTTTTCTATTACTGCTACTGCTACTGCTAAGCCGACATACGGACCTAACGTGATGCTGCAGATCGTCCCATCTCCCAAACGTTGCATCGCATTTACACGAATATTTCGTTCTCTTTACATGGTCACTAGGTGGCACCACTGTTGGTTGCGCCACCGAATATGTGTGTTCGTTCACCGCCGGTGTCGAATGACTCGCTACGTGACGTCGTGGCTCTTTATACGTGTCGAGTGCCAGTCCGCAGTGACGACATAGATGTCGTTTCATGGTGCTCTACGCGTCTACAACTGAGAGACAGTGGCCCTTAGTACATCTATATAGTACGTGTGGTGGTGGTGGTGGTGGTGGTGGTGGTGGTGGTGGTGGTGGTAGTGGTGGTGGTGGTGGTGGTGAATGAACTAAGGTGTGTTCCTGTGGTATTGGCTACTGTGTCCGCTATCGATGGCTACGGGTTCTCTTTCAACTACGTAGACAGTGGGAACACCACTGACAACACGTTTCAATCATTGTATGACTTTTTATTAAGTATATACATAAGTATGTATATTCATATATATACATATACATATACACGGTTAGACTTATATAATTACTATGATGACTTGATGGTTTGTGGGATTGTTACATCCTCGACAGTGACCACTAGCTTACGATCGGTTATCGACACGCCAGTGGCTAGTAACATGGTTATTAACTTGTGGGTTCTTACACCACGACAGAGGTTACGTACAATGATGATGATGTACTATATAAGTCGTTATGTGTGTATATATATATATATATATATATATATATATATATATATATATATATATATATATATATATTACTCTATGTCATACCATACGATAGACTAAATACCATATATGTCATACACTACGAGAGACTAAATGCCATATATGTCATACAATATGAGCGACTAAATAACATATACATTATGAGCGACTACATACCATACAGTTCGACACGTTACACTACACTACTGTGATTCATACGACTTTCCGTTGCAAACGGTGCTTCTATCATATAATTAATAATTATCTTAATTAATCCATGTAATGAGCGTCTCCTCTCGTCTGTTGCTAGTACGGGTGCTTCCTCCTACATAAAAGAAATAGGACTACTGTTCATCGTGTGTCGATATCATGTATTCTAGTTTTAGCATCACTAATTCCCGACATGCACGCCTACGCACTTCTGCCGGTAGCACAGGTACGTCATCCTACAGAACAAATTAAAAGATACTAATATTCAACTCCATATTCCTTAATACTAATACTACTATTCTTCTACAGCTACTAACTAATAACTAGGTTATGTTTGACTAATAATAGCATTCTGTTGTCGACGTCATATACGTGAATATCAATACTTCAGACCGATCCCGAATGCTGGCTGGGAGTACGGGTGCCCCGTCGTAATACTCTTCAATCTACATAACAGCAATAATACTAATGTACATCTACCGTGGTTATAATGTTACTCCTAACTACTACTACTGACTACTAATGTTCACCTACTACGGCTGACGGCGGATGTTGATGCGGGCGTAGGACATCATTAGTTCATGGAATACCGCCGACAGTATCGTTGCTGTGAGCGATTGGCATACGTCCGTTGTGACTTCTTCTAATGTTGATGGTGGGGATGACCTCCACTGGTTGGTTATCATGTGTGATATCGCCTCCTCCATCATGATAATACACACCTTTGTGTTCATGTGACTTGCGGGGGCTGGGTCTGCGGCGAGCTCATCCTCATCATCCTCATCATCCTCCTCCTTCTGCGCCTCCATTGTCGACGGCTGGTTGTCGGGTTGGTCAGGTATGCGTACGCAACCTCCGTCTGGCGTCAGTACGACGGTTGCATCCGGGAATACGTACAGCGTCGGTGGTGCTGTCTTCTCGTCCTCCTCCGTCATCTGTGTCAGCGGCGGCGAAGCGGGGCTGAATGTGAACTCGTCATCATCATCAGAAACATCTAGGTACAGAGGCCCCCACGGTATCTCCTGCGCTGCTGGTGGTGACTCGCAGTAGTCATAGGCTGATGTTGATGATGATGATGCGGCAGTGTCTCGCCGTTTCACCTCTCTGGTGTCGCCATCGGCCGGGGCTGTGCTCTTTCGTTTGCGTGATGGCGCCACCACCTCCTCCTCCGCCTCTTCGTACGCCCTACGTAGTTCACGCAGGCCGTTGCTTATCTATTGGACAGAAAGCACTAGTCACATTCGGCATATTCGTACGCGTCGCCCTGTATATCGCTGTATCGTTCGTACATACTCTTTCTAACCAACTCTGTCACTTGGTGACGCCACTGCATGTTCCCACACGTTGCGATGACCTCTATCGATAGCCACCGCAAGACGTGCATGACCATGCTGGACGATGGTACGTAACGCTCCTTGTCGTCCGTTAAATTCATTATGCGGTTCACCTCGTCACAGGCATACTGAACGCTGGCGACCTCTAGCGCCTTATAGAAGTTATTTTCGTTCGTCATGGCTTCGGATCGATCACGTATCCTATCTAGACCACTCACCGTAGCCTCCATATCGTCGCTACTACTTATAGATATAACATCGGGTTGTGACGTGCTATCCTCCCCCTCGTCATCTGTTATTATAATGAGCGGTGGCGGTGAACAACTGTCCACCGAGGAGGAGAATAGTATTTCAGAACTATTAGTACGTAACCATTGCATTACCTTCTCGCTTCCCTCCCCGACGTCACTGCTTGCAGTAGCTGCAGCAGCAGCGGCGTCATCCTGTCAACAGAATCATACGGTAACTACTTCCAGGTCTGACAATGTGTAATTGACATACTGTCCCGCTACGCGTTTCCTAATGGTCACCATGACACGGGCCCCCGCAACATATCCAGTGCCGCATACCGCTCGGCGTCTGACTTCATGCTCATGTAGGCGTTACCCGTGAATCCCAACACCTGGACTGCTTTGTCATTAAATAAAGTTGCCCACACTTCACTGCCTAAGGCGTCCTGTAGGAGGATACGCAGAGCGAACTTGTACACTGGACCACGCTGCCATCGATGAATCGGACACATATACCCATTGTTTTCAGGAATCACACGTTTGTTACACTGCTGACAAGATGGATATACGATAAATTTCTCTTGCACGGCACATTGTACTATGGTTAACGGATGTGTAAATATATAATTTCCTTTACTTACCTCCTTCTCGAGTCGGGTGACAGTCATTTCCCTGTCCACGATTTGTTGGGCGGCCATTTCTTCTGTTGATGCTGTTAGACGTGTGCTGGGTGATCGGAGAGCGGTTCACTCTGCGCTCGGTTTATATAGGCCTCCCACTGGCTGTGGCGCGCTTTCTTATCACCACCCTTGGCCGCGCACGTGCTGCTGCTATTGTGCGCTGGATGTCTGGTATCGCGGTGTACTCTGTCCACCGGTCTTGTGATCGACTCGCGTTACGTCTGGCTATCGTTTCGCTGTGGGGGGATTCTGATGCATTCGAATGAACTCGCGTACTCGCATAAGCATATTTCCTAGCATGTTCTGACCGGCTTGACCACTGTAGGTCAGTGCACTCCAGCATCCTTCCCGACTCTTTACCCATTCCTTCAACTCGGCTTCTCGTGTGTCTAACATTCGTTTACGTAGGGTTGGATCGCGGTATTTAACAGCGACTAACGCATACATTACTGAATATCTCTGTTTGTTCCATTCTGCGCGTAACTGTTCATTCTCTCGTATGCTCTTGCTGAGGTGTTTCGCCTGTAGACCCGTGCGCGTGGATAGCATTTTATCTGCTGTCTGCATATCACCATGATGCATGCATTTACGCCACTGGTACGCACTTTCAACAGTGTTAAATTCTCTATTCCACACATGTATCCTGCACACGTAGAAATTGGACAGATAACTGTTACCGCCTCTGAACTGTATAGGACGATTCATAGTGTCTTTATGACGTTAAAATGTACATTTACTGTATTAAATACACGCCGTTCTAGCGCTGTCGAGTACTCATAACCCCCACTTTTTCCTTGCGTGATGGATGCCCGGTGTCGGTAAGCTGACAGTTGCCGGCCGCTTATCAGTTTTTTCTGATTAGTGTGGTATTGTTCCGCGGGTTACGTCAGCTGTCTGGCTTATTTCTAGCATGGTATATATATATCGGCTGAGATCGTCGTGTCGTCATCACAACCGCAATTGCATTCGTCGACGTTCACATCGATAATGCCTACCGCAACGATAGCCCTCTTCGCTGATCTCTTGGTCGTTCTCCAAGTCATGAGGGACTCGCTGTTTCAACTACTGGATCAACTACTGGATATATATATATATATATATATATATATATATATATATATATATATATGCTACGTATGCTCTTGCTGAGCATACATTGATATATATATATATATATATATATATATATATATATATATATATATATATATATATTTATATATATAGATATATATATATATATATATATATATATATATATATATATATATATATATATATATATATATATAATATATATATATTATACTTTACATAGCTCTACATAGCTCTACATTTTTAATAAATGTTAACTTTACATACTGTTCTATCGTTCCCGTGTATACATGTCTCGCTGAGTGTTCGTCGAGTCCAAGTTCCATATGCAGCGGCTTGCCTAGCGATAACGCCTACCAGTCGATCGGTTTCGTGTTACATATCTCTCTCGTTGCTTGATTACGTCTGATATATATATATATATATATATATATATATATATATATATATATATATAGATGACTACACTATGCATATTCTCACTCTGGTTTTGTCGTTTACTTACAGCATGCATAGAAATTACTGGCCCCACGTTATGGCGGACATGCAACAGCAGACCGTAGACCGTCGGGCCGGACGGGCTACCGTCCGGTTTCGAGACGACCTGTATACCCAACATCTGTTGACATCGTTCATGGACCACGCCAGTCGTTGGCGACACGTTCTCGACGACGTGCGTCAATACACCTTTGGTTATCGTCACCATGACACCACACCAGACTCCTGGGATGATGCATGTGACTCCGCTGCAGCTTTCATAGATCATAGGAAGTTGTGGGGGAGTGCTATGCAAGAGCTGTTGCTGCTGCGTCTACCACCACCCCAAGGACCCGCTTTCCTACACCATCGTAGCAACTGGTTGGGTGTCATGACCGAACTGCACCGTTACCCCAAAACACCGTCCCATCTGTCTCCGTTACTGCGTCGCCGTCGACGCACGCTGGCGCCACTTCCACTGCGATGCAACTTGGGACGCAAGATGACATCACGTCACGTTCGGCGCAATCTATTGACGGCCTTCAATCTTGCTTCATGAACACTTATACACACACGCACATTTTAATGTTTAACTTCTATACTTCTAATGTTTTATTATATATTCCCATTGTAACTGTACTTCTTTTTCATATATATTAAATTTTGCATCACCTTATATTCCCGTCTTGTATTGCGTTCTTGTTCCAACTGCGTGTTTGCATATTATACACATAGTCAATGTTCACCCTGCTACAATTTCTTTACTTAACGGTCCGGTTTCCATTGTCCAGTGGTTAAATTATAGCCATGCATGTCGGCTACCTATTACATATAACATCATCGCATTATATTTACAAATTTCATATATATTACATTTTTGCTTGAGTTTATATATATTCCCGTCTTGTATTGAGTTCTCGTTTCCATTGCACGGGTGTGTGCATATTATACACATAGTCCATTTTCACCCTGCTACAATTTCTTTAATGAACGGTCAGATTTCCATCGTCCAGCGGTTATATTATAGCCATGCATGTCGGCTAATTACTACATATTTCATCATCGCATTATATTTACCAGTTTTACTTTTATTACGTCTTATGGCCACTCCATATAACTGGCTATAACATACCTCAGTCCCACATCAATACCGTCATTGCAACATAGTTGCTGTTTTTTTCACTGATTAGCTCGACTCCCTTGCTACATTGTTCAGATTGGCATCCTTTGATCTCGCCCTATGGCTCACAGCTGGATAAACGCTTCGGCTTGCAGTTAACTCCAGTCGTTACGGCGTCCACTTAGTATTACCTCACCACTCGGACTGGTCACTCCGTCAAGGTCACGTGTTGTCGTGGGGTGGGGTGGGTGGGGTGGGTGATATTATTATTAACGTGTATATTCTTTGTTCCTATGTCCACTATCGATGAATACTGGTTATTTTTCGTTCCTCCTCCAGTCGCTAGGGGGCGCTGTGCACGGTTTGTGGTGTTCCTACAACCGTCAGGGGCGCTCTGATTGGCTGCGCGCGCAACCGGAAGTCGTTCGTGCACATGGGCTCCGGCGGTGGGGGTGTCAAAAACCTCCACTAACTACTGATATTATATACTTAGATTTTCAAAAAGCTTTTGACAAAGTGCCACATCAAAGATTACTACTTAAATTAAAAGCCCATGGTATCGGGGATAGCATAACTGACTGCATAGAACAATGGCTGACTGACAGAAGACAACGAGTTGTAGTAGATGGAGAAGTTTCAAATTGGAAATCGGTTTTGAGTGGGGTACCTCAAGGATCAGTATTAGGACCTATATTATTCTTAATATATATCAATGACTTGGACGACAGTATAACAAGTAACCTACTAAAATTTGCGGATGACACAAAACTGTTTAGAAAGGTTAATACTGATGGTGATAAACAACATTTAAAAAACGATCTAGACAGATTAGTGAAATGGTCTGAGAAATGGCAGATGTTGTTCAATGTTGGGTAATGTAAATGCCTACATACAGGACATGGGAACTTGGATGTAAACTATAAAATGGGAGATACTGTTCTGGGTACTACTGTAAAAGAAAATGACTTAGGAGTTACAATAAGCGCTGATATGAAAGTTTCAGAGCAGTGTGGTATTGCAGGGAGAATGGGGAAAAAGTTCATTATACCTCTTTATAAAGCAATAGTTAGACCTCATTTAGAATACTTTATACAAGCATGGAGACCATATCGTAAGAAGAATATATAGATACGCTTGAACGCATACAAAGGAGAGCAACTAAAATGATTCCAGAACTGAGAGACCTTAGTTATGAAGAACGCCTGAAAGAATGTGGTTTAACAACTCTAGAGACAAGGAGATTAAGAGGAGATCAGATTGAAGTTTTTAAGATATTGAATGTGTATGAAAATATTGATAGAAATATGTTTTTCTCACTCAAGAAGGATAGCAGAACTAGAGGACATGAGGTAAAATTAGTAAAGGATCAATGTTGATTGGACATCAGGAAGCACTCGTTCTCACAGAGGACAATAAATGAATGGAATAAATTGTCTACAGATTGTGAAACTGCTAGCAGCGTGAATATGTTTAAAAACAAGGTTGATACATATCTCAGGAGGGCGGGTTATAAGTAGATGAACATTGTTGGACTCTCGATAAGCCAATGGCTTCCTTGTCCACTTGCCATATGGGGCATTGGCTTGGATGACAAATCTTGATAAATCTAGTTCTGAGCATTTAAGTCTGACGTGTGCGGGGTGGGTTCAAATGCTAGACGTCTAAGTACGTTATTTTTCATTTCGAGATTAGTAAAGACAGTGCGGCAGCTGCCGTCCTAAGTGACGACCAGAGTTTTCGTATGAGAATTATTGTGGTTCCTAATGTGGTTTCATAAAACTCGATGCGTGCTTTTGAAGTTTTCCAATCATATGTATATGTAATTTGTATGGGGTCCCAGAAGCAGTAGCGTATTTGGGAGTTCTGGTTAAAGGTCACGACGGGTTCACCGGATTCAAACTGTCGCCAGACAAGCGGCCGAATTGACCCAGCCTGAAATTCCGGCAACAGAATTGTAGCCACAAATTGGTCTCGGTAATCGGTCTCGCGAGGTTTACACTTGCGATTAGTTGGTCGGGCGACACGGTGTCGTCCGACCAATGGGACAACCAATCGCTCGTGTGAACAGGCCTTTACTGTCCAGTCCAACATGAACCAATCAGATCAGTGATGCCACCTGACAGTAACAGTAAAAATACGGATTCGCGGCTAGATCTTGTTCTCGGGGAGTTCACGAGGCGAGCGAGAGTCGGCTAAGTTCTCGGGGAGTTCACGAGAGTCGGCTAAGTTCTCGGGGAGTTCACAAGGCGAGCGAGAGTCGGCTAAGTTCTCGGGGAGTTCACAAGGCGAGCGAGAGTCGGCTAAGTTCTCGGGGAGTTCACAAGGCGAGCGAGAGTCGGCTAAGTTCTCGGGGAGTTCACAAGGCGAGCGAGAGTCGGCTAAGCGAAACTACCTTGCGCGTGGTTTGTTGACATTCGCATCAGCCATTTATTGACTTACAGCGATACATATTGACCCCTTCACAGTGTAACACGAACGCGCGAGCGCGCACGCACGAGCGCGCACGCACGCACACACTAGCTGGAATATTGTAAGATATGTGTCTGTATGTGTAACTATCATAATGAATGGCAGAGTAAGCGAAAATATCGCGACTAAACATATCTGGGAGTTACATTAGAATGTTCAGGAAGTGTCCAGCTGTCCACTGGAGCAGTAGGTTGACAAACAAAGAACTTTATCGAGACATAGATAAGCTTTCAGACAAAACTCGAATAAAACGCCTCCAACCAGCTGGTCACTGCTATCGCCACAAAGAAGAACCAGCGTCAATATTCATCTTGTGGGCACCTGCTCATGGCAGTGGACACCCACTCCTGGCAGTGGACACCCACTCATTGCAGTGAACACCCACTCCTGGCAGTGGACACCCACTCATTGCAGTGAACACCCACTCATGGCAGTGGACACCCACTCATTGCAGTGAACACCCACTCATGGCAGTGGACACCCACTCCTGGCTGTGGACACCCACTCATGGCAGTGGACACCCACTCCTGGCAGTGGACACCCACTCATTGCAGTGAACACCCACTCCTGGCAGTGGACACCCACTCATTGCAGTGAACACCCACTCATGGCAGTGGACACCCACTCCTGGTAGTGTTCACCCACTCATTGCAGTGAACACCCACTCATGGCAGTGGACACCGACTCATGACAGTGGACACTGACTCATGACAGTGGACACCCACTCATGACAGTGGACACCCACTCACGACAGTGGACACCCACTCATGGCAGTGGACACCTACTCCTGGCAGTGGACACCCACTCATTGCAGTGAACACCCACTCATGGCAGTGGACATCCGTTCATGGCAGTGGACACCCACTCATGGCAGTGGACACCTGCTCATGGCAGTGGACACCCACTCATGACAGTGGACACCCACTCCTAGCAGTGGACACCCACTCATTGCAGTGAACACCCACTCCTGGCAGTGGACACCCACTCATTGCAGTGGACACTCACTCATGGCAGTGGACACCCACTCCTGGCAGTGGACACCCACTCATTGCAGTGAACACCCACTCATGGCAGTGGACACCCACTCATGGCAGTGGACACCCACTCCTGGCAGTGGACACCTGCTCATGGCAGTGGACACCCGCTCATGGCAGTGGACACCCACTCCTGGCTGTGGACACCCACTCATGACAGTGGACACCCACTCCTGGCTGTGAAAACCCACTCCTGGCTGTGGACACCCACTCATGACAGTGGACACCCACTCCTGGCTGTGGACACCCACTCCTGGCTGTGGACACCCACTCCTGGCTGTGGACACCCACTCATGACAGTGGACACCCACTCCTGGCAGTGAACACCCACTCCTGGCAGTGGACACCCACTCATTGCAGTGAACACCCACTCATGGCAGTGGACACCCACTCATTGCAGTGAACACCCACTCATGGCAGTGGACACCCACTTATGGCAGTGGACACCCACTCATTGCAGTGGACACCCACTCCTGGCAGTGGACACCCACTCATTGCAGTGAACACCCACTCATGGCAGTGGACACCCACTCCTGGCAGTGGACACCCACTCATTGCAATGAACACCCACTCATGGCAGTGGACACCCACTCATGACAGTGGACACCCACTCATGACAGTGGACACCCACTCCTGACAGTGGACACCCACTCCTGGCAGTGGACACCCACTCATTGCAGTGGACACCCACTCATGGCAGTGGACACCCACTCATGACAGTGGACACCCACTCCTGGCTGTGGACACCCACTCCTGGATGTGGACACCCACTCATCACAGTGGACACCCACTCCTGGCTGTGGAAACCCACTCCTGGCTGTGGACACCCACTCATGACAGTGGACACCCACTCCTGGCTGTGGACACCCACTCCTGGCTGTGGACACCCACTCATGACAGTGGACACCCACTCCTGGCTGTGGACACCCACTCCTGGCTGTGGACACCCACTCCTGGCTGTGGAAACCCACTCCTGGCTGTGGACACCCACTCATGACAGTAGACACCCACTCCTGGCTGTGGACACCCACTCCTGGTTGTGGAAACCCACTCCTGGCTGTGGACACCCACTCATGACAGTGGACACCCACTCCTGGCTGTGGACACCCACTCCTGACAGTGGACACCCACTCCTGGCTGTGGACACCCACTCCTGGCTGTGGACACCCACTCCTGGCTGTGGAAACCCACTCCTGGCTGTGGACACCCACTCATGACAGTGGACACCCACTCCTGGCTGTGGACACCCACTCCTGGCTGTGGACACCCACTCCTGGCAGTGGACACCCACTCCTGGCTGTGGACACCCACTCATGACAGTGGACACCCACTCCTGGCAGTGGACACCCACTCCTGGCAGTGGACACCCACTCCTGGCTGTGGACACCCACTCCTGGCTGTGGACACCCATTCCTGGCTGTGGACACCCACTCCTGGCTGTGGACACCCACTCCTGGCAGTGGACACCCACTCCTGGCTGTGGACACCCACTCCTGGCTGTGGACACCCACTCCTGGCAGTGGACACCCACTCCTGGCTGTGGACACCCACTCCTGGCAGTGGACACCCACTCCTGGCTGTGGACACCCACTCCTGGCAGTGGACACCCACTCCTGGCAGTGGACACCCACTCCTGGCTGTGGACACCCACTCCTGGCTGTGGACACCCACTCCTGGCAGTGAACACCCACTCCTGGCTGTGGACACCCACTCCTGGCTGTGGAAACCCACTCCTGGCTGTGGACACCCACTCCTGGCTGTGGACACCCACTCCTGGCTGTGGACACCCACTCCTGGCAGTGGACACCCACTCCTGGCTGTGGACACCCACTCCTGGCTGTGGACACCCACTCCTGGCTGTGGACACCTGCTCATGGCAGTGGACACCCGCTCATGGCAGTGGACACCCACTCCTGGCTGTGGACACCCACTCATGACAGTGGACACCCACTCCTGGCTGTGAAAACCCACTCCTGGCTGTGGACACCCACTCCTGGCAGTGGACACCTGCTCATGGCAGTGGACACCCGCTCATGGCAGTGGACACCCACTCCTGGCTGTGGACACCCACTCATGACAGTGGACACCCACTCCTGGCTGTGAAAACCCACTCCTGGCTGTGGACACCCACTCATGACAGTGGACACCCACTCCTGGCTGTGGACACCCACTCCTGGCTGTGGACACCCACTCCTGGCTGTGGACACCCACTCATGACAGTGGACACCCACTCCTGGCAGTGAACACCCACTCCTGGCAGTGGACACCCATTCATTGCAGTGAACACCCACTCATGGCAGTGGACACCCACTCATTGCAGTGAACACCCACTCATGGCAGTGGACACCCACTCATGGCAGTGGACACCCACTCCTGGCAGTGGACACCCACTCATTGCAGTGAACACCCACTCCTGGCAGTGGACACCCACTCATTGCAGTGAACACCCACTCATGGCAGTGGACACCCACTCCTGGCAGTGGACACCCACTCATTGCAATGAACACCCACTCATGGCAGTGGACACCCACTCATGACAGTGGACACCCACTCATGACAGTGGACACCCACTCATGACAGTGGACACCCACTCATGGCAGTGGACACCCACTCCTGGCAGTGGACACCCACTCATTGCAGTGGACACCCACTCATGGCAGTGGACACCCACTCATGGCAGTGGACACCCACTCATGGCAGTGGACACCCACTCATGGCAGTGGACACCCACTCCTGGCAGTGGACACCTGCTCATGGCAGTGGACACCCGCTCATGGCAGTGGACACCCACTCCTGGCTGTGGACACCCACTCATGACAGTGGACACCCACTCCTGGCTGTGAAAACCCACTCCTGGCTGTGGACACCCACTCATGACAGTGGACACCCACTCCTGGCTGTGGACACCCACTCCTGGCTGTGGACACCCACTCCTGGCTGTGGACACCCACTCATGACAGTGGACACCCACTCCTGGCAGTGAACACCCACTCCTGGCAGTGGACACCCACTCATTGCAGTGAACACCCACTCATGGCAGTGGACACCCACTCATTGCAGTGAACACCCACTCATGGCTGTGGACACCCACTCCTGGCTGTGGAAACCCACTCCTGGCTGTGGACACCCACTCCTGGCTGTGGACACCCACTCCTGGCTGTGGACACCCACTCCTGGCAGTGGACACCCACTCCTGGCTGTGGACACCCACTCCTGGCTGTGGACACCCACTCCTGGCTGTGGACACCTGCTCATGGCAGTGGACACCCGCTCATGGCAGTGGACACCCACTCCTGGCTGTGGACACCCACTCATGACAGTGGACACCCACTCCTGGCTGTGAAAACCCACTCCTGGCTGTGGACACCCACTCCTGGCAGTGGACACCTGCTCATGGCAGTGGACACCCGCTCATGGCAGTGGACACCCACTCCTGGCTGTGGACACCCACTCATGACAGTGGACACCCACTCCTGGCTGTGAAAACCCACTCCTGGCTGTGGACACCCACTCATGACAGTGGACACCCACTCCTGGCTGTGGACACCCACTCCTGGCTGTGGACACCCACTCCTGGCTGTGGACACCCACTCATGACAGTGGACACCCACTCCTGGCAGTGAACACCCACTCCTGGCAGTGGACACCCATTCATTGCAGTGAACACCCACTCATGGCAGTGGACACCCACTCATTGCAGTGAACACCCACTCATGGCAGTGGACACCCACTCATGGCAGTGGACACCCACTCCTGGCAGTGGACACCCACTCATTGCAGTGAACACCCACTCCTGGCAGTGGACACCCACTCATTGCAGTGAACACCCACTCATGGCAGTGGACACCCACTCCTGGCAGTGGACACCCACTCATTGCAATGAACACCCACTCATGGCAGTGGACACCCACTCATGACAGTGGACACCCACTCATGACAGTGGACACCCACTCATGACAGTGGACACCCACTCATGGCAGTGGACACCCACTCCTGGCAGTGGACACCCACTCATTGCAGTGGACACCCACTCATGGCAGTGGACACCCACTCATGGCAGTGGACACCCACTCATGGCAGTGGACACCCACTCATGGCAGTGGACACCCACTCCTGGCAGTGGACACCTGCTCATGGCAGTGGACACCCGCTCATGGCAGTGGACACCCACTCCTGGCTGTGGACACCCACTCATGACAGTGGACACCCACTCCTGGCTGTGAAAACCCACTCCTGGCTGTGGACACCCACTCATGACAGTGGACACCCACTCCTGGCTGTGGACACCCACTCCTGGCTGTGGACACCCACTCCTGGCTGTGGACACCCACTCATGACAGTGGACACCCACTCCTGGCAGTGAACACCCACTCCTGGCAGTGGACACCCACTCATTGCAGTGAACACCCACTCATGGCAGTGGACACCCACTCATTGCAGTGAACACCCACTCATGGCAGTGGACACCCACTCATGGCAGTGGACACCCACTCATGACAGTGGACACCGACTCATGACAGTGGACACCTACTCATGACAGTGGACACCCACTCACGACAGTGGACACCCACTCATGGCAGTGGACACCCACTCCTGGCAGTGGACACCCACTCATTGCAGTGAACACCCACTCATGGCAGTGGACATCCGTTCATGGCAGTGGACACCCACTCATGGCAGTGGACACCTGCTCATGGCAGTGGACACCCACTCATGACAGTGGACACCCACTCCTAGCAGTGGACACCCACTCATTGCAGTGGACACCCACTCATGGCAGTGGACACCCACTCATGACAGTGGACACCCACTCCTGGCTGTGGACACCCACTCCTGGATGTGGACACCCACTCCTGGCTGTGGACACCCACTCATGACAGTGGACACCCACTCCTGGCTGTGGAAACCCACTCCTGGCTGTGGACACCCACTCATGACAGTGGACACCCACTCCTGGCTGTGGACACCCACTCCTGGCTGTGGACACCCACTCATGACAGTGGACACCCACTCCTGGCTGTGGACACCCACTCCTGGCTGTGGACACCCACTCCTGGCTGTGGAAACCCACTCCTGGCTGTGGACACCCACCCATGACAGTAGACACCCACTCCTGGCTGTGGACACCCACTCCTGGTTGTGGAAACCCACTCCTGGCTGTGGACACCCACTCATGAGTGGACACCCACTCCTGGCTGTGGACACCCACTCCTGACAGTGGACACCCACTCCTGGCTGTGGACACCCACTCCTGGCTGTGGACACCCACTCCTGGCTGTGGAAACCCACTCCTGGCTGTGGACACCCACTCATGACAGTGGACACCCACTCCTGGCTGTGGACACCCACTCCTGGCTGTGGACACCCACTCCTGGCAGTGGACACCCACTCCTGGCTGTGGACACCCACTCATGACAGTGGACACCCACTCCTGGCAGTGGACACCCACTCCTGGCAGTGGACACCCACTCCTGGCTGTGGACACCCACTCCTGGCTGTGGACACCCACTCCTGGCTGTGGACACCCACTCCTGGCTGTGGACACCCACTCCTGGCTGTGGACACCCACTCCTGGCAGTGGACACCCACTCCTGGCTGTGGACACCCACTCCTGGCTGTGGACACCCACTCCTGGCAGTGGACACCCACTCCTGGCTGTGGACACCCACTCCTGGCAGTGGACACCCACTCCTGGCTGTGGACACCCACTCCTGGCTGTGGACACCCACTCCTGGCAGTGAACACCCACTCCTGGCTGTGGACACCCACTCCTGGCTGTGGAAACCCACTCCTGGCTGTGGACACCCACTCCTGGCTGTGGACACCCACTCCTGGCTGTGGACACCCACTCCTGGCAGTGGACACCCACTCCTGGCTGTGGACACCCACTCCTGGCTGTGGACACCCACTCCTGGCTGTGGACACCCACTCCTGGCTGTGGACACCCACTCATGGCAGTGGACACCCACTCATGGCAGTGGACACCCACTCCTGGCTGTGGACACCCACTCCTGGCAGTGGACACCCACTCCTGGCAGTGGACACCCACTCCTGGCTGTGGACACCCACTCCTGGCTGTGGACACCCACTCCTGGCAGTGGACACCCACTCCTGGCAGTGGACACCCACTCCTGGCTGTGGACACCCACTCCTGGCTGTGGACACCCACTCCTGGCAGTGAACACCCACTCCTGGCTGTGGACACCCACTCCTGGCTGTGGAAACCCACTCCTGGCTGTGGACACCCACTCCTGGCTGTGGACACCCACTCCTGGCTGTGGACACCCACTCCTGGCAGTGGACACCCACTCGTGGCTGTGGACACCCACTCCTGGCTGTGGACACCCACTCCTGGCTGTGGACACCCACTCCTGGCTGTGGACACCCACTCCTGGCAGTGGACACCCATTCCTGGCAGTGGACACCCACTCATGGCAAGAAAACAAGGACACAAAGAAAAACCAAACGCCAAACTGAACTGCGAAAACCTTAATGTTGAAAGATTTAACAAGATTTGCCCTTGGTGCGTATATATATATATATATATATATATATATCCGCTGGATGTGAGATGTGAATGTGTTATCAGTCATTCGATCAAGAAATGTGTATTCAGACAAATCTGGTGATACTACAACTGCACATAGACACAGCATATATATGCAATAGACACAGCTTATAAAAGCAATACATATGTGGTTTGGTTACTCACCAGTTTAGAATTATAAAAAAAACTAAATATGTATTTGGTGTTCCCAAAAATATGAATATGCATATAATTTAATTATTATTTGTCAATTATTTAAATGAACATGTTAATGTAAAGAGAGTACATTAAATTGTAAATTTATATAAATTGACTTAATTAAAAGTACTCCTTCCCTCCCTCCTTAAAGTTGCGCATGACATGCAATATCATCAGTATATTTTTTTATTACAAAAACAATAACCTTTGTTTATCAAACGACAGATAATTTAACCCATGCATTCTTTTTAATTTAATTATGTTAACAATGACATGCAATTAGATGTTCCCTTGTAGTTGCGCATGCGCATAACATCTAATATCGACCATATAATTTTCATATAAATAATATTTGCAATATTTTTTAAGAATATATGAACTTTTTTACTGGAACATATGCAGAAAGATGTAAAGAACGCATTCAGGTACAACCGAAAAAGCTTAATTTTCTGTCGTAAACTGGGGGTGGGGGGGGTTCGAAGAACCCTTCTTTTAGGAGATTTTATTTTAACTAACAAATTTCAGAAATCATCACCGAAATCCCCTTTTTTTCCAAACCATAAGTCTAAGAAGCCTAAGCTAAGCCTAGGCCAAGGTTAAGAACGGGCCTATACTACTGGCTATAGTGTGCAGTGCCAGTGTTTTCCAGTGAATCATATGAGTGGTAGGCCCACCGATTTTTTAAGCTTTCGAATTTGAATTATACGGTCCATTGGCAACAACCAGTATATGAAAATGTTTACCAACGTGACAAATCTACGGTCCCGTTCCCGAAATCTACGGTCCCGAATCAGGACCGTAGATTGCATCGCTGGCTTATAATATGTTACTCGTTAATTATTACTTTTTTATTAGTTATTCATCACACAGGCAGTTGTATTGCTCTTACATAAATATATGTTCAGTCTGCTTGTAGAGCAGAAAAACAGTATAAATAAGTAGTATCAAGAACGAATTAGCACAGTAATAATGCCTCCTAGTCCTACATCATCGACGATAACATTCTGCAGCCGCAGGTTGTATGTCACACTGAATACATGTGGCGCGGATAGCGCGTGTCAGAGAAAATCTTATGTTAGCAATGCTGCAGATCTTCACCGCAACTGTCCGATAAGAAAGAAAAATATGTATTCCGCGAGACATACCATCTGCATAGCAATCGGGGAAGGCAGTGTTAGTTGAGCCACTGGGTTAGTTATAGCCTAGGTTAGTTAAGCCACCATGTTTCCCAGGAAACTACAGCAGCGACAGTTACACGGTACCATCCAGTGATTGAACATGTTATTAGAACATGATTGATGTACAATAGCTTACTTTTGTCACAACGGTCAGAACATGTGAGCTTAAAGTATGTTTTTCGAAAGTTAGTAATTGTGATTAATGTCTGCTGGTGTGTAAACTATCAATGCATATGACAACACTTTGTTGTTTGTGCATTTACAAATAGTTTAACTATGCACAGAGGAGAAGATTATTTGCATCCCTTCGTGCATTACTGAGAAGTTAATTAAATAAGTTTAATTATCAAAACGGAGCTAGTCGAGCCACCCAAGACCCAAGGGAGGTTAAGTTGAGCGGCGGTTAAAGAACGAAGTCAAGTGTTCTCTACCCCAAAATACATAAAGGAATTAATTTTTCCGAGCAAATTGGGACATCGGATAAAGCAACATATTAGCAGTTAGTCACACTAAGTGTGTTGACTTATTAATTAAGTGTGTGCCCATTGGGTAGATGTGTTGGCTGTGTTGTTATGCATTTTTTGTACAAGGCCTACGTAAAAGATACAAATAAAGCATTTTTGCAACTTACGCTGCACCGTGGCTCAACTTACCCCACACCAAGTGTTAGTTGAGCCAGCTTACCGAACCTATTTGAATCAGCTATATATAATTATATATGCATGCTAAATATATTATCTTGGTATAAAAGATCTATTAATAATCAGTTTATATGAGTAAAACAATTTTGACTTATGAACATGACTGCACCATAGACTTCAAAAAGAATGACAAATTACTCAACTAATACTGCCTTCCCCTACAAGAAGCAGAACAAATGTGCTTCAAATAATTAAGTGTATGTTTATCCTTGCACTACAATGTTGTTGAAAACAGTCCCCATACTGTGCGAGTTTGTCATAGAAACCACATAATTTTTAATGTGTACATGGTTATCGTCACATTAAAAATACTCTTATCTCACTGAAGTATCATAAACCAAAGGTAATTCTTACCACCATAAATGCAACATTTATATTGCCAATAAACACATTTTATTGACATCATACACACCAGAAATTGTGAAGTTCATTAGTTTGTTGGTAAATCTTTATGCAGAATCACAAACAATTATCAGCATCACAGTTTTACAGCAGCACGCAGCTTCGCTGAGCGAGCACGTGGATTCTCTTCGACGTCTGCTGGCTGGGGAAGCACCATCTTCCTGGTTATCTCCCAACGCCGTTGCAACACCCTCTGAATGACATCCTCTTCGTAGAATTTGGCTGAGCTGCGGTGCTGGTCGACAATGCTCATGTTGCACTTAGTGTCCATGTCGATGCCCTGGAAGAAGGCGTGTAACAATACATCAAACTACCACAAAAAACAATGTGACGATGCAGTACTACCGATACTTACTTACTGGGTAGACCCCTATACTTTGTTGTATAGTCTTTTTCAGTGGGTGGCTGTAGACTGAACTATCAATAGTAATGACAGTTGGTAAAACAATTCAGCAGAGCTACATATGTCATTGTAATAATGGAAATAAACATGTTTTTCAACAATATTGGATCATTTTATTTATTTGTTGACCTAGAACATCACCAACTGTCAACTAGAGCAGCATCATTCACAGATTCAACATTTATAATCAACTACCTCCAAAGCCACGCGATAGTGCCACCAATCAAATACGGTTTGAGACTATTGTCCTGGCTATTCGCTATTCCGTGATACTATAGCAATATTATCACAATAGTTACAAAACTATTGCAATGGTATTGCAATAGGTATACAGCTATAGTGATACTATCGTAATAGACCGGATTAACAATGTAGGGGGCGGGGGCCTGGCACAAACCTTTTTGTGGGGCCCTTATTGATTGTGTGAAAGACGAAGATCAAGACAGGTGGTATTGACCGTGGAGGTAACCCAATGCATATATGTTTATCCACTACGTCTGAGCATAACACAATAACAGATTGTTGTCAACGACGGCAAGAAAATACATCGAACAATGACAATGAAGAATTACAGCATACAATGACATAGGCCTACCATAATATAATACCAGAAAATGCAGACCAAAATAGAGACAAATTCTTCTGCATTAGCAAACAGTGACATCCAAATACTTTCCATTGAAGAGAGACTAAGCAGCTAACTTGAATTTGACTCGGAAATGTCGGTCACATAAAGTACACCTGCCGCATAGCCTACTTTCATCTGAGAAATATCGCGTCGATCCGATCATGTCTTACACAGAAAGCTGCGGTCCGTCTGATATACTCACTCGTCATATCAAGAATTGACTAAGCGAACTGTCTGCTACATGGCATCCCTGATTGCCTGATCAACAAGCTGCAAAGAGTACAAAATGCTGCTGCTCGGCTGGTGGTCCACTGCCACAGATGGGACCACATCACACCGGTGCTCAAGAAACTGCATTGGCTCCCCGTGAAGCAACGCATTCATTATGCAATTCTTCTACTTGCGTTTCGTGCTCAACACAGACTGGCACCCGCTTACATAACTAACCTACTCCACGAACAACGAGCTACTCGTGTGTTGCGTTCGACTACAAACAATGATTTGTATTTGCCGCCATCTCGTAGCCGATATGGTGACAGAACTTTCTCAGTTTCTGCTCCACGAATGTGGAATGCACTCCCAAACGAGATGAAGACAACCTCGTCTAGTGACTTTTAAAAGACTCTTAAAAATGCATCTCTTCTGGGTTGCATACGCATCTTAAGCGCCACTTATATTTTTATTATTATTTTTTAATACTAATTTTTATATTAAATATAATTTTATTATTATTATTATATCTTCACATGTTTTTATATAAATTTAAAAAAAATTTTTTTACTCATTTAATACTCATTATCATATATATTTAATAATTCTCTTCTATATAACTTATGGGGCACGATGGCATACCGGTTACAAGGCCGGACTCTCAATCGAGAGAACCCGGTTTCAAATCCCACTGCAGTCGCTTCGAACCTTTGGCAAGTTTGATCACCCCTCGTTGCCACAGTTCACTCAGCTGTATAAATGAGTACCTGGCAATACAGACAGTGGTGGAAATGTGAACGAATAGTCTTCGCGCAATTGCAGCGTGGCTGTATGCTGCCCAGAGAAGTTGAGATGGCCTTGGAATAAACAGGTCTGTCAGGGGGGGAAGGGTAAAGCGCTTTGAGCGGTCCTACGGACTGGATACCATGTTATATAAGAACGTACCTTTACGTACCTTTATCAATGTTTAGTATATAAATGTATTTTAAGCGCCTCTGAATGGATTTATCTAGATTTATGGTGCTATACAAATGTTCTTCTTATCTTATTTATTATCTAATCAGGTGTATTATAATTGCTTTTGTGTGGGGCTTTTTGTTGGGGGGTTGGTATGAGCAGTGGCGGATCAACCAATAGGCACTATAGGCACGTGCCTAGCGCCCATGAAGGCAAGGGGCCCACGAAGAAAAGGGGCCCGCGAAAATAACCGAGCATATTTTTGTAGACTGAATGTTCCCGAAAACCAGCTATGTTTTGGCATATCCTGATGTAGACCTAGCATGTTTTACTGACATTATAGAGGTGTTATTAAAGAGTGATCATTATTTATCGTGGAGCGAGTGAGGGGGACGTATTGGCTGGATTTGAAATCCAACTCGCCCCCAAATCCTGTGCACTAAAAACTGAGCCCTCCCTTCATTCCTTGGTTCCCCTTCTGATAAGTTATGGCCGCTCCCTGTTTTCAGCAGTGCCTTCCTAAATGGCAACCGCGAAACAGTGATGCAAACAAGCTGTGGTTGGGTAATAATGTAACAGTTTTACAAAATACGTTTGTTGTTGCATGTTTTATTACAGGAACAAAGAAAGAGGCCAGCAAAGTATTCTTGTCTGTAGGATTCGGCTTTTTGTAATATCGGTTGCTCACACTTTCGCCGGTGACTAGGTGTGTACGGAATTAATGTCCTCTGTGATACGGCGGCATTTTATAGATTAAAATAATTAAGTTTTTTGTTATTCACCCAGTAAGCATACAACTTATATGTTAGATTAAGTAGGTTAGCAACATTTGAAAAGTAAGATTATAAACATAATAATATATAAATGATGAAGTTACAAAATAATTTCAGTAGATTAGCATACTTTGGATGATGAGGTGGTTAAAATATAAACAAACCCAAAATAGGATTGACTGAGTAAATCACGATTTAAATTATGTGTATTTGTATTTTAATAATTGCTGGATACACCATGTAAATCAGTGTTTAAGACGCCTCAACCTTTTAGGTTCGCAGTAGGGCCTACTGACGCCAGGTGGAGACGCATATATCCGTAAATACCAGTGGTCATTCGAAACGTCAGAAAAAGCAAAAACAAAACGAAGAAGCTAAACACAACCAGGGATCCTTGCTGGGATTTTTAAAACCGAGAGACAACGATCATCCCAGTTCATCCGGACATGAAGAAGACGGTACATCTACATGTGTATCTGCTCGTGACGACATTCAAGATCCAGTGGCAGAAGTGACAGAATCGTTGACACCTTCTTGCAGTTCTGATGACGATTCCATAGCTTCTGCAGAAGATGATGACCCTCCTACTACAGTCTGCGGACGTGAGGAACCACTAGAAGGCTGGAATACCTCCAGTGACGACCCGGCAGACTGGAAAATGACTCAGGAATTGATAGACCATTTTACAAGAAACCCACAATCACAGAACTTGGACAAGGATCTTCACAAATCGGCGAGATCGTACACGTCCAAGACAAGATACGTACAACGGAAATTCTTTGTTCGAACGCTTCATAACGAGGAAAGTGTAACGAGGAAATGGTTGGTGTATCCTCCATGAACTGGAAATGTTTATTGTTATGTATGTAGGCTATTCAGGAGCGGAAGTGATAGCTTTTCTCTGAATGGTTTCAATGACTGGGAAAATGTGCACAGAATCACGACACATGAGCGTAGCGATAGTCACTTAGTAGCTGTAAAGAAGGGGTTCGAAAATGCCAAAGCGCACCATGTTGATTCTGCGATCATAAACTAGCTGGAGAATGAGCAGCAATACTGTATCGAACTCCTCAAGCGCATCGTTGCCACTGTTACTTTCTTGGCACAGAAAGAGGACACCCGTTCCGATGCCATACCGAGTTGTTTGGGCAGAAGGACAATGGTAACTAATTAGGCTTGTTAGAGTTGCTCTCACAGTTCGACCCTTTTCTGGCCGAAAATATTTGCCAATATGGGAATAAAGGAAGAGGTCAAGTATCATATCTCTCTTCAATATGTGAAGAATTCGTCAAGCTCTTATCGGATAGGGTGAAAGCGAAAATAATTGCTGAAATAAAGAAGGCGAAGTACTACTCTATCAGCATAGATTCCACACCTGATTTAGCACACATCGATCAACTGAGCATCGTCATACGATATGTTCGCATTGACGGACAACCCGGGGAAATAATTGTTCGAAACACTCAAGTCTTTCCTAGACGAATGCGGAATAAAGCTTGAGGATTGTCGTGGACAAATGTATGACAATGCGAGAAATATGCCTGGAACTTATTCTAGAGTCCAGGCACGATTTCACCAGGTGAAGCCTCTTGCTGAATGGGTACCATGCGAGCGCATAGCCTAAATTTAGTTGGGACCGCAGCAGCCGAATTCTGCACTGGTGCGGTCAGGTTTTTCGGCATCGTTCAGCGACTTTACACATTCTTGTCAGCCTCGCCACATAGGTGGTCGAAACTGTTAGAGAACCTACCGAAACAGTCTCCAGTGGTAAAGAGCCTATCAGAAACACTATCAGAAAATGTCTGCTCGAGCAGATGCCGTGAAGCCACTGGCATCAAACTACAAAGTACTACAAAACTCTGTTGACGCGATAGCTAGAACTTCTACCCAACCTCCACTTGTCGTGCTCGAGGCAAAGTCTTTGGTGAGCAAACTAAGCTCCCTGAACTTCGTTCTTGTGTGCATTGTGTGGAACAACATCCTGGACACATTGAACCGAGTTAACAAGGCATTGCAAGCTTCGATAATTGAGATTGGTTCAGTGGTTATGCATTCTTTACGTGACTCAGAAAGGTTCGATCGATTCGAGAATGAAGCAAAGTCCGTTGCACCAGGACTTGATTACGACGATGAAAACAAGCGAGCAAAGAAGAGAAAGTTGTTCCACGACGAAACACCAGAAGAGGTAAAAGTGGGCGACTTCCGAGTGAACACGTACCTAGTCATCATTGACAGAGTACTCTCCGGAATAAAGAAGCGGAAGGCCGCCTACACGAATGTCTATGAAAGTTTCGAGGTGTTGACCGAGATTCGATCTCTCGCCAACAGCGATATCACCTCAAAGTGCGAAAAGCTCACTCGGTATTACGATAATGATATTGAGCCTGATTTTGAGAAGGAATTCCGTCTCTTCACAAAATATAGAGACTTCAAGACAGGTGCCAAGATGATAACCTTTCTTCATGAAAATAAGCTGATTACCAGTTTCCCTAACGTTGTGCTACGGATCTATCTGTCAATTTTCGGCTCAAGCTGTGAAGGCGAGCGATCTTTCTAGGTACTGAAACGCATCAGACTACCAGTGTTCCACGATGGGTCAATCGCGCATGTCGGCACTGTCACTTTTAGCCATAGAGTTGGAAATGATGCGTTCACTCTTGGTTGATGACATTATTAGCTCGTTTGCCATCAAGAAAGCCTTAGGTGTGAGATGGTGTTAGTCGACTTCGACAATCGCTACCAGCCTACCGTACACCACAACAATATCTGTGATATGTAACTTGACTTTTAAAAGAAGAACTGTTCGTGTATTAGCTTTATTGATGATTCATTCATGTACATTATGCTGTGTAAATATAAATAGTGAAATTCTAACTTGAAAATCTTGTCGTGGGTTTACTTGGGGCCACGAATGTGCCAGGTGCCTAGGGCCCACGAATGTCTTAATCCGCCACTGGGTACGAATGTACCACAGTTAATCCAGCACTGCCTACCTGGAAGTGTCGTTTCACGATGCGGTCCTCGAGTGAGTGGAACGAAATGGCGACGCACATGCCGCTGCCTGGCCGCAGGAGATGGTGGGCGATCTCCAGGCCATTGTGCAGCTCATTCATCTCATTGTTGACAAATATTCGCATTGCCTGGAACGTTTTCGTGGCGACGTGTGAGTGCCGCATCAGTTTGTCCTGACGGTGAGAGCTAAGGGAGACAACAAGGTAAACAGGTACAGAGTTTACTGTATTCTACCTAACAAGGATACAGTGTGCCTGACAAAAAATGGGCCATGGTAAAATGTCAAGGAATCTGTTCTTATAAGCGTACACCAAAATTTTTTTCTGTAGACAATAAGGTAACTGTTTAGCACTAGTGGTGCCATTTGGTAACTAGTGTAGAACTGAAAAGTGGTGCCAACTGTTTAACACCAGATGGCGACATTTTTCAGTTGTTCCACACTAATCAAATTACAGCTATGGATCCTGCTGATAAAAGGGGGTGTACGCTAATTAGGGCATGTACGCTTAATAGGTCGAATACAGTACGTATCATTAGACGACACCAGTAAAATAGGTTTATTTTGCAGCAAAAACCAGTTGAATTAATACAGGTCTACCAACAACGCACCAAACTTTCATAAAATTATAGTAAATATAAATAGTACCCCAGTAAAAAAGTAGCTGATAATATAATAGTAAAATGAGAAAGGTCACACACATAACTGAGAGTGAGTTTATCCTTCGACTATCATGAATGTTGTTGAAAACCAACCCCATACTGTGTAAGTGATGTCATACGATGTTGTTGAACACCAACCCCATACTGTGTAAGTGATGTCATACGATGTTGTTGAACACCAACCCCATACTGTGTAAGTGATGTCATACGATGTTGTTGAAAACCAACCCCATACTGTGTAAATGATATCATACGATGTTGTTGAAAACCAACCCCATACTGTGTAAGTGATGTTATACGATGTTGTTGAACACCAACCCCATACTGTGTAAGTGATGTCATACGATGTTGTTGAACACCAACCCCATACTGTGTAAGTGATGTCATACGATGTTGCCGTTTTATCACAGAAAGGTCATAATGTTTATATTCGTACATGGTGCATTAAACAATAAAATATAAATTAAAATATAAAATGTTGTGGAACGTCATATATATCATCGATACAGTTTTACAGCCAATGTCTGAGAGCAAATTTAATTAGTGGTCATGAATCTCATAGTTGAGCAGCAGGGAATTGTGTCATATTTATTTGTATTTCTTGTGATGTGCATGGGTGCTCTCAGTAGCAGTTTGCACATATTTGGGTGGTCAAGATGATAGAACAGATGTAGCATGCCCATTTTCATGAATTACCTTCTTGAAAGAATTTTGTTTAACAGTAAAAAAAGTTAAGAAATCATACCAGAAATCTTAGGCTTATTGTGTATGTCCGAATCTCCCTTTTAAAAATCCTGAGGACGGGCATGTGTATGCTATAATTAATAACACGATTTTACAATAACACTTAGTAGACTTTGTACCTTTATCATTAGAACTAGTTGGTAAAACTCTAACTTAGGCCAGACTTTTTCATTTAATGTTTTACGGGCCCACCAACATGAATTTCCTGGATATGGAATAAAAAAAAAAAATGTGCCTTTCTTATTGCCGCTGAGGCCATGATTTTTCAACTGCTCATGTTAAACCAAAAAGAAATGTTTTAATGTTGATGAAAGAAAAACTCCTGGTGACTTTACGCTGCTGTACGTGGTTTGAACCGAACAGCAATACGAGAATTCATTTCTATACCCCTTTTCCACAAAAACACCCCCTGGATCTCGGAGACCACTTTTTCATCCTTTGAAAAACAACCCCTTTCTCTCATTTTAACACCCCCAGAAATGTCATGATAGCTATCAGATAGAACAGGTAGGCTAGAAAGAAAGGATGGAAAGAATCTTTAATTGAAGTTACTGATTCTGACATTTTCAATGCAATCTTTTTGAAGATGGTTCTTGTTTTAATAGGATGACCACACAAATGAGTGTTTAACAAGTTTGCCTTTTTGGGACACCGTGTTTTCGCTAGATGAGTGCAGTGTAAACCCTTATATCATGTGACACTATGATTTATTTTTAGTCCCATTCCAGACACTGCTTTCTGGAAAAATCAGCCCATAAAACATTAAATATAAAAAGTCTGGCCTTAGTCAGTTTTACAGACTTTCAAGGCAATTAAATGCTTGCAGATGTCATTTATAATACCAGGGATTTTTCCTTATGGAGTCAAGAAAACTGCAAACAAAGCCAGTTACCTTTCAAACACGGTGGACACGATGTTTGCCAGTTGCCCGGTGGTTGATATTCGCCCAAAGGCATAGCGGCTATCAACAATGGCCCGTGCTATGGAACGAGCCATCTTCTCTTCACCGTACTTCTTGATGATCTTATAAAGTCCAGACTCGTCCATGTGATTGACGACATCAGCAGCACTTGGCTGGCTCTCTACTCTACAAGATGCCATGGCCATTTCAATTAATCAGAACTGTTTAGGATCTTAGATCTACTAAGTATTTTAATGTGTGTACATTTTCATGACAGACCATAAGCTAACAAGTTTATCTTTCAAAACATAAATTATTATCACTGCCTATTTTTAGTTAAGCTGTTCTTGAGTGAACAAATAATACAGTAAATTATCTTAAAATCAAGTATCCTATGACCTGTCTGCATCCATCCTCATGTCAAGCGGACCATCTCTGCTAATGGAGAACCCTCGAGCTGCTGTATCGAACTGCATAGATGAAGCACCCAAATCAAAGAGAACAGCATCGACACTGCCAGCTGTGATTCCATGGGCTGCCAGGAGATGGTGCACTTCGCTGAAGCGCCCCTGCAGGGCAGTCACTTGAGAACTGCATGATAATAAGAAAGATCATTTTGATACTCGGACACAAAATACTTTTCAGTTCTGTTGACTATAATGACCATCTCGTTTGTAGCAAAGTACTCCCGTGATGATGTTTTAGCTTTAATGTGATGTTATATGTTACATGTGCATGCATGTACACACGCATGTACACATGCACACACAAATAACATAACAAATTATACCATATTTTGACTTTAATTGAGAAACCACACCATACCAAAAAAAAAATTTAATTACACCATACTTAATTTTTTAAAGAGTTATCACTTGTTATACTGCATTCTGTTTCAGGACTCGTAGTCCTGTCTATAAAATTGGCAAGATTGTATTAATGAAAACAACTTACCATTCAGATGCCAGTTTCGTAGCTAGGCGGTGAGCAAGTGGATCTCTGTCCAGACCAAATAATCGTATTCCAGGACACTCCTTCAGCAGAGCCTTCGTGTGGCCACCCGCCCCAAATGTCATATCCACAATCACCTGAAATCACATAGCACATTTTATCACTGCATTGACAAGACACTGTATTTGAGAATCATCTTCCTCAGAGGAAACCATATTGAAGAAACAGACTTGTGTTTTATTTGAGCTGGAATTGATTGACATGAATTAGATTAATGTATGAGCTAAATACATATTGCACATCTAAGAGGTAACATCATCGTAGATAACAATTGTAGTCCACCTCTGTGTCGTAAAAGAACTTTTCCTATACATAGTGTCTAATGAATTGGGAAAAGTTGTCCTTGTAAATGTTACATTGGGCATTTTTACATGCATTTATTGAAGTGTTTGTTGATTGTAAGTTTTCTTTTTAGTTACAACTAGTTGTATTGACAGAGTTCATCATCAACATCTAGTCAACCGGAGGACGGGTTTCATAGAAGTTCACAATACTTAGAAATCCATTGATATCTGTCCTGCATAATGTTTTCAAGTTCAATAAGTTAGTAACAGTATCCCAAATTTAGAAGTAATTCTGGCAAAAGTTTGGTCTGTAAAGTTATGCCCCTCTGCCTGAATGCAGCAACTGCTTAGGCAGCTCCAACCACTTCTCTCATAGTTTGGTCTGTAAAGTTATGCCCCTCTGCCTGAATGCAGCAACTGCTTAGGCAGCTCCAACCACTTCTCTCATAGTTTGGTCTGTAAAGTTATGCCCCTCTGCCTGAATGCAGCAACTGCTTAGGTAGCTCCAACCACTTCTCTCATAGTTTGGTCTGTAAAGTTATGCCCCTCTGCCTGAATGCAGCAACTGCTTAGGCAGCTCCAACCACTTGGTCACAAAAAATGCTTCTCTCATAGTTGCAATGCCCCACTTTGGTGGTAATGAATTGTAATGTATTCGAATATAAAACCGAGGTTATTTTTTTTATTACTGATGATATTATCAATTGGTGTTCTTTCTTTCTATGAAACGTCTGTGTGACTTATGCCCATGGCCAGACCATCCCCACACTCCATAGGACATAGGTACAGAGGGTAATCACACTGTGTCATTCTTCTGATTATCTGTAGTGTCCGCGTAAATTCAATATTATTGAAATTACAACAAAAAATAGATATAATTAAAAATAATCTGCCTGAGCATAACATTTTAAAATATGACACTCTACTTAATAGAAAATGGACACTAAAATAGCTGTTCTTAGGAAGCCTATAAAATGGTTAAAAAGTTGCAATTTTGAAGTAATAGAAGAATTGTTTTAGTGTAATATACTTATATACATAGTTTAATTATTTGAAGAAAATACACATTTGACTGCATTCAATTCAGTGTGGCATTCCGACCATTAGTGAAGCATTCCAACCAAACAGTTGGACCATTCCAACCAGGAATGGGGCATTCAGGTAATGGTGCATTCAGGCAGTAGGGCATTACGACAATGATTCTGTATTTAGGTTATGCAATGAAATTCTCTGACAATCTTATGCAATGCCAATGATAACATGACATTTGGGTATCATCAAAGAGCCTTATACTGATAAGAGGTGACACTCCCCCATTTATTGTAATCCGACCGCCCGCAGCGCCTCTGGTGCCCAGCTGTACTAAGCCAGGGCATCTGACAGTTAATCTACGGATAGCTATGCCACGAAAGAAAGGTGGAGAGATTTGCGCTGCCATAGGATGTCACAATACACGTTACAACAGCAATGTGTCCATGTTCCGATTCCCCAAGGATGTCCAAAGGTAAGATTTATGAAATATGTCATAAAAAATTAAGTAATAAAACATCTGCCAACAACTATGTCTATGTGAGCTACACACCCTATTATCGTCTATCAAGGACTGTATTTACAGCAGGTCACTTTGCTTATCTCTGGTGTTAATTAGTGTAATTAATGCAGATTACAGCACCACTGAGGTAGCTAATTATAACATTGTTTGGTAATAGGACCCCAAGGGGCCATGCACACACTATCTGTCCCTGAATAGTTCCATCTAATGGATGTTTCCCAAACATTTATGACTTTCATGAAGCACATGAAAATGAAGCAGCCTCAAATTATAATGTATCATCTGCCACTCAGTCAGGCTTCTGGAATTATTTGCTACAGCAGAAATTCTATACATTTATTCTAGAACTTCATATTGTACTTAAGCTATATGTTGTGACTATTTACAGATGCCAAAAGTGGGTTCAGAATACTAGGCGTGAAGATCTTCGTTCGGTCACGCCAGATCATCTCTACAAGAGTTATCACCTGTGTGAGAGTCATTTTGAAAAATCACAATTCAAAAATAAAGACAACAAGAAAGCTGGGATCATATGGTGTGCCATACCAACTTTGTTCAATGTGCCAAACCCACCACCCAAGGTCACACCTACAAGACCAAAGAGAAAACAACCAGTGCACACAATGACACCTCCACAGAGAAAACGTAAGAATATTTACAATATTGATTGATCTTGATAATGCTGCCTATGAAAATGAAGCATTTGTCTCTTTTCAAAATAAAATAGTGCAAAATATATAGTGCATAGATTATAATATTCTTGGCTAAAAATCAAAATATATTTTAGTTCCACAGTATATAAAAATAACAGAAACTGTAAGTGCGCCACTACAAATGTCTTATAATCTAGTGCTGTTTTGTTTTCAGCCGATATTAGTGCCGCATGTTCTGAGCTTGCCTCATCTTCTTACCAAGCATCACCTGTCTCAGCTGTTCATTCTCCAACAAAGAGAAAGATGAAGGCTGAGATTGGAAAGCTACGGACAAGACTTCACCGAATGAAGAAGAAAGTAAAAGCTGCTACTTCTGTGCAGATTAGTAAGTCTGCTAAGCAGGCTAAAGTAGAAAGAATAGTGTCTGAGTTACAACAGTATCTCCCCAAATCTACTGTGGATTTCATTAGAGGTCAGATTGTGAGATCTCAACGCATGAAAACAGGAGCTCGTTGGACCATTTCGGATAAAATGTTGGCATTGAGCATATTTTATCACAGCCGTAAGGCATATAAGATTATCGGAAAACTTTTTGCTATGCCATCGAAGCGTACTCTGCAGAGAGCTTTGCAAATATCTAACATCGCTCCTGGTTTCACTGACAGCTTGTTTAGTGCACTAAAGATGAAAGTAAATGCAATGTCAGAGCTAGACAAACAGTGTGTTTTGGTTTTTGATGAAATGTCTTTAAAGACTGGCCTAACATACAATGCACAAACTGATAGCATAGAGGGCTTTGAAAACCTGGGTAGTGTTGGAACAACAAAATATGTAGCAAACCATGCACTTGCATTTATGGTACGTGGACTAGCTTCAAAATGGAAGCAGCCAGTTGGCTATTTCTTAACTTCAGGTACTGTCACACCAGTAGTGCTGAAAACATTAGTGAGAAACTGCATCTGCAAGCTAGCAGATATAGGTCTCAACGTCAGGGTGATTGTTTGTGATCAAGGATCGAACAACAGAAGCATGATTAAATCACTGAATGTCACTCCAGAGTCTCCATTCTTTGCTAACGATGGCAACAAAATCTTTGTTATGTTTGATCCACCACACTTGATCAAAAACATCAGGAACAACTTTCGTAAACATGGCTTTCTGTGGGATGAAGAACGGATACTCTGGAGTTACGTTCAAGATTTCTATGAGTTTGATAAAACTAATCCCGTAAAAATGGCTCCAAAATTAACACCTAAGCATGTATACTTACCAGCATTTACTGCTATGAGAGTGAAATATGCCACTCAGATCATGAGCCACACTGTAGCAGCTGCAATTTCAACTCTCTCTACACTTGGTCATTTGCCAGCTAGTGCTTCTAAAACGGCCAAATTCATTGACAAATTTGACAAGTTGTTCAACGCATTCAACAGTATTTCTTTGACCAGTTCTCAACCATTTAGACATGCTCTCAGCAACACTAGTCAACATTTGGATTTTCTACAAAATTCTCTGACATTTCTAAATTCTGTTTCAAAGCCAGATGGAAAATCAGTACCTTGCTTGGAAGGTTGGAAAACTTCAGTGAATGCATTGACTCAACTATGGTCAGAACTTCATATGCATGGGTTTAAATTTCTCTTAACCAGCAGACTAAATCAGGACTGTGTGGAGAACATGTTCTCAGTCATCAGAGGTAAGGGTGGCAACAGGGATAACCCTGATCCTCAGCAGTTTAGGGCTGCCTTTCGCCAGGTCGTTGTTGATCAACTGCTGAAACCCAGTGAGTTTGGTAACTGTCAAGATGACTTAGACAGCATACTGCTCAGTTTAAATCACATGGCGACCGAAAAGACGGACAAAAGATGCACTGAATCTGCAAGTGAAGTCAATGTTGTTTACAGAGTCGATGTTAGTTTGCCACCGCCATGTGTACCTCAGGTTAATGTAATCAGCTACATGTCTGGATACCTACTTAGAAGATACCCAGTAGATATCTGTGCTAGCTGTGCTGCAAACTATGTCTTGCCATGTCAACCAGGCGGAGTTGAATATGAGTTCTTGCGACAGAAGGCACACTGCGTAGAAGGCACTCTGATTTATGCAACCCCTTTCTTTGTCAAGTTTGTATCTAACCTAGAGAGTACCTTCATGTCAGTATTTGAATTTGTTATGCATATGCAAGGAATCCACGTCAAATTGTGTAATCAGGTAGTTGAGTTTGTTCAGGCAGTTCACTGTGGTCAGGCAGCTTGTGCTGAGAGAGCTAGTTCTATGGCAAGATTATACATGAAGGTCAGAATCATGCATGCATTGAAAGTGTCCAACACAATGAATGAAAGCTGTGCTAGGGGTGTAAAAAGAAATAGGAAAGTTCTCAAGTTAAACCATGTCTAAATGATAACTGAATCTCAGACTAAATTTAAATATTGATGCCATGTACAATTTGTGTTGACTGTGTCAATTGAGGTTTACCTTGGATTTGGTATATGTACATCACATACTGATTTAGTTATGTGACTTTATATGTATGTTATTATGTCATTATTAACTTTTGGCTTTGTAATAAGGCTATTTTACAACATAACTGATGTTCTTACTTCAGCAAATAAGCTATAAAATCCCTGGTAACTAGAATTGTAAGTTTTGTACTGGGCACATAAATTAAGCATTTTTGTAAATGTTTTGATTTTATTCAGTCTTTTCTACATGTACTGTTAGTTAATTGTTTAATTAGTTAGTTAGTTAGTTAGTTACTGTCAGTTGCTGTTAGGTTGTGTTACTCATAAATAAAGATATATATGATTTGTTTACCATCTGTTTATAAAAATGTAGGCTACAGCTATTCACATGTGAGCTTTGTATACAGCTGGCCACCAGATGGCGCCTCAAATAAGCAATTACCATTGAAACAATAGGGAGTGTCACCTCTTATCAATATAAGCTCTTTGGTATCATCCCATAATTTGTTTCTCTTATGCCATTATAGACTCTTTGCCCATTTTTTATGTATTAATTTTGAATTCTAGTTAATTAGTTACTTTCATAGCCACTCAAGTATTTTACAAATTACAGTTCAGCTGCTACTGCTAGGCAGTCCAAATAATAAAACTGAACAATGACAATGTTAAAGAACAATATCTGCAGTATCTACCTGGTTATCCTTTGGCTGAATAACGTCAAGCACTTCTCGTAGAAGTACTGGTGTGTGTAGCGTATGACACACCGACTCTGATTTGTCGTCTGCTTCGGTTTCGAAGATGATGCCGTGTTCATTCTGTGACTGTGTCTCAAGTTGTGCTGTACGACGGGTCTCTCTTGAAAACTTTCTTCTTTGTAGCGACACTTTTGATGTGTCAGTGTTGTGCTGTTTCTTACATATGCTACATGCATGCCTGCATACGTACTGTTTGGTTGAGCGACGAAATGAACTTCTGACAAACTTAGTAAACATGTTGTGACCTGGGCGATAATACGGTGCTGGAGATTATGTTTACAATATGTGCATACTACGCTGTAGCGATTTAGACAAACATGTAAATAGATATGGTCATTATACAGTAATAGTGACAGTGGTACCGGTGATCATAATTGTTTGCGACATCGATGCAGTTACATATCATTATATAAACGCCAAACGCGGTAACGACAAGATCACGACGCAACGTCGAACTATTCAAAGCATGAGGAGCGCTTACGGATTCTACACAAATTTCGCTTGAGTTTTAACAAGCCTCGATTATCCAGGCTCTGCGCTGTGGCGTCACCGTTTGTCGCACACATCTTCGCCTGGATGCAGAGTGGGGTTCTCATTGTCACTGAAATTATGATTGTATGCACCAGGAATCTGGGCGCATACATAAGAAGCTAATTAAGTTATCATCTGGGTTTTTGGCTAATTCATAAAATAAGAGTGAACTTTTATCAGCTCCTTGTTGTGTAGGCGTTCCCATGAAGCGCCAGCAGCCAATCGGTGTCATTATCAATATGCTACACTAAACATTTGTTTTGCCTGATTTAACTTTTCAATTGAACAGTTGTGTCAATATAAATTTAAATAAATCATATGTTTTGTTATATATTGCATTCTACTAAATTACGAAATCATTATAAATTGCGTAAAGAAAACTTTATTGCTTCACGTGACAAATAGGGATCATACATTAGATACTAGATTACTACATGTTTATTGTTTAAATATTCCACAATTACAAGATTTAACAAGATTTAACAAGATTTAACAAGATTTAACAAGATTTAACAAGATTTAACAAGATTTAACAAGATTTGCCATCCAAGCCAAAGGCCCAGATGGCAAGTGGACAAGGAAGCCATTGGCTTATCGAGAGTCCAACAATGTTCATCTACTTATAACCCGCCCTCCTGAGATATGTGTCTACCTTATTTTTAAACATATTCACGCTGCTAGCAGTTACACAATCTGTAGACAATTTGTTCCATTCATTTATTGTCCTCTGTGAGAACGAGTGCTTCCTGATGTCCAATCTACATTGATCCTTTACTAATTTTACCTCATGTCCTCTAGTTCTGCTATCCTTCTTGAGTGAGAAAAACATATTTCTATCAATATTTTCATACCCATTCAATATCTTAAAAACTTCAATCTGATCCCCTCTTAACCTCCTTGTCTCTAGAGTTGTTAAACCACATTCTTTCAGGCGTTCTTCATAACTAAGGTCTCTCAGTTCTGGAATCATTTTAGTTGCTCTCCTTTGTATGCGTTCAAGCGTATCTATATCCTTCTTACGATATGGTCTCCATGCTTGTATACAGTATTCTAAATGAGGTCTAACTATTGCTTTATAAAGAGGTATAATTAACTTTTTTCCCTTGTATATTATGTTTCTTCTAATCAATCCAAGAATTTGATTACCCTTTGAAGCTGCAATACCACACTGCTCTGAAACTTTCATATCAGCGCTTATTGTAACTCCTAAGTCCTTTTCTTTTACAGTAGTACCCAGAACAGTATCTCCCATTTTATAGTTTACATTCAAGTTCCCATGTCCTGTATGTAGGCATTTACATTTCCCAAAATTGAACAACATCTGCCATTTCTCAGACCATTTCACTAATCTATCTAGATCGTTTTGTAAATGTTGTTTATCACCATCAGTATTAACTTTTCTAAATAGTTTTGTGTCATCCGCAAATTTCAGTACGTTACTTATTATACTGTCGTCCAAGTCATTGATATAAATTAAGAATAATATAGGTCCTAATACTGATCCTTGAGGTACCCCACTCAAAACCGATTTCCAATTTGAAACTTCTCCATCTACTACAACTCGTTGTCTTCTGTCAGTCAGCCATTGTTCTATCCAGTCAGTTATGCTATCCCCGATACCATGGGCTTTTAATTTAAGTAGTAATCTTTGATGTGGCACTTTGTCAAAAGCTTTCTGAAAATCTAAGTAGATAATATCTACTGGCGATCCCACGTCTATCCACTTAGTGATTTCTTCCAAAAGACATAACATATTTGTTAAGCATGACTTCGCTTTAAGGAATCCATGTTGAGATGAATTTAATAATTTATGCTTAACGAGGAAGTCCACCATATGGTCTTTAATTAACCGTTCTAATAATTTACAAATCACTGACGTTAAACTCACTGGTTTGTAATTCTCTGACTTATTTCTCGAACCCTTTTTAAATAATGGTATGATGTTTGCTTCCATTCAAACGGAAAAACTCCCTCTTTTAATGACAAGTTGAATACTCTTGCAAGTGGTATACTGATTTGTTCTACTGTTTCCATTAGTAATTTTGGAGGAATCCCATCCACTCCCGGTGATTTGTTATCCTTCATTGCCTTTATTTTCTTAGCTACCAATTCTGGAGTTACAACTAAATAGTCAGATTTAGCCCCCTGAAATTTAGCATCAGCAACTGGTAATGAACTAATATCTTCTTTGGTAAACACTGAACTGAAGTAACCATTTAGGTCTTCCGCCATTAAAAACCCCTGTGATATTATATTTCCAGCACTGTCTTCTAGAGGTCCAATCTTGTCTTGTACGTTTTGTTTACTCCTGACATATGCATAAAAACTCTTGCTGTCATTTTTTATGTTACATGCTAGTTTTTGCTCATAGCTTCTTTTAGATTGTCTAATTTCAGTTGTAGCTGCATTAAGTGCCTCTTTGTATTTTGCATAGTCCTCTTCCTTTCTGGTACGCCTATAAACCCTCCACATAGTTTGTTTTAGCATTATTTTTCTAATAGCCTCTTTTGACAAGTGTTTCTTTCTACACCGTTTTCCTTGTTTTTGGAAGGGAACAAATTTATCGATGATACTCTCAATTTTATATTTTAGAATATTCCAACATTCAATTGCGGTCTTATTCATCAGCATGTTATTCCAATCTAGCTTTGTTAAATATTTTCTCATATCTTTGTAGTTACCTTTGTGGAAGTTTCTCTTGTACGTTTTCTTATTTTTACTTTCTGATTTTACATTGATGTCAAAATGTATTTGATTATGGTCACTATTACCCAATGGTTCAAATATTTTTACATTGTCCACTAATTCTTTTTGTGATGACAAAACTACATCTAATACATTTTCTCCCCTGGTTGGTTCTAGTACGTGCTGAGTAAGAAAGCTATCCTGGATTAAAAATAGAAATTGTTGGTCCTCAATCCCTGTACTCTCTAGAGAATTCCATTGTATGTGTCCATGGTTAAAATCTCCCATTATGATACATTCCCCTTTACTAACTTCCTTTATAGCGTGTTTTATTTTTGTGTTGTCCTCTTCGTTTATGTTTGGACTTCGGTAAACTAATCCAACAGTTAATTTTGAATTTCCTGAAACAATTTTGCACCAATCAGCTTCATCGCAATCTGCTTCCCTTTCTAATTTTATTTCATAAGCCTGAATAGATTCTTTAACATATAAAATAACTCCCCCGCCCCTTCTTCCTATTCGATCTTTCCTAAACATTACATATCCTGTCAGTCCTAATTCAGCATCTGTTATATCTATGTTGGCCCATGATTCAGTTATACCAATTATGTGAGGGTGAATATCTTCTACCATAATGTTTAATTCGTTTTTCTTATTTACTATGCTCCTTGCATTTAAACATACGCATCTATAACCTTTTTCAGAGATGTTTTTCGGATGATTTGATATTGGTTTATCTGTGCTAGTGGCCTCTTGTTCTGCTTGAGACACCTCTAGGTAACCCCCCTGCACTTCTAGTTTAAAGAATGTTTACTTCCAAAAATATTTGTCATTGTACCCAAGTCACTATCTACTGCTGCTGAAAGTTTGTCCGCGAATACTGCCGCCCCCTTTCCACTTAAATGAAGCCCATCCTTCATGTACATGTCAGCCCTCCCAACAAAACTTCCCCATAAATCCACAAATCCAACTTCCTCTTCCATACATAACTTCTGGACTAACATGTTAATTGCCATCCCCCGACAATTTCGATATTTGTGACCCCTCCTGCCCATTACAGGTAAAATCCCTGACAGTATTACTTGCTCAAACCGCGTCTGTTTTAGGGTTCTGACCAACTGCCTATATTTCCTAACTATGGCAGTTGTACCCTCCCTCTCTACGTTATTTGTCCCTACGTGTACTAAAACAGATCCACCCTTACCCGAGCCTACGATGTTTTTTACCCTCTCAGTTATCGCCTCTATTTTGGCTCCAGGCAAGCAGACCACCACATCATCTCCCTTGTTTAAGACTCTGTCGGTCTTCTTAACTATCGAATCCCCCACAAACACCCTCGCTCTCTTCCTCACCCCCTCTATCACTGCTGCAGAATAACTCTTCCGTTCGATCCCCTCCATCACATTCTGTCCTGACCCCTGCCCTCCTGTCTCCTTCGCTCCTGTCTCCCCCACTTCCCACTCCTTTGCTCTTGTCTCTCCCACTCCCCTCTCCTTCACTCCGGTTGTTTTCCCTCCCGTCTCCCCTAATCCCTTATCCTTCCCTCCTGTCTCCCCTGCTCCCCTCTCCTTCACTCCGGTTGTCTTCCCTCCCGTTCCTTTCCTTCCCGTCTCCTTACGTCCTGTCTCCCTACTACCTGTCACCTTCCCTCCTCTCAGCTTCCTCCCAGGCTGCGGTGAGCTCTCCCTAGCATCTCTTGTGTCTTTCCCCACTTTATCATCTACTGTTCCCCCACCGGAACTACTGGCACAACCCCCCTGTTCCCTTCCCACCATTGCCACAACGAGCAGCCTCAGCTCTTCCAACTCCACCTCTAGTTCCTTCATCTTCGTACATCCCCTACACTCAAAACTAAAACTATCTGCCTGGACCTCAGCCCAGGACTTCTCGCACCCAGACTTGACGACACACACACACACACACACACACACACACACACACACACACACACACACACACACACACACACACACACACACACACACACACACACACACACACACACACACACACACACACACACACACACACACACACACACACACACACACACACACACACACACACACACACACACACACACACACACACACACACACATCTTTTTCATGTTTATATATTGCAATAGTTACTGTTCGCCACCAAGCCGTCTAGGGGTAAGACCACAGGTGACCTTCCTGTTTACGAATGTAGGGCAAGTGAAATTGTGAAATGTGAACTTAATAAATTCATAATATGTGACATGAGTGCCTTTGAGCAGGAATATTCCCAGGTTTGTTTATAGAAGCTATTGGCTGTGAAATAGTGCATTTTTGTAGAGTTTAACTGGCGAAGGGATTTATGGGAATTTTTTGCTATGGGCCACGTGGCCGCATGAACATACAGCTATTTTTGTAAATATTGACGGGCATCGCACGTGGGGGCATTTTAAAAGAGCTGGAGGTATGTGATTTTGATAAAACTTGGTGAGCATATCAATGAGATGAAGGCAGTTGCTGCACATTTTTTTCTGCAATTCTCTACTGTGGTCTGACCCCTCCAGTCAGTGCCGTTTTAGCAACCAGTCGGTCCGTGTTTGCTCCGAATACGATGGATTTGTTTACTCTGGATCGAACGCGATGGGATGTCAACAGCGGAGCGTATTCTGCTATCGGACGCTGCGGGAAACTTAGCCTTGTAGTGGTGAAGAGATATGGCTTTGCACGGTTGTTTGAGATGCCTGAAATATATCGTATTTTCCCTTAACTTCGTTGTCTGGGTGAGTGTTATGTGTTTTGCTTCGTTTATTTATATGTAATTCCTCGAATCGTTTTCGTGTTATCGGCGCCGCTTGCAAGTTGCCGCCCCGCAGTACTGTCAACAGAGAACAGAACCCAACCTAGCCTTGGCTTAAACTGTGGACCCCTTAAGCTAGGCACGATGCAGATATCAGTGTTCGTTCGCAGATGAGGAGACGCCTACCCCTGTAGGGAGGTCGGACCCACTTTTTTCTATTTGTATTACACCCCCCCCTCAAAGTGCTAGTTAAAAGAATTAGAAGGGTACTTGTTTCATGTTTCTACGTGAAATGTTAAAAAAGATACAGTTGTTTAAAGTTTCAAATTTTTTTTTATTTTCTGACAGTTTTTCCAAATGTCCAATATTTATCACATTTTCCATATAAATCTCCAGAAAAATACATTTTGGAATGTTTTGAATGTTAGCCTGTCTATATAGAAGCCTAAATAACATTGTCTTTCTGAAGAACAAATTATTACTCTTGCCAAAAAAACTAGTTAATGACAGAGTGATATTGTTAATTCAGAACCGTCACATAAAGTAGTTGGTTCTTAAATAAAGTAGCGTCAATATACAGACAAAACTTCATAATGCATCATGAGAGATAGCCCAAAAATATTTTTACTAGCATTAATAACTAATTAATTGTATGATTTTAAATATATATATATATATAATATAATATATTTAATAATTATACCAACAATCATTTTTAATTAATTTATATAGAACCAAATTTATACAATAATCTAATTTGGTGTTATAGCACATATATATATATATATATATATATATATATATATATATATATATATATATATATATATATATATATATATATATATATAGTACAAAACAGTGGTATATACACATTAAATTAATTAGCATTGTAATAATAATGGCAATATCAGCAATACGTCAATAGTGAACTACACATCTAGCAGTCTTTAATTTTTTTCAGTTGACCCAGTTTCCTTTTGAACCGGATTCGCTAAGTTTGAACTGAACCCACATAATATGTATGAAATATATCATAGTTATAATACTAAATAAAATCATCAAACTAAACCCTAATAGCACTGAAATGTTTCTTGTGAACGATAATACGAGCAGGTAGCATGATATGTATGCTGCAATGCAGTGCACGCACCACGCATTTCGACAAGATGCCAAGATGGTGTCGATTTTACAGACAGGGGTCCCGAAAGTGGACTGCGCAGTAGGTCAACTTGGGAATCAGGTTGTTGTAGACATATGTCTTTACCCTACAGACCATGAACGAAACTGATCACAACTACCGAAATACTTCAAAAATAACTTTAAAAGTAAGTCAACTTAAATGCCAAATTAATACAACTTTTCATAAATGGATTACAATGATATTGACCTATTCAAATTCATCATTTATACCTCTTCCTTTATCTTTATTTGAGATGGATGCCCTCATTATCATAATCCCGTAATCAGGCGAGAATGGTAGTCCCTGTCTGCAAGATCCAAGATGGCCATGGCCGAAAAAAAAAAAACGAACTTCAACAACAATTTTGAAAAATGTATACCACTCTTAAGCACTGCCAAAAAATATGTTTTTAACACAGCTGCACATATTAACATATTGGCAACATGGTTATATATATATATATATATATATGGGTTATGTATATTTATATATATATATATAATCTAACATGTAACTTACATAGTAATAATATATGAGCAATAAACTGCGACCCTGTCCCCCATGTTAGTAGAAGGTAAGTCAGATCGGTTTGACGTCGCTAGGCCAGGGCTAGGGCTGAGACAATTTGCCAATTAGTTGAATATAAAATAAGCTTTAATATAAGCATTGCCGTAGGCATGGCATGCCATAGCATATAGTCACAATGTAATTTTTTTCCTTATTCTGGAATCTCTGCTGAGGACAATAATTCAGTATAAATCATTATAAAGTCACAGTCACCAGAAGGTGTCAACATTCTTGTTGTGTGGATAAATTCTGACCAACCAGACTATAATCCATTGATGATTGTCTAAAAGACAGCAGTGCACGAATGCAAAGGTCTCGGTGTGCATCTATTAGTTTCTCATAAGTAGCTGAAGCTGTGGGGGGGGGGGTGCGGATGTACAAACTGCATGCATGCCATACATGTGCTACTCCATGCCATACATGTGCTACTCCATGCCATACATGTGCTACTCCATGCCATACATGTGCTACTCCATGCCACACATGTGCTACTCCATGCCATACATGTGCTACTCCATCCCATACATGTGCTACTCCATGCCATACATGTGCTACTCCATGCCATACATGTGCTACTCCATGCCACACATGTGCTACTCCATGCCACACATGTGCTACTCCATGCCACACATGTGCTACTCCATGCCATACATGTGCTACTCCATGCCATACATGTGCTACTCCATGCCATACATGTGCTACTCCATGCCACACATGTGCTACTCCATGCCACACATGTGCTACTCCATGCCATACATGTGCTACTCCATGCCATACATGTGCTACTCCATGCCATACATGTGCTACTGCATGCCACACATGTGCTATGTGCTACTCCATGCCACACATGTGCTACTCCATGCCATACATGTGCTATTCCATGCCACACATGTGCTACTCCATGCCATACATGTGCTACTCCATGCCATACATGTGCTACTCCATGCCATACATGTGCTACTCCATGCCATACATGTGCTACTCCATGCCACACGTGTGCTACTCCATGCCACACATGTGCTACTCCATGCCATACATGTGCTATTCCATGCCACACGTGTGCTACTCCATGCCATACGTGTGCTACTCCATGCCATACATGTGCTACTCCATGCCATACATGTGCTACTCCATGCCACACGTGTGCTACTCCATGCCACACATGTGCTATTCCATGCCATACATGTGCTACTCCATGCCATACATGTGCTATTCCATGCCATACATGTGCTACTCCATGCCACACGTGTGCTACTCCATGCCACACGTGTGCTACTCCATGCCATACATGTGCTATTCCATGCCACACATGTGCTACTCCATGCCATACATGTGCTACTCCATGCCATACATGTGCTACTCCATGCCATACATGTGCTACTCCATGCCATACATGTGCTACTCCATGCCACACGTGTGCTACTCCATGCCACACATGTGCTACTCCATGCCATACATGTGCTATTCCATGCCACACGTGTGCTACTCCATGCCATACGTGTGCTACTCCATGCCATACATGTGCTATTCCATGCCATACATGTGCTACTCCATGCCACACGTGTGCTACTCCATGCCACACGTGTGCTACTCCATGCCATACATGTGCTATTCCATGCCATACATGTGCTATTCCATGCCATACATGTGCTACTCCATGCCATGAAGCACTTGGCAAAGACACAAATTCAGCACTGACCGATGCTCAATCAAAACACGACAAGAAAGCACGAGAGACAGCTTATTCATCTGCAGTTTGTGTAATTCTAGAAAAACATTGGCCAACCAATGCTCAATTCTTTGAGCGGTACTGGATAGTCAATCACCCTAGCAAGAGGACATCATTGAACTTTGCAGGATGTTCTCCATCTGTGCTGAATCAATGCTGAAAATTCAAAGTGATACACTTTAGTAAGCGTAAGTAAGCGAAAGCTGCCACTAGTGATAGCAACATGGCATGCGCTTTGTGGCTAAAAGCACACATGCATTGTGAATTATCTAAAAAAATAACTGCAAAGTGGTGCCAACAGCAGTAATGTCATCCTTTGTATTTGTATTACTTTAATGTGTGTCATCAAGTGTACTTTAATGTGTGTCATCAAGTGTACTGTATTTGTACTTACTGTTGATTTATTTATTTTACATATGTTTTGTTAAACTAGATTTTAATGAATATTAAAAATTATCAATGTATATATATATATATTAAATATTTGGATTATAAGTATAATTATGTGCATTTGTATTTATGTATTATTTTATTGTAAAGCGCATTGATCTGTCTGTATAGGATGCACTATAAAAAAACAAAATTATTATCATGCTGTTACCTCTAAAATTAGGCAATATCACTTTTTGATGAACTACAACATCATTACTAAAATGTGCTGATGTCTTCTTTGTGCATGTACAGTACTGTAGTCAGAGTACAGTGTGATTTATTGTTAGGTAGTAGACTGGCATATAAACATGCCCCAGTAAAGCCAAATCCTGGACACTCCCCATAAAAGTAATATAAATGTACATCAAATTGAGGATGACCATGAAGTACTGCTGAGCAAGGTCGTATTACAGTGTCAATGTCTTCCATGTTAGCCTTGGAACAAGGAGAGTGTTCTTTATCCCTCCACCCCTCCCCCCTGAAATGTTGCACTGAATATAGGTAACACATGTTATACCTAAGTGAACTTGTCATAAATGCATCCATGTAATATGAGTCATTCAGCATTTGTTTAGAAGCATACACTAAAACTAACCAGAGAGCCATGTAATATTTATTACATCATTGTAAACACACATTTTATAGCAAGTGTCACCCTACGAACCTCCTAAAGGTTAGAGAGTATTAAAAACTGCAGGCCGTTTAATTTCCTGTCAGTAATGAGAGGCGAGTATTAGATGAAATGAGAGCTGCCAGTTCCTGCTCTAGTTCAGACCCATGTTAGCGTTGATATGTAGCATTATAGACATCAAGTTCCTGCTTGCTGTATCTTTTGTTACAATATCAGTGCACATTTAAGAAATGACAAAACTCCACATTGTTGTTTTTGGTTATATAACATTGAATATTTACCTATTTTTTATGCACTGGGGCCACCCCCAGACACCCACCCACCCACCCCAGGGGCCAACTTGTTGAGGATTATATGTACTTCCATAAAAATCTTTATGAAATTCAGCGATCGTGAACACATGCTGCACAAAAAGTGTAATTAGTTTGTGGAGTTTAAATGGGGCACCACAGTAGTAGTGCCACTGAGATATTAAAATCCAGCCTGTTGTCTGTCTCGGATATCTCGTTCCAGCCAACACACTTGTAAATAAATGCTGGGTGTTGACTGACAGGAATTGCCCCTGTTGTACTGCCTGCTTGCTATAAATCCTATGCTAATTTGCTAATTTAAATATTTTACCCTACAGAAGAGCATGCCTTTATGTACCAACAACCATTTATAGGTGTTCAGTATGATACGAACAAGATCGTCATTCAATAAATTGTTGATTGTATATCATGTCATCCATCCTTTCTTCTCTCCCGTAGTTCATCCCTGTCTTTCTCCCATCTTCCACACTCATTCTGCTAACCTCCTTCCACCCAAGTCTCTCCAGATGACATGTGCTAATACTTCCATGCAGCTAAGCTGATGGTAATCTTTAGCTCTGACATACCAAGCAAATTTCCACTTGTTGACCCTAACACAAACCAGCACATCTATGACTGATGTTGGTGGGTTTACTGATGACACTTATATAGCCATCATATACACTGTAATAGCATTAAGAGGCTGAGAACCATCTTCCTCACCTTGTTACCCTCATTCACTTACTTGACTCTTCAATATTAGGGGTGTAATGATGTATCGAACTATCGATGCATCGCGATAGTCAATGTAGCGGTGCAATACAACCGATATGAAATTTAACTATCGATAGTAAATTTAACTACCAATAGTCGTCGTCGATGGTACAGTGAACTATTGATAGTACAGTGAACTATTGATAGTACAGTGAACTATTGATAGTAAAGATTGTTGGCAAAACAAATCAGCAAGTTTACTTGTATCACAGTAATATTGTTTGTAAAAGTGCTTTTTCAACTTTATCAGGTAATTTTACCTAAGTACATCAACAGTCATCAATCAGATCAGCATCACACATGGATTTGCCATATCTGCCGCTTCGCTTTGTGCTGAAATTCAGTGGAACCACAACAAATGTGATAGACCACATCCATCCCTGTCAGAATGTGCACCTGACTTATTATGCTAGATGTAGCTAACTTCACTGAATAAGTTCACTCACATCAAGTGAAATTAGTAGGCATGCCTAATAACTTAAGCTCCTGTGATACTATCATGATAATCATGAAACTATCGCGATAATATCTCAGTAGTAAAACTACCCGCAATAGTCATGAAACTACCGCGATATTAAAACTACCACCAACAGTCACCCCTATTGAATATGTGGTTAATTTCAATGAAAAGAAAGGATTTATGTCCCCATTATCTAGCATGAAACATAAATTCCTTCAGGTATGAATTCTGAAATGGAAGTTAAAGCGAAACAAAAGTCATGCTTTTTGGCCTATGCAGTTATAAGAATTACTAAGACATTTGTAACCTTCGTTGAACACACATCTTAATTTCATGGGTCGCGCCACACTGTTAGATAACCCTACATCACGAGTCATTGTGGTATTCTGGCAATATTTGCTCATCATATAAAATATATTTGTATGTACACCTATTCCTATATTTACCAATAGGATATGGCCTTGCTATTTGCATCTAAACTCAACTAAAATATTTTGGCCTTTGTTTGCTAAACTAGTCCTCTTTCTGACAAAATAACTTGTTTGCTTGAGACATTGTGTTGATTGTATGTCAGCCTCCCTTAAGACTTGTAGTCTAGGTTACCCCAATTTCATAGAATGGCGCATGCGCTTATTGGTCACATGTTAGCCTCGGTCATTCAGAGAAATGACGGGAATCTCCCACTTTTAGAACACGTTTCTATGTAAACCTCTGGCGTGGCATTCTTGATTTTAGTTGCACGTGGTTAGTTTTTATTATCTCTAAAACCATGACTTCTGTTTTGCTTTAAGGTCTAGCCTTTTGAACTGTATTTAAGGTCTAGCCTTTTGAACTGTATTTAAGGTCTAGCCTTTTGAACTGTATTTAAGGTCTAGCCTTTTGAACTGTATTTAAGGTCGAGCCTTTTGAACTGTATTTAAGGTCGAGCCTTTTGAACTGTATTTACTTCTTCCATGGCTTCTTCAGTGATTTTTTTACAATTCCTATGTTTACACCATAATTCCCACATTTAATTTATTAAAACAATTGAATATTAGGAAGAAGGTTATTACTTATGATTCCACAAATATAGGCTAAATATTTACCAATGATCTTTTCTTTCTTGTTCCATATGTTGGAACCATATTCCCATGCCATTAGTACAGTAGGTTGAACAGTTTCTAATAAAACCTTAGGTGAACATTTAGTATGCTCAGTCATGAAATATTGGAAATCATCCAAATGCCAACATTTGCATCATCATTTTACAGTAGTTACCATGAATAAACACTGTAGGCCCTCCATGACCCATCTCCGATGTAGATTTCTTTCCAGCTGGGAATAACCTTATTACGTTGATTCCAGTGAGATAAACATTACCATCATAATTTGATAAAATTGATAAAAGTGTTCCAGGCGCTTGAATAAGCACTGCACATAATTAACAGAACACAATGTTTTGCCACTGGTGATAATTACCCGTAGACCACATATATATTATATCTTGGCATATTTGACAATTTTTTGGAACATTTTCTTTTCAAATTTACAGTACATTACGTAAGCATCAGAAGTTGTTGATTGCCTGCCATTCCGATGTCCGACTGGCTTAAGTATCAGTTTACTTACCTCATCAACAACTGTTTGCTGCTACCACTTGAAAGCTGTTATGCCACAGTGCAGAAAAATTTTAACAGTTACTTTAGCAGTGTACCCACTTAATCTAAAGTTACAGAAGTGCTGTAGACAATTCTAAAATCCACTAACATGTTTTCCGGTGTGATCTTTGTTATGGTGACTAGTCACTATTGGGGATAGTTGTACTGATCTTTGTTATGGTGACTAGTCACTATTGGGGATAGTTGTACTGATCTTTGTTATGGTGACTAGTCACTATTGGGGATAGTTGTACTGATCTTTGTTATGGTGACTAGTCACTATTGGGGATAGTTGTACTGATCTTTGTTATGGTGCCTAGTCACTATTGGGGATAGTTGTACTGATCTTTGTTATGGTGACTAGTCACTATTGGGGATAGTTGTACTGATCTTTGTTATGGTGACTAGTCACTATTGGGGATAGTTGTACTGATCTTTGTTATGGTGACTAGTCACTATTGGGGATAGTTGTACTGATCTTTGTTATGGTGCCTAGTCACTATTGGGGATAGTTGTACTGATCTTTGTTATGGTGACTAGTCACTATTGGGGATAGTTGTACTGATCTTTGTTATGGTGACTAGTCACTATTGGGGATAGTTGTACTGATCTTTGTTATGGTGACTAGTCACTATTGGGGATAGTTGTACTGATCTTTGTTATGGTGACTAGTCACTATTGGGGATAGTTGTACTGATCTTTGTTATGGTGACTAGTCACTATTGGGGATAGTTGTACTGATCTTTGTTATGGTGACTAGTCACTATTGGGGATAGTTGTACTGATCTTTGTTATGGTGACTAGTCACTATTGGGGATAGTTGTACTGATCTTTGTTATGGTGACTAGTCACTATTGGGGATAGTTGTACTGATCTTTGTTATGGTGACTAGTCACTATTGGGGATAGTTGTACTGATCTTTGTTATGGTGACTAGTCACTATTGGGGATAGTTGTACTGATCTTTGTTATGGTGACTAGTCACTATTGTGGATAGTTGTACTGATCTTTGTTATGGTGACTCGTCACTATTGGGGATAGTTGTACTGATCTTTGTTATGGTGACTAGTCACTATTAGGGATAGTTGTACTGATCTTTGTTATGGTGACTAGTCACTATTGGGGATAGTTGTACTGATCTTTGTTATGGTGACTAGTCACTATTGGGGATAGTTGTACTGATCTTTGTTATGGTGACTAGTCACTATTGGGGATAGTTGTACTGATCTTTGTTATGGTGACTAGTCACTATTGGGGATAGTTGTACTGATCTTTGTTATGGTGACTAGTCACTATTGGGGATAGTTGTACTGATCTTTGTTATGGTGACTAGTCACTATTGGGGATAGTTGTACTGATCTTTGTTATGGTGACTAGTCACTATTGGGGATAGTTGTACTGATCTTTGTTATGGTGACTAGTCACTATTGGGGATAGTTGTACTGATCTTTGTTATGGTGACTAGTCACTATTGGGGATAGTTGTACTGATCTTTGTTATGGTGACTAGTCACTATTGGGGATAGTTGTACTGATCTTTGTTATGGTGACTCGTCACTATTGGGGATAGTTGTACTGATCTTTGTTATGGTGACTAGTCACTATTGGGGATAGTTGTACTGATCTTTGTTATGGTGACTAGTCACTATTGGGGATAGTTGTACTGATCTTTGTTATGGTGACTAGTCACTATTGGGGATAGTTGTACTGATCTTTGTTATGGTGACTAGTCACTATTGGGGATAGTTGTACTGATCTTTGTTATGGTGACTAGTCACTATTGGGGATAGTTGTACTGATCTTTGTTATGGTGACTAGTCACTATTGGGGATAGTTGTACTGATCTTTGTTATGGTGACTAGTCACTATTGGGGATAGTTGTACTGATCTTTGTTATGGTGACTAGTCACTATTGTGGATAGTTGTACTGATCTTTGTTATGGTGACTCGTCACTATTGGGGATAGTTGTACTGATCTTTGTTATGGTGACTAGTCACTATTGGGGATAGTTGTACTGATCTTTGTTATGGTGACTAGTCACTATTGGGGATAGTTGTACTGATCTTTGTTATGGTGACTAGTCACTATTGGGGATAGTTGTACTGATCTTTGTTATGGTGACAAGTCACTATTGGGGATAGTTGTACTGATCTTTGTTATGGTGACTAGTCACTATTGGGGATAGTTGTACTGATCTTTGTTATGGTGACTAGTCACTATTGGGGATAGTTGTACTGATCTTTGTTATGGTGACTAGTCACTATTGGGGATAGTTGTACTGATCTTTGTTATGGTGACTAGTCACTATTGGGGATAGTTGTACTGATCTTTGTTATGGTGACTAGTCACTATTGGGGATAGTTGTACTGATCTTTGTTATGGTGACTAGTCACTATTGGAGATAGTTGTACTGATCTTTGTTATGGTGACTAGTCACTATTTGGGATAGTTGTACTGATCTTTGTTATGGTGACTAGTCACTATTGGGGATAGTTGTACTGATCTTTGTTATGGTGACTAGTCACTATTGGGGATAGTTGTACTGATCTTTGTTATGGTGACTAGTCACTATTGGGGATAGTTGTACTGATCTTTGTTATGGTGACTAGTCACTATTGGGGATAGTTGTACTGATCTTTGTTATGGTGACTAGTCACTATTGGGGATAGTTGTACTGATCTTTGTTATGGTGACTAGTCACTATTGGGGATAGTTGTACTGATCTTTGTTATGGTGACTAGTCACTATTGGGGATAGTTGTACTGATCTTTGTTATGGTGACTAGTCACTATTGGGGATAGTTGTACTGATCTTTGTTATGGTGACTAGTCACTATTGGGGATAGTTGTACTGATCTTTGTTATGGTGACTAGTCACTATTGGGGATAGTTGTACTGATCTTTGTTATGGTGACTAGTCACTATTGGGGATAGTTGTACTGATCTTTGTTATGGTGACTAGTCACTATTGGGGATAGTTGTACTGATCTTTGTTATGGTGACTAGTCACTATTGGGGATAGTTGTACTGATCTTTGTTATGGTGACTAGTCACTATTGGGGATAGTTGTACTGATCTTTGTTATGGTGACTAGTCACTATTGGGGATAGTTGTACTGATCTTTGTTATGGTGACTAGTCACTATTGGGGATAGTTGTACTGATCTTTGTTATGGTGACTAGTCACTATTGGGGATAGTTGTACTGATCTTTGTTATGGTGACTAGTCACTATTGGGGATAGTTGTACTGATCTTTGTTATGGTGACTAGTCACTATTGGGGATAGTTGTACTGGAGCAATAGCTGCTAGTCGACAGTTGTTGATGTTAGGTCAGTAAATAAATAAAACTGGCAAATAAAGTTGAAAAAGCATGTTTGCAAGCAGAGTTACAGTGACAGAAGTAGCTGTGCTGATTTGTTTTGCCAACTATCATTACTATCGATAGTTCAGTGTACTATCAAAGATAATGATCGATAGTTAAATTCTTCATCGATAATATTGCATCATTACATTGACTGTTGTGATGCATCAATAGTTTGATGTGTTGTTACACGCCTACTCTATATAGAATATGGTAGGTAAATGGTGGACTGTGATCTGATGGAGGGGATATCTCAAAACCATGGAAGCTCCTAGACCTACGATAGGAAAACAATCAGGACGTTTGTTAGTATATTCATTAATAAGGGACAGTATATTGTTCATCCTTGCAGTAAGTTCTAGTTTGGTACTAGCCTAATATCTTTGTTCAATCCACTCGTGGAAAAGTTGGTCAGAATTAAGTGACATAAGAGCCACATTAGAATAGTATCTTGACAGACATTTCCCTTGCTCTAACCCTTGACCTTTCACCTCGAGTAGGCCAGCTACCTGGACAGAGTCCACTTGTAGTTGACAAGTGTGTATACATAAATAAGTAGGAGGTTGGCCTTAATGACAGGCTCCCGTGTACCCTGTGGTTGATGTCTGTTCTATATGACAGGCTCCCGTGTACCCTGTGGTTGATGTCTGTTCTATATGACAGGCTCCCGTGTATCCTGTGGTTGATGTTGTCTGTTCTATATGGGTCTTATCTTGTTCTATAAACGTGTTAGGTGCTGAGAGTGCTGACCCAGGAATTACAGTTGGACCTGCTGCCACAACATAATAAACTCGGGCTAGTGTATCTATGTAATGGACAACATTTCTTATACATAAACATTTAAGGGTAATGATAATAAAGTCTTAAAACTACAGCACTGGTTCAGTACTCTGGTCTGTTCAAAGCACTTCACACAGTTTAGTGTTCTCAATATACCGTATTCGACCTATTAAGCGTAAATGCCCTAATTAGCATACATCCCCTTTTTTAATCAGCAGGATCCATAATTATTGTAAATTGACTAGTGTGGAACAACTGGAAAATGTCGCCATCTGGTATTAAACAGTTGGCACCTCTCTTCAGTTGTTCTACACTAGTCACCAAATGACACCACTAGTGTTAAACACTTATTTTATTGTGTAGAGAAAAAATGTTGGTGTACGCTTATAAATGTTGGTGTACGCTTATAAATGTTGGTGTACGCTTATAAGAACAGAATCCTTGACATTTATCCATGGCCCAATTATTTTTCATGCATACTGTTTGCTTATTAGTTTGAATATGATATCTCCACAATTTAAGTTATGCAGGCAGTTTTTTAAAGGTATATCTTCAGCACTGTCTTGAAAGATGGAGTGGTTATAGACCACAGACTACAGTCTTACAGACTCCCTAGGAAAGTGGGGATTGTGCGTGATGGGTGATTTTTTCCAAACACTTTCACATTGGATACTGTAGAAAAGTTAACGTTGTCTGTACTGCTGCATCTTTTATTTGATGGCAATAGACAGGTGACCGCTCGCATATCACTAGATCTATCATTTCATGGCAATAGACAGGTGACCGCTCACGTATCACTAGATCTATCATTTCATGGCATTAGACAGGTGACCGCTCGCGTATCACTAGATCTATCATTTCATGGCAATAGACAGGTGACCGCTCGCGTATCACTAGATCTATCATTTCATGGCAATAGACAGGTGACCGCTCGCGTATCACTAGATCTATCATTTCATGGCAATAGACAGGTGACTGCTCGCGTATCACTAGATCTATCATTTCATGGCAATAGACAGGTGACCGCTCACGTATCACTAGATCTATCATTTCATGGCAATAGACAGGTGACCACTCGCGTATCACTAGATCTATCATTTCATGGCAATAGACAGGTGACCGCTCGCGTATCACTAGATCTATCATTTCATGGCAATAGACAGGTGACCGCTCACGTATCACTAGATCTTTCATTTCATGGCAATAGACAGGTGACCACTCGCGTATCACTAGATCTATCATTTCATGGCAATAGACAGGTGACCGCTCGCATATCACTAGATCTATCATTTCATGGCAATAGACAGGTGACCACTCGCGTATCACTAGATCTATCATTTCATGGCAATAGACAGGTGACCACTCGCGTATCACTAGGTCTATCATTTCATGGCAATAGACAGGTGACCGCTCACGTATCACTAGATCTATCATTTCATGGCATTAGACAGGTGACCGCTCGCGTATCACTAGATCTATCATTTCATGGCAATAGACAGGTGACCGCTCGCGTATCACTAGATCTATCATTTCATGGCAATAGACAGGTGACCGCTCGCGTATCACTAGATCTATCATTTCATGGCAATAGACAGGCGACCGCTCGCGTATCACTAGATCTATCATTTCATGGCAATAGACAGGTGACCGCTCGCGTATCACTAGATCTATCATTTCATGGCAATAGACAGGTGACCACTCGCGTATCACTAGATCTATCATTTCATGGCAATAGACAGGTGACCGCTCGCGTATCACTAGATCTATCATTTCATGGCAATAGACAGGTGACCGCTCACGTATCACTAGATCTTTCATTTCATGGCAATAGACAGGTGACCACTCGCGTATCACTAGATCTATCATTTCATGGCAATAGACAGGTGACCGCTCGCATATCACTAGATCTATCATTTCATGGCAATAGACAGGTGACCACTCGCGTATCACTAGATCTATCATTTCATGGCAATAGACAGGTGACCACTCGCGTATCACTAGGTCTATCATTTCATGGCAATAGACAGGTGACCACTCGCGTATCACTAGATCTATCATTTCATGGCAATAGACAGGTGACCACTCGCGTATCACTAGATCTTTCATTTCATGGCAATAGACAGGTGACCACTCGTGTATCACTAGATCTATCATTTCATGGCAATAGACAGGTGACCGCTCGCGTATCACTAGATCTATCATTTCATGGCAATAGACAGGTGACTGCTTGCGTATCACTAGATCTATCATTTCATGGCAATAGACAGGTGACCACTCGCGTATCACTAGATCTATCATTTCATGGCAATAGACAGGTGACCACTCGCGTATCACTAGATCTTTCATTTCATGGCAATAGACAGGTGACCACTCGTGTATCACTAGATCTATCATTTCATGGCAATAGACAGGTGACCGCTCGCGTATCACTAGATCTATCATTTCATGGCAATAGACAGGTGACTGCTTGCGTATCACTAGATCTTTCATTTCATGGCAATAGACAGGTGACCACTCGCGTATCACTAGATCTATCATTTCATGGCAATAGACAGGTGACCGCTCGCGTATCACTAGATCTATCATTTCATGGCAATAGACAGGTGACCGCTCGCGTATCACTAGATCTTTAATTTCATGGCAATAGACAGGTGACCACTCGCGTATCACTAGATCTATCATTTCATGGCAATAGACAGGTGACCACTCGCATATCACTAGATCTATCATTTCATGGCAATAGACAGGTGACCACTCGCGTATCACTAGATCTATCATTTCATGGCAATAGACAGGTGACCACTCGCGTATCACTAGATCTTTCATTTCATGGCAATAGACAGGTGACTGCTTGCGTATCACTAGATCTATCATTTCATGGCAATAGACAGGTGACCGCTCACGTATCACTAGATCTATCATTTCATGGCAATAGACAGGTGACCACTCGCGTATCACTAGATCTACCATTTCATTGCAATAGACAGGTGACTGCTTGCGTATCACTAGATCTATCATTTCATGGCAATAGACAGGTGACCGCTCGCATATCACTAGATCTATCATTTCATGGCAATAGACAGGTGACCACTCGCGTATCACTAGATCTATCATTTCATGGCAATAGACAGGTGACCACTCGCGTATCACTAGGTCTATCATTTCATGGCAATAGACAGGTGACCACTCGCGTATCACTAGATCTATCATTTCATGGCAATAGACAGGTGACCACTCGCGTATCACTAGGTCTATCATTTCATGGCAATAAACAGGTGACTGCTTGCGTATCACTAGATCTATCATTTCAAGGCAATAGACAGGTGACCACCCGCGTATCACTAGATCTGTCATTTCATGGCAATAGACAGGTGACCGCTCGCGTATCACTAGATCTTTCATTTCATGGCAATAGACAGGTGACCACTCGTGTATCACTAGATCTATCATTTCATGGCAATAGACAGGTGACCGCTCACGTATCACTAGATCTATCATTTCATGGCAATAGACAGGTGACTGCTTGCGTATCACTAGATCTATAATTTCATGGCAATAGACAGGTGACCGCTCACGTATCACTAGATCTATCATTTCATGGCAATAGACAGGTGACCACTCGCGTATCACTAGATCTATCATTTCATGGCAATAGACAGGTGACCACTCGCATATCACTAGATCTATCATTTCATGGCAATAGACAGGTGACCACTCGCGTATCACTAGATCTTTCATTTCATGGCAATAGACAGGTGACTGCTTCCGTATCACTAGATCTATCATTTCATGGCAATAGACAGGTGACCGCTCACGTATCACTAGATCTATCATTTCAAGGCAATAGACAGGTGACCACTCGCATATCACTAGATCTATCATTTCATGGCAATAGACAGGTGACCACTCGCGTATCACTAGATCTTTCATTTCATGGCAATAGACAGGTGACCACTCGCGTATCACTAGATCTATCATTTCATGGCAATAGACAGGTGACCGCTCGCGTATCACTAGATCTATCATTTCATGGCAATAGACAGGTGACCGCTCGCGTATCACTAGATCTTTAATTTCATGGCAATAGACAGGTGACCACTCGCGTATCACTAGATCTATCATTTCATGGCAATAGACAGGTGACCACTCGCGTATCACTAGATCTATCATTTCATGGCAATAGACAGGTGACCACTCGCGTATCACTAGATCTATCATTTCATGGCAATAGACAGGTGACCACTCGCGTATCACTAGATCTACCATTTCATGGCAATAGACAGGTGACCGCTCGCGAATCACTAGATCTTTCATTTCATGGCAATAGACAGGTGACCACTCGCGTATCACTAGATCTATCATTTCATGGCAATAGACAGGTGACCACTCGCGTATCACTAGATCTATCATTTCATGGCAATAGACAGGTGACCACTCGCGTATCACTAGATCTTTCATTTCATGGCAATAGACAGGTGACCACTCGCGTATCACTAGATCTATCATTTCATGGCAATAGACAGGTGACCACTCGCGTATCACTAGATCTATCATTTCATGGCAATAGACAGGTGACCGCTCGCGTATCACTAGATCTTTCATTTCATGGCAATAGACAGGTGACCACTCGCGTATCACTAGATCTATCATTTCATGGCAATAGATAGGTGACCACTCGCGTATCACTAGATCTTTCATTTCATGGCAATAGACAGGTGACCACTTGCGTATCACTAGATCTTTCATTTCATGGCAATAGACAGGTGACCGCTCGCGTATCACTAGATCTTTCATTTCATGGCAATAGACAGATGACTGCTCACGTATCACTAGATCTATCATTTCATGGCAATAGACAGGTGACCACTCGCGTATCACTAGATCTATCATTTCATGGCAATAGACAGGTGACTGCTCGCGTATCACTAGATCTATCATTTTATGGCAATAGACAGGTGACCGCTCGCGTATCACTAGATCTATCATTTCATGGCAATAGACAGGTGACTGCTCACGTATCACTAGATCTTTCATTTCATGGCAATAGACAGGTGACTGCTCACGTATCACTAGATCTTTCATTTCATGGCAATAGACAGGTGACTGCTAACGTATCACTAGATCTTTCATTTCATGGCAATAGACAGGTGACCACTCACGTATCACTAGATCTATCATTTCATGGCAATAGACAGGTGACCACTCGCGTATCACTAGATCTTTCATTTCATGGCAATAGACAGGTGACTGCTCACGTATCACTAGATCTTTCATGTTATGGCAATAGACAGATGACTGCTCACGTATCACTAGATCAGATAAAAATCAGTCACCTGGCTGGGCCAAAATTTAGGGGTATCAGCTATTGGAAAATGAAATGTTGTCTGTGCCCTACATTGTTTGACAGACTGAGGGAGACTATTCCACAGGCACTGCTGCACAGAAGGCACTGACTGCTGCACAGAAGGCACTGCTGCACAGAAGGCACTGACTGCTGCACAGAAGGCACTGCTGCACAGAAGGCACTGACTGCTGCACAGAAGGCACTGACTGCTGCACAGAAGGCACTGACTACTGCACAGAAGGCACTGACTGCTGCACAGAAGGCACTGACTACTGCACAGAAGGCACTGACTGCTGCACAGAAGGCACTGACTGCTGCACAGAAGGCACTGACTGCTGCACCGAAGGCACTGACTGCTGCACAGAAGACACTGACTGCTGCACAGAAGGCACTGACTGCTGCACAGAAGGCACTGACTGCTGCACAGAAGGCACTGACTGCTGCACAGAAGGCACTGACTGCTGCACAGAAGGCACTGACTGCTGCACAGAAGGCACTGACTGCTGCACAGAAGGCACTGACTGCTGCACCGAAGGCACTGACTGCTGCACCGAAGGCACTGACTGCTGCACAGAAGGCACTGACTGCTGCACAGAAGGCACTGACTGCTGCACAGAAGGCACTGACTGCTGCACAGAAGGCACTGACTGCTGCACAGAAGGCACTGACTGCTGCACAGAAGGCACTGCTGCACAGAAGGCACTGACTGCTGCACAGAAGGCACTGACTGCTGCACAGAAGGCACTGACTGCTGCACAGAAGGCACTGACTGCTGCACAGAAGGCACTGCTGCACAGAAGGCATGGTCCCCAAAACCAGTTTGAGGCATGTGTAGTGGCACAACAAACCCGCTGATGTTACCTGCTGATGTTACATGGATACTACAAACAATATCAAAACAATAAACCTGGGAATCAAACACCTGATATCATCGTTTAGCGTGACTACATCATTATTGTTTGTTCATCATCAAAACAGATCAAGGCATCATGACATTTTCTAGTCGCCTCCACACAAACAACAGCAAAGGCATAACCAAAACCATAGTACCATCAACAATTCCCTGTATGTCATCGTTCTTTCTTAAGAACAGTGTAGCACCTCCTACAGCAGTGTTTTTTGTTAATCACACCATGTCCCTCAGGGTTTGTGGAATGCCTTGTTGATGTGATGGTTTAACCCAGAGACTGGTGTAAGATAATTATTGGTGATAGTTGATAGCTTTATGTTGCTGGAGCCTTGATTGCTCTGGGACCTAGTGTTTGTTTGAGATTGCCAAACAACAATGAAAACACCAGTGCACTCTATGCTTATGCTGTTGGCATTAGTAAATCCTGATAGGCTGCTGGTGAAAGTGATATTATCCCCTCTGATAAAAAAATATGTCTGTAGATTGTTTAGTGTAGTTTCCAGGTGTTGATGACCCTAATCTGCACTGCTATCTCCTTAATGTCCCCAATAAAGAGTGTTATGGTCTTGGTCCAGGGCATACCCCAGCATGTCAGCCTCCATAAGGACCTTCCTGATGGGGTACCCCAGGGAGGCAGCTTTCATGCCCCACTTGATGACCTTGCAATGATAACCCTAATAATAGTACAGCACAGCCTTAGCCCAGTGGTTTTGCCTTTCCTGTTATGCCAAGTTGGGCAGAAGATTGTTATTTGACAGCACTCAACACCTATTCAGTGTTAACACCCTTACTGCTTCAGGTGGTTTAATTTACACCTACGCATATAATTGTAACCATACACATACTAGAGTGTTTATTTACATAATCATTAAAGGTTAATGATTTCAATGCTAACTAAATAAGAAATACCTTTAGATAAAGGCTAGCTTTGAAAAAAGTATTATTTTTCTTCAAAATAAAATAACTACGTAATATATTTTTATTTGATATCATTCATTTGGGAGTTCTCATTTCATAAAGCCAGGTATATGTATACTACTATTTCTTTGGCTGAGAGGCAAGGCTGTGGACAACTAATCCAACATGAAATTAGCCTTAGGGTTAGATTCAAGTTCAGCACCCTCCCTTTGTAAAATGTAAATTGAGCCCACATTTGTTGGAACCCTTTTTTTCATGCTCCTGTCAGTTTGGATTGAGATGAAGATGGCACTTGCAGAGACAGTCCTGTTGATGTAACTGTATTCAATCAATTTTTATTTTTTTAAATTAAAAAACAGTTACTCGATCGCTCATGTCGGCCACTGGGGTTACACTATGCTGTTTTATCCCTCATTGCCATGTTCAGCTCCCCCGACTCCAGTCCCACATCTTCCCAATCGATAAATGTTAAGGCTGGTCTGCGATCTGGTCTGGTGGGTGGGTGGGTGGGTGGTTGTGCACCGTTGCTGAGTGGAATTCCCTAAGCCCCAAAATCTCCAGCTGTGATGCAACTTCCAGTTTTAAATGCAGAGTAGACAATAATTTATTATTAGTGTAGGTAAGAGGAACCCCCGTGGACAACGTCCATAGACATAGCCACGTCACTTATGAAAGTTATATACTGAATGGCTCGTCGCGTTATCAGTGTACATGTATATACTATGTTTTGTCATCCCATCAAGAGGATCTCCATGTGACAATAGTATTGCTACAATTTTTAAATAAATTATGTTTGGTTTAAATTATGGTTTTGTAATTAACTAATGCTTTATGAAGATGTAGTTATGGTCTTGCATTAGTGCAGCGACCTTTTAATTCAAATCCCAAGGATCAATAAGCAGTGATGTTAAGGAGTTTCTGTTTTTGGTATTCTTACCAATCCATAAATATTGGATTTCCTTATTAAACTCATGTCTAGCTAATCATCCCATGTGGATATATAACATGGTCTTGTGACTTTGTTGACATTGCTGTGGCTTCAATATTGATATTGATTGCTGAGCTAACTGCCAGGTTGTGCCCTGAAGCCTATCGTTCATGTGGGTAATAACAACAATAATAAGCCCAGAAGTGGAAAATCCAACGCAATCAGCAGTGGATATGAAACATTATACTATTAATAAATAACATATTCCATGCATTTTTTATTCAGAACACATCAAAAAAGCCTGTTACATTTACAAAATCAAGATTAGTGACTTTTTGCAACACATCTGATTGATTGATACGGTGGCAACTGGGACAAAGTTGAAATCCATGTTTCTAGGGCAGGATCCACCGGGGTAACAATATCACTACTGGTTCATTCGTATGATGAAGTTCCCTACAAGATTTGCACTGCATTGCCTGTGTTACTGTTTGCCAGTGGTCCCTGCCCACAGATGGTCCCTGCCCACAGATGGTCCCTGCCCACAGATGGTCCCTGCCCACAGATGGTCCCTGCCCACAGATGGTCCCTGCCCACAGATGGTCCCTGCCCACAGATGGTCCCTGCCCACAGATGGTTCTCTCAGACAGAGACACATCCTGTTAACCCCCTGCCAGAACATCTGTGTCACACCAAAAGACAATGTTTCAGACCTGCTGACAGTGGCTCAGACCTGCTGACACTGTTTTAAACCTGTGGATTTGTCTCAGACCAGCTGACACTGTCTCAGTCCTACTGACACTGTCTCAGACCCGCTGACACTGCCTCAGACCTGCTGACACTGTCTTAGAACTGCAGACACTATCTTAGACCTGCAGACACTGTCTTATACCCACGGACAGTGTCTTAGTCCCACTGACTGTTGTCTCTATTGAGCAGCCATCAAATATTTAGCAGGGGAAGGCTGGCCACATTGTGCAAAGTGTCACACAACCCTGGTCCTCCTGTTACAATCAATATTAGTTTACCTCCAGCTGAGCCACATGCCACATGAGGCCAGCAGTTTTATACAAAAGAAGCTCTTAAAATACAACTTTCAAATACAGCATTCAAATACATTTAGGCTGTTCTGTGTGTATGAATGTCATTTAAAGTCACTTAATAATATGTTTCCCGTCTCTCTGTCAACATGCACTACCTGCAGTAGCTATGAGCAACTGCAGTTAATATTTGTGTAGTTCAGGTGCAGAAACATCTTTCTCCAGAGCCAGCGAAACAGCTTGGACTGTCCAAGTAGTTCATCTAAGGGATGGAACCCATGTAAATGAACAGCACATCATTAACATGTCAACAGTGTAGAAGTCAAGTAACCAACCATGCCCTGTGTTGACTCTTATTGTCTTCACTTGGCCCATCATTTACCCAGCAGACCATCAACATATCTGCACATCGTGTCTTGTTTGTTTGGCAGAACCAAATGCCTGGTGTTCTTGTGGGGAACCCGTTCTTATATTACTGGGTAGAAGTTTTAATCTTTCCCTACTCTCCATCAACGTAGCAGTGAGTTTATATGGAAAGTTACCAGTCAACATTACATACAGTAGTCTGTCTACCTCTCAATTTAACCTCTCAAATGTTTTATATATATAAAATATTTTTTATCCAAATTTATTCCAATTCCACTCAATATTATGTCATTTATATGTATATTTTGTAGGTTAAAGTTAATAATATACTAATTTAGAAGTTAGACTCTGAAAACATTCAGTCCCATTCAAAATGGTTGGTTATTCGTAGACAAACACACTATTTTCAAAACAGATGTATGTAACACTAACTTATATGGAATTATTTCAAAGTCTACCAAATGTATATCAATAATGACCAAGGGGCACTAAATTCTCACACCTCTGGGGGGACTGGGGCAGGGGCAACTAACACTAATGGAAGTTTCCTTTTAGATGGTACAAATTGACTGAATGCTGTCGTCTTTGTCATTCTCGTATGAATTGGTTTTACAGCCCTGACAATTCCACCCTTTATCCGTAAGTTGCATGTCATCCAGACACTGGTGCAGATAGATGAAAGGGAAACCATTTTCCCAGACTTGCATTGCAGATCACCAACCCATTCACTGGGAGGGTATAGACAAGTGCTTTGTGTCTGCCCCTGCCATAATTTTCCTTGCTAATTCATACTTGGCATGCGTTATCTCCTTTTAATGGTATCTGGACATTTGGCCAATGGACATCTGGCCAATGAGTACATGGGGGGACATTTGGCCAACACACAATCTGTTATGGTAAGAGTGGCTTCTCCTATTTCATGCCATTATACATGTAAAGATTAAAGTTATAACAAGGTACATTATCGCCTGTTGTACATCTGGGTGAGAGTGGCTTCACTTATTTCAAGAGTAAGTTGGCCAAATGTCCCGGATTCCCTTTTAATATATAGGAACGTTCAAACGGGCCAGGAAGGATCCCTTTCAAATAAAAGGTACGTTCTTATATAGCGGCGCTATATAAGAACGTACCTTATAATAGCACTGGTCCTTGGGACTGTTCAGAGCACTTTACACTTCACCCCCTGGCAGACCTGTTCATTCCAACGCCATTTTGACTTCTCTGGGAAGCATTCAGCCACACTGTAATTACTGCACGAAGACTGTTCGTTCAAATATCCACCTCTGCCTATCGCCAGGTACTCATTTATACAGCTGAGTGAACTGTGGAAATGTGGGATGAACATAATTTATAAAGCTTAATTAATTATCCTAAATATCGATATCCTTATGTTTCAGGCAATATCTCCATTAATATTGACGAACGTACCAACATTATACACGCACACACATAGACATTCATGCATACATAAGGATAAAAGCAGTCATGCATGTATGCATAAGAATGCATGCATGCAAATGCTCAAAGCATGTATTTATTGAATGTGGGATGAACATAATTTATAAAGCTTCGACAAGAGGATTCGAACCCAGGTTCTCTCGATTGAAATCCCAACGTTCTAACCGCTATGCTACTGTGCCCCCTAACCGCTACGCTACTGCGCCCCCTAACCGCTACGCTACTGCGCCCCCTAACCGCTACGCTACTGCGCCCCCTAACCGCTATGCTACTGCGCCCCCTACCACCTTTCAAACCTAACTAGCTGTCTCAGACAGAATCTTCAGCTAAGTACGGGTTCCTAGTTGGATTCATTGAGATTACCCCATGTTTGCTGACAAGGATGTACACAAACAAAATCCCCATAGACAAAAGGTTAAAGCCCTACAATCCACATGACAACTAGGACAAGATCCACCTTTGTCACATGACTAGAAAATTAAAACATTGGATAAATAAGTCTCTCACTGCGTCTTTATTTGCACTTGTCAATATTTATCTTTTTGAATGTGTGGCAATGTCTCCACACTTGAATGGGCAGTTTTGTTAGACAAAAAGTGGCATTTGAATGGTTGAATATGGGTCTGACTGTGGCCAGTCCATTGTCTGCTATGGATGGCAGCACAAAGTCGCATTGTCTCAACTCTCTGCACACCAGCTTTGTGGTTGTGTTCTACTGTGATGAGAAGGTCTTCACACAGCAAGCTTGTTGTGATTATATGTCATATTACCTATTACCCACGGTCTGGTGACAACATATTATTTTATTATTGTTTTTCTGCAGTCGATATTTCACTTGGGAGTTACTATAGTTATGACAACTTCCTGGTTTTTCTCCATACATTTGACTTAATTCATATTTTTTCTTTGTGGTTATGCACCATCAAAATAGAAAATTAATGGCAGTGGAATAAAAAATATTTGTTTCAGTAAGCATTTCCGATTCCACCCAAAATGATTCCAATTCCACTGCTTTCTGGACAACCGATTCTGGAATTGGATTTGGCATTCAATTCTGGAATCAGACCAGGTCTGCTAAAATAAAAAACTGGTATTTGTTTCTGAAAATTTACAGACCTGAATGAAGGAATTATTGAATTCATTTGACCTCAGTAGAAACGTGACTGGGTACTGCTGATATCTAGTACTACATGCATGCAATATGTGATATCTAGTACTACATGCATGCAATATGTGATATCTAGTACTACCACATGCAATATGTGATATCTAGTACTACCGCATGCAATATGTGATATCTACTACTACTGCATGCAATATGTGATATCTAGTACTACATGCATGCAATATGTGATATCTAGTACTACATGCATGCAATATGTGATATCTAGTACTACCGCATGCAATATGTGATATCTAGTACAATGCATGCAATATGTGCAGTGGAATGTTATCAGTCTTATGAGCATTTAGTAATTAGCAAACATCACATTGTTGTTATAGCCTCAGATGGTACCGGGATTCACCTAGGAAGATCTAAATGTCTCGATATTCCTGGGGTAGCCACAATTGGGATATCTATTAAGATCCCTCATAGTGTTATGATCCATAAATTAATTATCCTAAATATCGATATCCTTATGTTTCAGGCAATATCTCCATTAATATTGACGAACGTACCAACATTATACACGCACACACATAGACATTCATACATACATAATGATAAAAGCAGTCATGCGTGTATGCATAAGAATGCATGCATGCACATGCTCAAAGCATGTATTTACTGAATTGACACTGTCCTAAATGTAGACTGACAGGAAGAATGATTTTTATCAGAAAAGTTCCCAAACCTAATTCACCCAGTTCATTCTTCAATATGCAGCATGTAATTACGCTAATTTCCAACTGGCAACATCCTGCCACAATGCAGCCCCTAATCTTCCAATAGTTTGTGGCTTGCCACTCTGTCTAGCAGATTATCTTTTCCAGAATGTTGGCCACAGAGGTTATGAATGTCATCCGGTGTGACAGAGTATAATCAAGTACTTAGTAGTCAGGTCACAGTCAGGATTATTCTCTTAAAAGCCCCTCAGAAATTGAGGATTGCACGTGATGAGTGAATTTTTTCCAAGAACTTTTTTATCGAACACGTTAGTAAAGTTAATGTTTTCTGTATTATTGCGTTAGATTTTTCCTTTGATGAAAATAGACAGACACTGACCACTCACGTATCAACTGCACTGACTATTCTGCAGAATGCACCAGGACCATTACACGATGAAATGGACAAATACTTCATTTTAAAATATCTTTTATTTTATTAAATGTATTTTTTCTGATAGCCAATATTGCTAAAGTTCATGGATCTGAAAACCAAATTGCAATTGAAGTTGTTGCCAAAAAGATATTGAATCCCCAATAGATGCCTATTATTTTGTCAAATAAATTCAATAATAATCTCATATGTGAAGCATTAAAACATTTATTATTTTTTATGCAATCAAATAAAACTTGCATACATCTATTAACTTACCTAATACCTACAAGGAATACCCATTGCTGTTACTTAATGTCATGTATGGTACGGTTCTAGCTCTCAACCAAATAGGTCCCCTCATAAATGTAACTTGAGTAATAGAAATAGCAACTTTTTCCTCTCTGTCCTCCACTTCTTGCATCTAATAAACAAAACTGGTTATTTTCCTACATTGACTTATGCTACACAAGTTGTGGAGCTCTAATGTTTATTCAACAAAGGTTTAACATTTAGAAACAGCCACTTTTCTGTAAAAAATTTTGTCTGGCTATTACTAAATAGTGGACAATTTGTAACACGAGTAATCGTAACGCAAGTAACTTGTTAATCTGACAACCACAAGTTTATGAATTATGCAATTAAAAAAATGTGCTCTATTAGGATACCTTGATATATTCGCTACATAGAATATGCAGCCATTTTTTTTACAGCAGACTAAGAGTTGACACTGCCCACAAAAATAATTTATTTACTAATTTAATACCTTCATATGACTTTAATTTGATGGTAATTTATACAAATTCAAATCAATCATTTTAGGAATAATTTAGTAGCGAACAAATTGTAATGCAAGTAACCATATCGCGAGTAACCAACTATTTTGACAACCACAAATTTCTGTATTATGTAATTCCAAAACTGTTTCCATGTAATGGTATGTTGATATCTTAGTACAGTACATAGTATATGCAGCCATTTTTCAAAGCAATTGTAGTTTGACGAGACTGCAGGCCTGCTGAATTAAAGACATTCTACTAGCCCACCAGGCTAGTGGATTATGAAATCTACTAGCCTTCAGGAATTTTCACTAGCCCGAGTACTTTCATTAAATTTTTTTGTAAATCATCCTCAATCCAATCCACAACCATATTCTCACAATAATAAAAAATAACTGTTTGTATCAGAAATTTTTTATTTGTCTGCTTTTGATTCCAAAGAGTCGCAACTGAATATAAAAACCTTTTTTCAGTATATTGGCACTTCAATAAATATAACAAAATCTGGTGAAAGCCGCCAGTAGTGATAGCAATGTGGTGCCACCTTGCGGCTAAAAGCACACACTATGAATTACTTCTAAGAATTCTGCAAGGTGGCACCAGCCTTGTTTCTGCTTCAAAACAAGAAACATTGCGGCAGTACATTAAGCATTGCAGGCGACGCAACGCTCGATGGTTAGTGTTTGAAAAATAAAGCCTTTTAAGGGATATTATGATTGCAGATGGTAAAATTTTTATTCGTCCGACGGACCAGTGATTTTTAATTTTTATTCGCCCAACAGCTTTTCAAGTTGCCTCGGGCGAATGGGCGACTTGATTTCCGAAGCCCTGCTTTGGATTATAAATACATCCATTTTGTCCTTTTTTGTAACATGAGTGACTGACATTTGCACACTCACAGAATGAAAAAGTTATCATTTAGTTTCCGTTTTTAATTTTCTGTCACATACTTTGATCATTTAACTAGCAAAGAAAAACGCTATGATATATAATTATTAAAACTGCAGCAGCTTAAATGAAAAAAAAATCATGATAAAAATGTAATGCGAATAACATTTCAAAATCAGTTATCAGGTTGGTTGAAATTGAGGGGTATAATTTATAATTTTCACGAATTTCACACAGCATGTGTGTTAATTGAGATTACAAATTAATGTGCAGTGAAATTTTAGAGAAAATTATTCAAAACTTTTCCAGGATTCCAAAGAAACGTTATAATGGCTGCCAATTAGAAAATCAATTGTGGTCTCACCCCAGTTGAATGGATACTTGTTTGTCGCTTATACTAAATAATCTCTATGATAATTGAATCTTTATTTCAGCAAAAACACATTGAAACAGTAATATCAATATTATCATTAGTACAGAACATTTTTAACAAGATTTATCAAGATTGTCACCCAAAGCAAAGGCCCAGATGCCAAGTGGACAAGGACAATTTTTAATATATTCCTGAGATATGTGTCAACCTTGTTTTTTAACATATTCATCCATTGATTGTCCCCTGTGGGAAAGAGTACTTCCAGATATCCAATCAACTGACAGCGATCCTTTACTAATGTTACATCATGTCCTCTAGATCTATTATCTTTCTTGAGTGAGAAAAAACATTGCTGTCAATATTTTCATACCCGTTCAATATCTTAAAAACTTCAATATGATCTCCTCTTAACCTTCTTGTCTCTAGAGTTGTTAAACCACATTCTTTCAGGCGTTCTTCATAACTAAGGTCTCTCAGTTCTGGAATTATTTTAGTTGCTCTCCTTTGTATGCGTTCAAGCGCATCTATATCCTTCTTCCTTCCTTCTTCCTTTGAAGCTGCAATACCACACTGCTCCGAAACATTCGTATCAGCACTTTTTGTAACTCCTAAGTCCTTTTCTTTTAAAGTAGTACCTAGAACAGTATCTCCCATTTTATAGTTTACAATCAAGTTCCCGTGTCCTGTATGTAGGCATTTATATTTCCCAAAATTGAATAACATCTGCCATTTTTCAGACCATTTAACTAATTTGTCTAGATCATTTTGTAAATGTTACTTATCACCATCAGTGTTAACCCTTCTAAACACATCATCTGCAAATTTCAGCACATTGCTTGTTATATTATCATCCAAGTCATTGATATATATTAAGAATAATAAAGGTCCTAATACTGATACTTGTGGTACTCCAATGAAAACTGATTTCCAGTTTGAAACATCCCCAACATGCTGTCTTCTGTCAGTCAGCCATTGTTCTATCCAATCGATTATGCAATCCCTGATACCATGGGATTTTGGTTTAAGTAGTAATCTTTAATGTGGCACTTTGTCAAAAGTTTCTGAAAATCTAAGTATATAATATCTAATGATGATCCCTTGTCTATCCACTTAGTGATTTCTTACAAAACGCATAACATATTTCTAAGCATGACCTTATGGTCTTTAATTAACGTTTCTAATAATTTATAAATCACTGATGTTAAACTCACTGGTCTGTAATGACAAGTTGAACACTCTTGCAAGTGGTATACTAATTTGTTCTACTGTTTCCGTTAGTAGTCTTGGAGGAATTCCATCCATTCCAGGTGATTTATTGTCCTTCATTGCCTTTATTTTCTTAGCTACCATTTATGAAGTTACAATTAACTGCCCTAAATAGTTAAATTTAGCCTCCTCAAATTTAGCGTCTGGACCTGGTAATGAGCTAATATCCTCTCTGGTAAACACTGAACTGAAGTATCCATTTAGGTCTTCCGTCATTAAAAAACCTTGTGATATTATATTTCCAGGACTGTCTTCTAGTGGTCCAACCTTGTAGTTGTCATCCTTTCTGGTACGCCTATAAACCCTCCACATAGTTTGCTTGTACAATATTTTTCTAATAGCTTATTTTGTCAAGTGTTTCATTCTAGACCGTTTTCCTTGTTTTTTCAAGGGAACAAATTTATCGATGATACTCTCAATTACATATTTTAGAATATTCCAACATTCCTCAGCATATTATTCCAATCTAGCTTTGCTAAGTATTTTCTCATATATTTATATTTACCTTTGTGGAAGTTTCTCCTGTATTTTTTTATTTGTACTTTTTGATTTTACTTTTATGTCAAAATGTATTTGATTATGATCACTGTTACCCAGTGGCTCATGTATTTTGGCATTGTCCAGTAATTCATTTTGTGAAGACAAAACTAAATCTAATACATTCTCTCCCCTGGTTGGTTCTAGCACGTGTTGAGTAAGGAAGATATACTGAATTAAAAGTACAAACTGTTGGTCCTCACCCCGTCTTATCTTATCTTATCTCTAGAGATGTCCATTGTATGTGTCCGTTGAATTTTGAATGTTGAATTTCCTGTAACTATATTGCACCAACCAGCTTCATTGCAATCTGCTTCTGTTGCTAATTTTATTTCCTAAGCCTGAATAATTTCTTTAATACATAAAATAACTCCCCCTCCCCTTCTTCCTATTCGACCTCTCCTAAACATCACGTATCCTGTCAGTCCTAATTCAGCATCTGATATGTCTTTGTTGGCCCATGATTTGGCTATACCAATTATGTTAGGGATAATATCTTCTACCATAATGTTTAATTCGTTTTTCTTAGTTACTATGCTCCTTGAATTGAATTTAAACACACACATTTATAACCAGCTTCAGAAATGTTTTCCGGACATTTTGTTACTGGTTTGTGTGTACTAGTGGCCTCTTGTCCTGTTTGAGGCATCTCTAAGTAGCCCTCTTGCACTTCTAGTTTAAACAATGTTTTCTACCAAAAATATTGCACTTTTTGAAAAAAGAAAATAGTTTATAAGCAATATTTCACTCAGCTATATAAATAAGTACCAGGCTATAGATGGGGTGGATATGTAAACGAATAGTCTTTTCGCAATAAATGTAGCATGGCTGAATGCTTCCTAGAGAAGTTGAGTTGGTGTTGGAATGAACAGGTCATACTTTGAGTGGTCTCACTGGATACAGAGCTATATAAGAATGTACCTTTTTTTACAAGTTTTCCCTTTTGTAATTTAATATATACAACTACTGTTTGCATTATTGTTAAAAGTCAGAATGCAACAACATAATTATCATGTATTTCAATCAAATTTAATTAATTTTTCTGCATTGATTTGATGCATAATGTAGTGTGAAATACCAGTTTAACATCTATTGAAAGAATATTACTAACATAATCTGGGATGACTGCAATATCAGTAAGTATAACATGTTTTATAGTCAGTCAATATTATTCCATTATACAACAGACCAATTTATTCAGGGTCATTTGATAAAATAATTTGCTAGATGAAAAAAATTTCACTGATGGCAAAAGACCACAGAAACAACATAAGACAAAAACTCAATCCATATATGTTCACAGACATTGTACAGCGCCTTCTCGATGACCTGATTAATTGCATATTGCACTGTTGTTGTACAGTATAATTTATTCATTGCCTTTTAGATACTTTGAAAGAACAAAGCAATAATTATTTGATTTCCCGACTATAAAAAAATTATGCATGCATCTCACAGGTAACCGGATAAATTTATAAATTATTATGCATATTATCAGTCAGTGCATTATGACTGTTGTCCTTGATGTAATGTATATACCGGTATATATAATAAATGTTTTGACAAATCTTCAGTTTAGCTGATGATATTTCTAATTACGTTAGGGATATATCCTGGTCATGGCCAGAAATATCTATAATTTTATAAAGAATATTTAACGTTAAATGTATGAATTGAAATTTTTTATTATTTATGAGAAAACATTAAAAAATATTGTTATTCTGTGACAAATTGAAGTGAACATTTTCAGGTTTTAACTAATAGAGAATTATTGGTCATGGATATGTACTTAATTTTAGCAGTAATTACAATCTTGGTTTCATTTCAGAGTTTCTACTCCATCTGTCTATATTCTGTTAATCTAAATATCTGTCCTGCAATTGTCTGGTGCTATTGGCTTTTTACGCAGTTAAAAATGTTGCATGTTTTACACAAACAGCAGCCACAGAATACAAATGACCACAATTACACTCCAAGAAGGCGGTAGCTATGGCAACAAAACCTGGCTAAATGTATTATTTCCTGGTGCTGTGTACAACAGAAGGGCATTTGGGGCCATCCCAAAGATGGGTTAAATTAAAAATATAAAACAACGTATTTTCCATTTTGGAGTTAACATTTATTATTTGTTTCAATATTATCATATATCATTATGTGCATTTTATTCACAGAATTCAAATAAACAATTTGTATGCTCTTTTACGACTCAGGGTGAACAACAAACAATGCTCATAATATTTGAAAAAGGGATATTTAATTAAAGAGAATAAAATTTAAACTAGAACTAGCCCATGATAGTGAACATCTGATTATTGAATCAGTGTTGCATTTTTTTATAAATAATATATTTGATTGATGATAGAATGACCTGAAACCATAATGCTAAACCTAGAATTAATTTGATGAAAACGTAAGATTTGTTTAAGATTTTGAGAAGACCCTTGGACCCAGCTGGAGGGCTGCTGTTGATTGTTTTGCCACATGGACCAGCAGGAAAATCAGTTATAAAAATGTACTTGTGCAAAATAACTGATTTACCTGAAGAGAAATTGCACCTACCCTGAAATTTTGCTAAACAGATTCAGCAGCTTATTCCAGCAACAAATGCATTCAAGTTGCTAGATAATATTTTCAGACAAATGAAGTTATGTTTTCTAGTGTATTAGCCATGTAAGAGAGGTTCGTTAATATTCACTAAGCTGAGACATGAATTAACTTGAATCATATTGACTCATTTACAATTTCTAAATCCCCAAATAGTTTTCATGGGCTGTGTTTCTGTTGCAGTAGTTTTCATGGGCTGTGTTTCTGTTGCAGTAGTTTTCATGGGCTGTGTTTCTGTTGCAGTAGTTTTCAGGGGCTGTGTTTCTGTTGCAGTAGTTTTTATGGCCTGTGTTTCTGTTGCAGTAGTTTTCATGGGCTGTGTTTCTGTTGCAGTAGTTTTCATGGGCTGTGTTTCTGTTGCAGTAGTTTTCATGGGCTGTGTTTCTGTTGCAGTAGTTTTCATGGCCTGTGTTTCTGTTGCAGTAGTTTTCATGGGCTGTGTTTCTGTTGCAGTAGTTTTCATGGGCTGTGTTTCTGTTGCAGTAGTTTTCAGGGGCTGTGTTTCTATTGCAGTAGTTTTCAGGGGCTGTGTTTCTGTTGCAGTAGTTTTCATGGGCTGTGTTTCTGTTGCAGTAGTTTTCAGGGGCTGTGTTTCTGTTGCAGTAGTTTTCAGGGGCTGTGTTTCTGTTGCAGTAGTTTTCATGGCCTGTGTTTCTGTTGCAGTAGTTTTCAGGGGCTGTGTTTCTATTGCAGTAGTTTTCATGGGCTGTGTTTCTGTTGCAGTAGTTTTCATGGGCTGTGTTTCTGTTGCAGTAGTTTTCATGGGCTGTGTTTCTGTTGCAGTAGTTTTCAGGGGCTGTGTTTCTGGTGCTATAGATTTCAGAGTCTGTGTTTCTATTGCAGTAGTTTTCAGAGTCTGTGTTTCTGTTGCTATAGTTTTCAGAGTCTGTGTTTCTGTTGCTATAGTTTTCAGAGTCTGTGTTTCTGTTGCTGTAGTTTTCAGAGTCTGTGTTTCTGTTGCTATAGTTTTCAGAGTCTGTGTTTCTGTTGCTGTAGTTTTCAGCGTCTGTGTTTCTGTTGCTATAGATTTCAGGGCCTATGTTTCTGTTGCAGGTCGCTGGCATGCTGTTGCTTGGATTGGCAGTCTACATGCGGATAGACCCAAACACAAATCACTATGTGAAAGCAGGATATTCCACTGAAATTAACACTTTCCACATCATATGCTACATCCTCATGGCCAGTGGCGGGGTCATGACCTTTGTTGGTTTCCTTGGTTGCTGTGGCGCGTTCCAGGAGTCTCGGTGCATGCTGGGAACAGTGAGTATGTCCGTGTTGCACTGTGTCTGTCTTTTGTCTGTATTGTGTCTGTTTGTGTCATGTCTGTCCATGTTGTGTGTGTCCGTGTTGTGTATGTGTCATGTGTGTCCGTGTTGTGTCTGTCTGTGTTGTGTCTGTCTGTGATGTGTCTGTGTGTTTTATATGTCTGTCTATGACATGTCTGTCTGTGTTGTACCTGTGTTGTATCCGTGTTGTATCCGTGTTGTGTCAGTGTCATGTCTGTATGTGTCATGTATGTCTGTGTTGTGTCATAAGTCACATGAACTCACATTGTGTTGCTGTATGTTCTCATTAGCATCAGTCGGAAGAGTCAGTCCTATACATAAAGGTTATTCTCTGAAATCCTTTACATTATAAGACTGCTGACTCGTGAGTTAGTATGGTAGTTACAGGCAATACATGCAGGCTGGCAACTGACTCACTGGTGAGTTAGTATGGTAGTTACAGGCAATACATGCAGGCTGGCAACTGACTCACTGGTGAGTTAGTATGGTAGTTACAGGCAATACATGCAGGCTGGCAACTGACTCACTGGTGAGTTAGTATGGTAGTTACAGGCAATACGTGCAGGCTGGCAACTGACTCACTGGTGAGTTAGTATGGTAGTTACCGGCAATACATGCAGGCTGGCAACTGACTCACTGGTGAGTTAGTATGGTAGTTACAGGCAATACATGCAGGCTGGCAACTGACTCACTGGTGAGTTAGTATGGTAGTTACAGGCAATACATGCAGGCTGGCAACTGACTCACTGGTGAGTTAGTATGGTAGTTACAGGCAATACATGCAGGCTGGCAACTGACTCAGTGGTGAGTTAGTATGGTAGTTACCGGCAATACATGCAGGCTGGCAACTGACTCACTGGTGAGTTAGTATGGTAGTTACAGGCAATACATGCAGGCTGGCAACTGACTCACTGGTGAGTTGATATGGTAGTTACAGGCAATACATGCAGGCTGGCAACTGACTCACTGGTGAGTTGGTATGGTAGTTACAGGCAATACATGTAGGCTGGCAACTGACTCACTGGTGAGTTGGTATGGTAGTTACAGGCAATACATGCAGGCTGGCAACTGACTCACTGGTGAGTTAGTATGGTAGTTACAGGCAATACATGCAGGCTGGCAACTGACTCACTGGTGAGTTAGTATGGTAGTTACCGGCAATACATGCAGGCTGGCAACTGACTCACTGGTGAGTTAGTATGGTAGTTACAGGCAATACATGCAGGCTGGCAACTGACTCACTGGTGAGTTAGTATGGTAGTTACAGGCAATACATGCAGGCTGGCAACTGACTCACTGGTGAGTTAGTATGGTAGTTACAGGCAATACATGCAGGCTGGCAACTGACTCACTGGTGAGTTAGTATGGTAGTTACCGGCAATACATGCAGGCTGGCAACTGACTCACTGGTGAGTTAGTATGGTAGTTACAGGCAATACATGCAGGCTGGCAACTGACTCACTGGTGAGTTAGTATGGTAGTTACAGGCAATACATGCAGGCTGGCAACTGACTCACTGGTGAGTTAGTATGGTAGTTACAGGCAATACATGCAGGCTGGCAACTGACTCACTGGTGAGTTAGTATGGTAGTTACAGGCAATACATGCAGGCTGGCAACTGACTCACTGGTGAGTTAGTATGGTAGTTACAGGCAATACATGCAGGCTGGCAACTGACTCACTGGTGAGTTAGTATGGTAGTTACAGGCAATACATGCAGGCTGGCAACTGACTCACTGGTGAGTTAGTATGGTAGTTACAGGCAATACATGCAGGCTGGCAACTGCATTGGAAGTGCTTTATGACAATACCACATAATCAAAACCAGAAATCAATGCAGCTTATGACAGGCACCAGACATCACTGACAAGATTGCTCTGGTCTCATGCCATTGTGACTGTGGTAAATGACTTGAATTTGTACCTCGTAAATTGTTGAAACATTCAGATTTCCATTAATTCCGGTTCATGCCTGGCTTGTGTAGATCTGACTGCAGACATTAGTGTTATGTGTGAGATAGCGTTAGTTGATGCTCCATGCTGTCAGACAAGTCAAGCATAATCACTACGCAGGAATAATGCCTGGTCTGTTAGGGATGATAATGACAGTGGGATGGTGCAATCACACATGTCTGTGTGCATGCGTGCATGTGTGTGCATTCATTTCTGTGTGTTCACTTGTGTGCGTGTGCAGGCATGTGTTTGTGCATGCTAATATCTAGGGGGGCCATAGGCCTGGACCCTATTTAGCTTAAATGTTTGATTTTTTATATATAACTTGTTGTGCCACTTCATGGTAAGAACAGTAGTAGGGTAAACTGTAGTAATAGGTGACTATTGCCCCTCCCCCTTGCGGTACACCTTTACGAGATCCTAGATATGCCTCTGCGTGCATTCCTACCAGTGTATGAATGTTGGTCACATGATGGTCTCTGTGCACAGAACATGGACTATAGACCAACCATTGTATCTGTAAAACAACCATCGTCTCAGTGGATAGGACGTTGTGGACTGAACATGAGCTCTGTTGAGAGACCAATTTCTCAGGCAGTGGTCTCAGTGGACAGAAATGGACTCTGTGGATGGAACATCATCTGTGAGGACTGACAATGGTCTCGGTGAACAGAATGTGGATTATGTGGCCAGAGCGTAGTCGCGATGGACAGAACATAGAAGTCATCTTACCTGTATGGTGAGACGATGGATTGTGTGCTGGCCTACCTGTTGCAGTGGTCTTTGTTGATAGAAGCCATCTTACCTGTATGGTGAGACGATGGATTGTGTGCTGGCCTACCTGTGGCAGTGGTCTTTGTTGATAGAAGCCATCTTACCTGTATGGTGAGACGATGGATTGTGTGCTGGCCTACCTGTGGCAGTGGTCTTTGTTGATAGAAGTCATCTTACCTGTATGGTGAGACGATGGATTGTGTGCTGGCCTACCCGTGGCAGTGGTCTTTGTTGATAGAAGCCATCTTACCTGTATGGTGAGACGATGGATTGTGTGCTGGCCTACCCGTGGCAGTGGTCTTTGTTGATAGAAGCCATCTTACCTGTATGGTGAGACGATGGATTGTGTGCTGGCCTACCCGTTGCAGTGGTCTTTGTTGATAGAAGCCATCTTACCTGTATGGTGAGACGATGGATTGTGTGCTGGCCTACCCGTGGCAGTGGTCTTTGTTGATAGAAGCCATCTTACCTGTATGGAGAGACGATGGATTGTGTGCTGGCCTACCCATGGCAGTGGTCTTTGTTGATAGAAGCCATCTTACCTGTATGGTGAGACGATGGATTGTGTGCTGGCCTACCCGTGGCAGTGGTCTTTGTTGATAGAAGCCATCTTACCTGTATGGTGAGATGATGGATTGTGTGCTGGCCTACCCGTTGCAGTGGTCTTTGTTGATAGAAGCCATCTTACCTGTATGGTGAGACGATGGATTGTGTGCTGGCCTACCCGTGGCAGTGGTCTTTGTTGATAGAAGCCATCTTACCTTTATGGTGAGACGATGGATTGTGTGCTGGCCTACCCGTGGCAGTGGTCTTTGTTGATAGAAGCCATCTTACCTGTATGGTGAGACGATGGATTGTGTGCTGGCCTACCTGTGGCAGTGGTCTTTGTTGATATGCCATCTTACCTGTATGGTGAGACGATGGATTGTGTGCTGGCCTACCTGTGGCAGTGGTTTTTGTTGATAGAAGCCATCTTACCTGTATGGTGAGACGATGTATTGTGTGCTGGCCTACCTGTGGCAGTGGTCTTTGTTGATAGAAGCCATCTTACCTGTATGGTGAGACGATGGATTGTGTGCTGGCCTACCTGTGGCAGTGTTGATAGAAGCCATCTTACCTGTATGGTGAGACGATGGATTGTGTGCTGGCCTACCTGTAGATTCCTACATGTGCTTCTTGTTCTGTTTCAGTTCTTTGTTATGCTGTTTCTTGTCCTGGCAACAGACATCAGTGGCTGTGTGTGGGCATACATGCAGCGCGACCAGGTAAGACTGACAGCTGGACAGACAGACAAGGAAGTAAATAGGTACACAGATGGACTGAGATGGAGATTTGACTTTTCTTCTCAGTAGTCTTAAAAAGTCTAGAAATGGCCTTGAATTTGATATCTCCCTTGTGAGTTATTTGGTGAATTGATAGATTGACAAACAGAACAACACACAGACAAATAGCATAATAGTGTTGGTTCTGCCAATATGACGCATTCATTGTTTAGATTGTTATTGCGTTTTGTGTCAATTTCTCAATTCACGCATGTCATGATTGTATAAATCTTGTAGAATTTCTTAATGTTCCTGTATACTCTGATCACTGTACAAGTTGTTTCTGTTTCATTCGCAGGCCAAAAAGTCTGTGACGCAAACATTTAGAAACTTTGTTGTCACCAAATATGGAAAGGATTCACTCACAGACGAAACAATAGACTTTGTACAATCTTCAGTAAGTAGCTGAAATTCATTAAATTTGATGATTAATACCTATATTCTCTCCTGTTAGATAAGTTATATATGTATGTATATATATATATATATATATATATATATATATATATATATATATATATATATATATATATATATATATATTATATTTACTGATATTGCAAACCTACAGTTGTATTGACTATTGTAAATGTTTAATTAATGTATGCAACAAATAAAAGTTTAGATATAGATGCTGCTTTTCTCACATTTGTGACCTTCGTCATATTCGCTGGTATATGTCTTTTTCTGTTGCCAAGGCTATTGCAACTGCTCTTATTAGCAGTAGACTTGATTATTAATCACGACATTGCTATCAAGGACATCTTGAAACGTCGACATGTGCTCCTTGTTTCTCTCACTCAGTACCATTTCTTAAATCATTGCATAGGCTCCCTGTCAGATGTCGCATTATTTTTAAGATTTGCACAATTACCTATCACTCACTTTCATTTAAGCAGCCAACATATTTATATTCACTGCGTATTCCTGCAAGACAGCCTAGACAGCTTTGATCATCTAATTCTAATCTACTTTTCATTCCCAGTGTTGAGACAAATGTCTGTGGAACTCACTCCCTGTTAGTGTTAAGTTAGGAAATATAACAACACTGACTCTGTGGAACTCACTCCATGTTAGTGTTAAGTCTGTAGGAAATATAACAACACTGACTCTGTGGAACTCACTCCCTGTTAGTGTTAAGTCTGTAGGAAATATAACAACACTGACTGTGTGGAACTCACTCCCTGTTAGTCTTAAGTCTGTAGGAAATATAACAACACTGACTCTGTGGAACTCACTCCCTGTTAGTCTTAAGTCTGTAGGAAATATAACAACACTGACTCTGTGGAACTCACTCCCTGTTAGTCTTAAGTCTGTAGGAAATATAACAACACTGACTCTGTGGAACTCACTCCCTGTTAGTGTTAAGTCTGTAGGAAATATAACAACACTGACTCTGTGGAGCTCACTCCCTGTTAGTCTTAAGTCTGTAGGAAATATAACAACACTGACTCTGTGGAACTCACTCCCTGTTAGTCTTAAGTCTGTAGGAAATATAACAACACTGACTCTGTGGAACTCACTCCCTGTTAGTCTTAAGTCTGTAGGAAATATAACAATACTGACTCTGTGGAACTCACTCCCTGTTAGTCTTAAGTCTGTAGGAAATATAACAACACTGACTCTGTGGAACTCACTCCATGTTAGTGTTAAGTCTGTAGGAAATATAACAACACTGACTCTGTGGAACTCACTCCCTGTTAGTGTTAAGTCTGTAGGAAATATAACAACACTGACTCTGTGGAACTCACTCCCTGTTAGTCTTAAGTCTGTAGGAAATATAACAATACTGACTCTGTGGAACTCACTCCCTGTTAGTGTTAAGTCTGTAGGAAATATAACAACACTGACTCTGTGGAACTCACTCCCTGTTAGTCTTAAGTCTGTAGGAAATATAACAACACTGACTCTGTGGAACTCACTCCATGTTAGTGTTAAGTCTGTAGGAAATATAACAACACTGACTCTGTGGAACTCACTCCCTGTTAGTGTTAAGTCTGTAGGAAATATAACAACACTGACTCTGTGGAACTCACTCCCTGTTAGTCTTAAGTCTGTAGGAAATATAACAACACTGACTCTGTGGAACTCACTCCCTGTTAGTGTTAAGTCTGTAGGAAATATAACAACACTGACTCTGTGGAACTCACTCCCTGTTAGTGTTAAGTCTGTAGGAAATATAACAACACTGACTCTGTGGAACTCACTCCCTGTTAGTCTTAAGTCTGTAGGAAATATAACAACACTGACTCTGTGGAACTCACTCCCTGTTAGTGTTAAGTCTGTAGGAAATATAACAACATTTCGCCATACTATAAACCCACCTGTTTAAGGGGAGACATGGCAGGTGAAATAGCTTTTTCTATAATTACTCAAAATGTGTTTTCACCATATTCTTATAGCTTTGTATGTTTACTATCCATAAAGTTCACTTTTATAACAATTACGTACCTCTAAATCACTTTTATTCATGAGTAAAGCATATCTCTTTCATGTAATAAATGCAGATTTTCTATTTTCTGATGTGCGTTGTCTCAAAACCATGTTTTTCACATTTGGAAGAAGGATATCTCTGGAAGCAATCATGCCAAATACGTTTTAGAGTGTTGTATTCAGCTTATCCTTCTCTACACAGCTGGCAGAACACATTATCAAATAATCAAAAGTTTGAAAGTTACATGTGTATTTTTTTTGACAAAAAATCAAGTATCTTTTTTAGAAGTTACACAAAAATTATTTTTTTAATGAAAACATTTTTTTAATGTTTTCTGCCAGCTGAGTCTATACTGAAGATCGTTCTGCAACAATTGTAATGATATCTTTGTTCAATATAAAATAGCAGTGATTCTCAATGTGCCAATATTTGTTCAAAATAATAATAAATAAAATACAATATTTATATAGCACCATAATCAGTTAGTGTTCTGGTGCACTTTACGATACAATAATAATACAGCTGAATGTATATACGCAGTTAAGTAATTAAAATAATAAATTAAGAACAATACAAGTAAAAATTGTACATCAAATTAAATGGCAGCCATTGTTTTTTACCATAGAAATGGGGGTTCCAGCAGAAAATTTTTTTATCTATTTTTTACTCAATAAGACCCACTCTACAGTTTGGGCAGAAAAAATTGCACTAGCTATGCAAATTAAACAAGCTTGGGTCTCTCGAGGATTTTAGCATAATAGAAGTATTTGATATTGTATTGTAACATTACAAAAGGGACAGATTATTTCGGGCCCACCTCAATTTCGTCATTATCAACATACAATTTGCACAATGCATACTGAACTATGGAACATGTAAATTATTAAACATGTGCATAAAAACACATTTAATCATTAGTTACTATACATATTGCATGTTCTAAAGGCAACATTTAGGTGGCCCCGGATTTTAGAAGTGCCAATTGTTCCACTGTTTACTAGTACTGACCTGTGTAGCATGGTGGCACTTGTAGCAATTTGAATTGTCCTGGTCCCCTTTAGAGGGCTGGACAAGTTAATCTAAACATCCCCAGTTCATTCATTTGTATAAATAAGTACCATAGTGGTATGAAGGTGAATGGATATATTTCATACATTCAGTGCAGCAATGAATTTGTGTTCAATAAACAATTATGCCAGAAGGTGAAATAATAATATAAAGTATCAAACACTTTTTAAAATACATCATTTTAGAGTAGCTATTTTATGATATGCTGATGTGAACATTATTGCATGCATTTATTATTATTTTATTATTATAAATATACATTAATTTTTTTTTATGGTAGGACTATTTAGACTATATTTTAGAGTATTTATTATTGTCATTATTTTTAATATAATTATTATATATTTTAATATATGTGAATTACAATTTTCTTCAACCACAGCTATTTTGATTACTTACTCAATGTTTCGACTGCCATCGGCAGCCTTCATCAGGAATTCTGGGACGGCTAGTTCTTCTTCTGCTCACCAGTTGTCTAGGCAAGCAGGCTGTCCCGTACGTGACTCGGTCTGTATCCCCCCTCGTCTCGATTCTTGACTGGAGCTGCCTTTCAGATCCAAATGGCCTTTTTGATCCATCTTGTGTTTCTGTTACACTCTCTGTCAATCACTGTTGCCCCCTCCCAGTCTATGATACAATTGTTCCTGTCTGCATGGCCTGTTATTGCAGACTTATGCTCTACCGCCAACTCTCCTGTTCCCTGGTAAATCGTCTGGTTGTGATGTTTTCAATCTCCTTCTTGTGTTCTTCTGGTCTTGTTCCAAATGTTCTCCCTGTTTCGCCGATATATGTGGTTACAGCTCTTACAAGGGACCTGGTATACACAGTCTGTCTTCTTACTATCTTCCACTTTGTCCTTTGGATGCACTAGTATTCTCCTGATGTTTTGATAAGGTCTAATCAAAGTAGCAATCTCATCGTGTTTTATAATCCTCTGTACAGGTTCTGTTACTCCTTTGACATACGGAAGTGTGACCATACCTTTGGATTTCTCTGTGTTTTTTCCTTCTTATCTTTGGTTTTTCCCTTTTGAAATCGCAGTTCTTTCAACTTCGTTATGGTCCAACTTGGGTACCCACGTCTTTCTAGTACCTTGGCTCTGATACAATGTTGTTGTATCTATCCAGTAACATTTTGATGACCCCCAGTTTCTGATGTAGTGGATGGTGAGACGTGAAGTTTAGTTATTGATCTGCCTGCATCTTCTTCCAATATACTAGTAGTTTCGCTGTTCCATCTCCCTTTCGCATAATAAGTGTGTCCAGGAAGGGCAGGGAGTTGTTGCTCTCTTCTTCATATGTGAACTTAATGCTGCCTGTGGTGTCTATGCTGTTGAGATGCTCTGTCAGTTCTTGCTCACATCCCTTCCTCACTACTTCCATCACATCATCCACTTATCTCTTCCATAGTTTCAGTTTGCATGTTATTGGTGCTTTGGTGCTGTAAGGATAGCTGCTGATAAATGGTAAAGTGAAAGTAAAAATAACTAGTTGTGATGATGAACTCCAGTGGCTCCATTATGTCATCCACATTTAGTAGTTTAAGTTTTGTGTCATCTTCTAGTCGCTCCTTGATGACATCCAGTGTCTCGTTGATCGAGGTGTTCGTGAAGAGAGACATCATGTGATAGGAACATATCATCATGTTCAATCATGATAGAAGCCATTTCATTGGCTAAGTGCTTTGAGTTCTTTATGTGGTGTGATGTCTTACCCACAATTGGAGCTAGTAGGTCTGCCAGTGATCTTGATACATTGCACCCTATTGACACTATATAGTCCACAATAGGTCTGAGAGGGTTGTCTGACTTATGAATTTTCAGAGTGCAGTACATCCTTGGTACACTTTCAGCTGTCGGGTATAAGTGCTTATACTGTTCTTCTGTGATTTTGCCATCTTCCTTCAATTTTCTGATGATGGACACTAACTGTCTCTTGTATTTTTGCGTAGGGTCTTTCTTCAGCTTCTCATACGTTATATCCTCTGATAACACGGTGGCAACGTTCTGTTCATACTCATCAGTGTCCATAACCACTGTTGCTTTTCCCTTGTCTGCTGGCAGAATTATTATACTTTTTTCAGCTCTGCTAGAAACATTGAGTAAGTAATCAAAATAGTTGTGGTTAAAGAAAAGAAAATTGTAAATTAATATATATATATATATATATATATATATATATATATATATATATATATATATATATATATATATATATATATACCAACTTGATGAACATTTTCACGAATATATTTTAATATATTTATTCTTAACATAATTTATAATGTTTTAATAAGTTATGATTGCATGTATGTAAAGCGCCTGAGAGCAATCTTGATTGATTAGGCGCTATATAAATACTTTTATTATTATTATTATAAAGCTTAGATTTTTAGTAAGGACAAGTGAAATACTGTATAACCCAACCTTTGCCTTCAGCTGCACTGCTGTGGGGCTGAGGGCCCAGAAGACTGGCGTCTGGCCTCATGGACCAAGTCAGATATCACTCACATGGGAGGCGTGCCCAGTTCCTGCTGTATCAAGAACAGCAAAGTGTCACGGTTCATGGGCAGTGGAAGTCTGTGTGGGATTGCGGGATCTGTGCTCCCAGGGAAGGCACATCCCGGAGTATGGAATGAGGTAGGCTTTACATGACGGATGATCTTTTCTACACATCATGTATAAATGCTGGTAAAGAAAATTTTCAATGAGGTAGTAATTGTAGCAATTTTAGCATTTGTTTTCTTGCTAAAGTTGTTTCGTTTTGGAGATCAGTTTTTAACAAGATTTAACAAGATTGCCATACCAAACAACAAGTTCCAGCAAGTGGACAAGGAAGCCATTGGCTTATCGAGAGTCCAACAATTTTCTCATCTATGTGTAGCCCGCCCTTATCAAATATCTGTCAATTCTATTTTTAAACATATTCACACTACTAGCATTAACACAATCATTTGGCAGTTTGTTCCATTCATTTATCACCCTCTGTGAGAAAGAGTACTTTCTCATGTCCAACCTACACTGCTCCTTAACTAATGCTGGTTTGTGTCCTCTGGTTCTACTGCCTTCTTTAAGTTTGAAGAACATATTCCTATCAACATCCTCATAACCATTCACTATTTTAAACACTTCTATTTGGTCTCCTCTTAGTCTCCTGGTCTCTAGTGTTGTCAAACCACATTGTAATAAGCGACTTTCGTAACTAAGGTCTCTCAATTCTGGAATCATTTTAGTTGCTCTTCATTGTATTCTTTCTAGCTTGGCTATGTCCTTTTTACGATATGGCCTCCATGCTTGAATACAATATTCCAAATGTGGTCTAACTATTGCTTTGTACAGGGGTACAAGTAGCTGTTTGTACAGGGGTACAAGTAGCTGTTTGTACAGGGGTACAAGTAGCTGTTTGTACAGAGGTACAAGTAGCTGTTTCTCCTTATACATGATAGTTATGCAGCAGCAAAAGCTTAATAACCCCCAAAACACTAAGAGTTATGCAATATAATAAGTTGATGAACAAGATTCACTAAATACTGCACCTGCTAAATTAAGTATCTATGCATTATATAGATTTTAATTTTTTGTAACGGGTAGGTATTGTAGGTTTGACATCGTGATCAGGGGCAACCACAGATCCTTTATATAATCTGTGGAAGTCTTAAGACTTGAAACTTAAGCTATCAGTACCTAAGATGCAATTCGTTCTGTAGATCTTATAATGTCAACTGTTATTCCTGATTAATTAATAATTAACATTATTTTAAGAGAGCTGTCTGAATTAAACAGAACATCTCCTTCGAAGTTGATGAACAAGCACCCTTTCTTCCCACAAATGATACGCGACTGGAATAAACTACTATTAAACATTGCCAACATATCAAATATGAACAACTTCAAACAAGAAGCGTTTAAACATCTACGCACTCATAAAGATCACCTTCAGTGCTATTAGCTGTATCACAACTGCGTGCCCAATTCCTTCTCGGTTGGCTCTAAAAAAAAATGTTTAATATTGATTCAGATTCAGAAACTCTTTTCTACTGATTGATGTTTCAAAATATGTTAAGCAAATGTGAGGGCAATGTGTTCCTTTCTGAGAAGGTGCCAGGTAAATGTTGCTATAATGGTCAGTTAACATTATATTTAATCATTCTGTTTGTTTTCAGGGGTGTGGTCCATTGTTAATTGCAAAATTCCAAGAGAACATGCTTATTCTCATCTCAGCACAGTTTGGACTCGCTGTCATACAGGTAAAGTTATACTGACTAAGCATAAATGTTTTTTTTCATTTTATTTATGCGTATAACCCAATTGTACACATAGCATTTGGTTTTTGCAAATGTTGGATGCAAGACAAAGTAGTTCCCTTGTAAGAAGCAACAATGGTGAACTTGTTTATACAATGGCACAGGTTTGACATAAAATAGATACAGAAAATGCACAATTGTTAATGTGTTCATTTGCTAAATAATGATTGTAAACATAAAAATCATGTGGTAATGTTCAAAATCTGTTTTTGATTAAACTCAATTTATGGTGGTAATGTTTACTGGTAGTGATTACAGTACAGTTATATACTTTTATAACAGATTTTGCCTGAGATTTAGCATATCATAGATAGGATTCAAACTTAAAACGCCTAGAATTCACGTAGAAAGTAAGAGATTGTTCAAACAAAACAGGCTTGTAATCCGGTGAAAATGTTGTTGCTATTAGTTGTTGCCATTTTGATCACAAGGTGGCAGTGGTGACATGGGAGGTGCTCTTGCATGGTCACCAGGTGGCAGTAGTTGTGCAAGGTTTAATGTTAGAAAATGTGTGCAGATATGTGCTTTAGTGCATCCAAATATTGGGCCCTTTACTCGGGAAATGTAGATGTAGATCAGTGTAGATTGTTGGTTTAAAAGTTATTTCCAGTCTATGACCAGTAACAGCTCTTTCAGAGATGCTACCTTCCATTCTGCATTCCTTGCACTGCTGTTGTTGGTTGATTATTAAATAATTCCTGATCCACATCTTGCATTCTGGCATTTTTACGAACTATATATTGCCATTCAGTTTAAACCTACACATTGCTGTACACATTAGCTTGCCTTCTTTGTCTAAATAGAGAGAACAGGCAAATGTGAAGTAAAAATCCTGCACCAACGTTTTCATTCAGCGAAAAATATTTATGTAAACTATTGTGGTATTTATTAGCCATTTGCATTTCAGTAAGAACCCTAATGTAAGCTATGACTAAATAATATGAATATTGTGACTCAATGTGATTTATTACTTTCAGTGTCTGAATGTACTTGCATTACAGTATTTCTGAACAAGCTGTGATTATGTAACATAAGATAGATAATGTATTATTTATGTTGTAACAACAGTTTTATGATATATTGTAATAAAAAAGTTCTGTAAAGTAAAGTACCAACAACCATCTTGTTGAGTTCAAGTGACAGCAGCTGTCACTTTATTGGGTACAAAGATCGGCGGATGTTAAAATGGTATGGAACGCTAAATACATATGTATGATGGCGATATCAACACATCTCCCTTTTTTCAAAGTTAAGTGACAACTCGAACATTTCCCAACTAATAAATGTTTATAAATTATATGCCTGTAACATTTGCTGTTTATTTCAGTTGCTTGGCCTTTGCTTCTCTTTCTCCCTTTGCTGTGGAATGCGGCGACAATCATACGGTGGATACAAGTCATAGCATATGGAGCTAGCCACACAGAACATGCAGAGCTAGCCACACAGAACATGCAGAGCTAGCCACACAGAACATGCAGAGCTAGCCACCAACCACCAGTGTAAACTCGTCATCTAGCCTACACTGAGATATCAAGAACTAGTCACATAAGATATGTACACAGTAATCTTTGTTTTCTACTAGTTTTAATAACTTTTATGTTAGAGTAACATAGATAGTCATAGGTTTTGCTATGCAGTCTTCATTTCCAGTTCGGAATTGGAGTTAGGTCACAGCATTGTAACTTTTGTTGATATATTTTATATCTGGGCAATTTGTGCTTTGACTGTCAAGTTGGAATATTCATCCGTGTCATCTAGAAATCTCCGTGTTTGCATGGTGAGCCATGAATGTTTCTTGGCACACATTAAGCAGGCTCAAAATATTACAATAATTAATTACACAATTTTCTTCTTAACACAACTGTGAATCAATGAAGTAGACTTACCTTTGACATTTGTCATATTGAAGTGTTTTGTTCTTAGCACTTATTCTCAATACGTTTAAGTAAGATACTTGCAACCTGTAGATATTATTATACATTTATAATGCACCATGTTTCCAGGTTAAATGCCTGCTCAAAGGCGCTAACAAGACAATAATAAATAATTAAAGATAAATTGAAAAGTTAAAATAAAATGTGGTTAAAAGAAGACAGGTAAACATAAGTTAAATACGTGAATTAAACTGTAGAGTGGGTTTACTGAGTAAGATATATATTGAAAATTTTTCTGCCAGACCCCCATTTCCATGGCAAAAAAATATGGCCTGAAAAAATAGCAGTTTGGAAATTCCTGTCATTCAGGTATCAATGTAATTATTTCACTTTCTTATTTGCAACGCCTCATTTTATGCAATCATGAAGAGTTATTTAATGTATTGCTATTACTTCATATTTTTATATTTTTTGTTGGTAAAAAACCCACATTTTCTATTATTGTGATCACTAATTAAAACAAAAAAATATCTCTTTGTCGTTGCATAAAGATGATAATAAGGAGCACATCAATAAAAATGTCATAATTACCAGAGATATAATGATTCCAAATTGGAAAAATACAGTTTTTCGCAAATGCCTGTCAAAGATTACAAAACGGAATTTAGCACTTGAAAGAGGCATGTTTTATCCATGAATAAAAGTGATTTAGAAGTTTGTAATTGCTATAAAAGTTAACTGTGTGGATAGTAAATATTCAAAGATATAAAAATACAGTGGAAAACACATTCTGAGTAATGTTTTGAAAAAATTACATTTCATCTGGGATGTCTCCCCTTAATAATGCAATGTTTGTTTGTTCTATTTGTTGACAAATTAGTTGTTTGTTTTGGAGTTCACAATGATTTAGCTTTTATGATTTGCAGTTGGCAAAAGAGAACAAGATGGTAGGCCCCTCAGTCATCACAACAGTGTTTATTCTCTGACCTTGGATGTGCTCCATATCTTTCTCATGTCTTGATATGAATTCAGGATGTGTAGCAAACAATTGTAGTAGGAGAATTCAGATAGTGAAAATGTGTCCGGTTCATAAATAACTTTTAAATTGTACATTCCAAAGATAATCTGAATGAACACTGCTGCTTGTGTAACTGCGAAATAATCTGTGCAGTTTGCTGCATATTTTTTATGTTTTACTCCAGTTTCGTCAAGGCTAACTTACAAAGTCTGACTTTTATCATGTTGTACATTATATCTATTCTAATATTGTGACCACCCAAATGTGTTTTAATGAACCACAGCTGATTTGATATAATTTTAAAGTTATCTGTTTAATTTGAATGTTGTTGTCTAAATATAATGTTTGTAAAAATTGCATGCTGAACAACAAGTTCATAAACAGATAACAGCCAAATTATTGTGGTTCATTTAAACATATTTTGGCAGTGAATATGTTAGAATAGATATAGTTTATGCAATGTAATATGATTTTATGGTAAAAACGATGTGACAATTTTGCTTTGTGTGGACATTTATTCTGAATTGTATTCCTCCATGATGTGGTATTTGCACTCAGGACTCCTCACATTTATTCTGAGTTGTATTCCTCCACATGATGTGGTATTTGCACTTAGGACTCTTCACATTTATTCTGAGTTGTATTCCTCCACATGATGTGGTATTTGCACTTAGGACTCTTCACGTGTATTCTGAGTTGTATTCCTCCACATGATGTGGTATTTGCACTTAGGACTCTTCACATTTATTCTGAGTTGTATTCCTCCACATGATGTGGTATTTGCACTTAGGACTCTTCACATGTATTCTGAGTTGTATTCCTCCACATGATGTGGTATTTGCACTTAGGACTCTTCACGTATATTCTGAGTTGTATTCCTCCACATGATGTGGTATTTGCACTTAGGACTCTTCACATGTGTGGCAGCCAGTAACATCGTGCTCATACCTTTCACGTATAATTAAAATTTTGAAAGGCACTGTCGAAAATACATTTCCTAACATACCTTGTGGTCACCGAGATATAGTTTGAATTAGGAAAATAAATGCACTTCAGTTTAGAATAAATACTAAACAATATTATTAGTTACTTGGGAGTCGTGACTAGACAAAATGTGTTACTGGAAAAATGCATAGATACTTGTGGTACTGACTTCATTTCAGCCAGGATATTGCATGAACCATCATAGATCTGATTTACATTTTTGTTGTGGTTTAAAACTAGAAATTGTTAGTATAAATATAACATACACTGTTCATTGAACAAACCCATCAGTGTGTCTCACATGAAATGTTTACATTTGAACAAATTCTCTCCCATCATGTTTGCCTGTCCTTATAATTTTAGTGTAATTTTAAATGTTTATTTTTTAATGTCACTACAATCTTACTGGCACTCCCAGTACCGTTTAACTTCCATGTACAGGGTACCCACAATCTCAGGTGCTCCAAGTCATGGTTAACCTAGATATACCCACAATCTCGGGTGCTCCAAGTCATGGTTAACCTAGATATACCCACAATATCAAAGGTGCTTCTTGTTAATGCATAGGTGTTAAAGTTGTAATCAATACAATGTCATTATATGAAGACAGAGATTTTGTTCTACAATGATTATGTTGAATCCAAATTTGTGCAGAGAGTATTCAACAGCAGGTAATATTGATACCAATCTGTTATTTCCATATATGGAATGTATGACCATGGTTTAAACAGGTCCACATATTGTGTATCAGGCAAAGTTGTTGTCAGTACAGTATATAAAGATACACTTGTTCCTACAATGATCACATTGAATACGAATTTGTACAGAGAGTATTCAATAGCAGGTAATATTTATACCAATCTGTTATTTCCATATATGGAATGTATGACAATGGTTTAAACAGGTCCACATATTGTGATCATGCGTAGCTGTTGTTAGTGTATGTCGAATATTACAGATATCAGTACTGTTAAGTTAGCTTTACCAGTTTTAGTATATTGAGAATGTGTTGTATGTTAATTATAATAATGATTGTTTTAGTGACTTACAGGAAGCTGACTGAAGCTTTTATCTTGTGTAGATGACGTGTTTCTTCAATTAGGTACTTTACGGTAGGGCTGTTAACGTTACCATACAGACAGTTATGCTTGTATCTCAGTGGTTTCAATCACATTTTATACATATGGTTCAGTTTGATTAAAAAAATATTTAGAACATTTCGAACAAGTACTGAGATATCAATATGTAAACAACAATTGGCAAGTGCACTGTCCTGGGGGTAATTATCCATGTGGGGGGTAACTAACTACCACAATGCTGCTGTATTCAGCCTGTTGAACACATATACGGAGAAAGTTAATGCTGCTCATTGCTTCACTGAACAATTATTGCATTTTTTATTTTATGTGCAATTTGTTTCTATTTCTCCAAAATAATGCTCGTAATTTTTTTTAATATAACTGCGTTGTACTTAGTCAAATACTTTCATAGATGTTTTTGATTTAAGATATATATACTGACAGTATTGTAATAATGTTGCTATAATCTGCAGTGCATCTTTAATTTGGTATATATTGTATTGTGCAATATTTGTGAACGTGAGTAACTGATTTCACAGAATTGGTGATACATGTACTGCCAAGTTGTTGGGTATAAATTTGTAATATATGCTATAGGTGAATTCAGTATTTAGATACATCTATGTGATGCTGTTTTGTCATGAAATTTTTTTTATAAAACGATGTTGCTAAAAAGTATTAAGGATGTTTCTTGGTAACATAGTATCGTACCTATATTTAGTATTACAGATTATTACTGATTTGCACAATAGTAATATGATGTTTTATACATAAAATAAATCAACTTAAAGTATAATAGTATTGTATTATATATGTTGTACATCTTGTGTTCTAAGCATTTGTCTGGTATCTAATAAATTTGTCTTAACACTGTTCGTCTTTGTTTTTCTTTGTTAGAAAATAGTAAACAATTAGTCATCTCTCACACACATTAGAATCTTTCTTAGATTTTGTTTAACATATTGCAAACAACTGGCTATATCAATACATAATATAATTTCATATGTAAAATTTTAATTAAACTGTAGAAAGGGCTGAGAGGGAAACCATTCTATATTTACGGAGCTGGGAATAAATCAAGTACCAGATAAATGGTATTCTCACTATATCCGACTACACAAGTGTTTTAGGATGTTGACCACATTTACATCAAAATATTGTATACATGTACTAGCCAAATTGCACGGGAAAAAGGCAGCCACTGCAGGAGGTCATGGACTCATTGCAAGACTCGGTCAAGTTTTGGTAGGGCAATGGCATTGATGGATACAACTTCACGTTCCAAAACGTATGAGCATTGTTAACAATTGTAGTGCACACCCTGTAACTAGAAACTCCTTGCAAGACGTTGGCGCAACTGACTTCACACAACTACTGTATTTTACTTTAACTGGATCAGCCAAATTCATGTCGTCTAAATATAAATAACGTAGTGCATACAATGGAGCGTTCTAAATCAAAGACGGCACCCAAGCACAAAAGTGATTCACTGCTTGACAATTTTGTCACCTTGTGACATCTGCATACCGCTAGAATTTATGTTTGGTTGACTGGTTGAAACACTACATCTTTCAGTGTCACCTAACACAAGTACAAGTAAAGAGTGTTCTCCTAAAGTGGAGGTTTCGTTGAATAATTCATCATAATAACTACCATAACACTGACTAACTACGACATTTATCACAGGTAACCAAGAGCAATCATTAAAAAGAAGCTAGCTCAGTTAAAAAAAACTGACCTGCATGTTCTTTACTGCCTATGACCTACCTTTTCTTTCTTCCACTATGTAACTATCCAAGATATCCAGCATTGCACGGGAGGAAAGACAGCCCCTGCAAGAGTCTATGACTCCTTGCACCACCCAGTCACTCCTTGCACCACCCAGTCACTCCTTGCACCACCCAGTCACTCCTTGCACCACCCAGTCAGTCCTTGCACCACCCAGTCAAGTGTTGGTAGTGCCAATGGCAATGATGGATACAATGTCATGCCACAAAACTCATGTACCACTGCTGGTTTCACAAAACGTTCATACCGTGTGAAGGAACTTATGAGAACGTTTCACATAGATCATCCAACTCAGAACAATCATAGAAAACATGCATAGCACTGCAAACAATTGTATGTAATTACGATTTACTACTGTTATAAGTTACGTAATTTACTTCAAACTTCCATATCAGCTCCTTTGTAAAACCCCCACCCTTCGAGAAATTTTTATTTATTTAATGTACAACGCATCCCCATGGACCCTAGGCATGCGTAAAGATGTCAGCACCACGCATGCGAAACTGAAGGAGAGATGGGGGAACAAACAAACTGACATAGACACAAACTGTTTTGTAGTGAAGCTAGTATAGACAGCATTATACATGACCACAGCCTTTACACAAACCTTGACTGTAGAGGCATAACAGTTTCACAATGACACTGCCCCAAGTGTGTGACAATATATCCTTGTTTCAAAACGTATATGCAGTGTCCTAATCCCTATCATATACTAATTTACTAATTCCAACCTATTCATAAGCGATATGAAACACAATACACAACAACGCCAACAGTTGTTACGCTGCATAACTTTAAAACCTACATCTTCGAGCTTGACATTTTGATGCCTGCACATGATGCAAATAGGCATTAAAAGTTGTAAAATCGTGAAGGAAATAAAAATGCAGCATACTTCGTTAGCTTGAATCACATCGTTTAATGGTGTTAATTACTGTCTAAGCCTAAGGCGTGCTTGGATTCGCATCATTTTCTAAACTAGTGGTAGTAACTTCATACATAAATTTGTATTACCTGTATCAACATATATTGTTCTATAGAAATGTGTCGTTTTTCGGTCAGTGATCCCTGCCATTTAAGAGGAACATTCACTATTTTAGGTGAAATCATGCGTGAAATTGTCAGTGGTGTAATTACCAGTTGGAGAGTAACAATACTGACAAAAGTTAATAAGTTAATGTTTAAAAAGGTATTTTTTAAGCATGTATTCTATTTTTGTACTGTGGGGGATTAGTTTTCGCTGCAATAATATTCTATGCTGTGTAGAGGAGTTCGAATAATGACGTCATCATTGCCCCCCCCCCCCCTACGCGGCATCTATCAGCCCACTAACTTGGGTCCCCAGTCTACCTGGTTGTTATGCTAAGTTAGCCAATCGAATGAGAGCAAACGACTTTTGCGTGGGTAGTGTCTCAGTGTGTCGATAGGTGGAGCCGCGTCACGAGGAATCCCGAAATTGCCGGCCGACGCCTACTTGGGTTGTATTGATTGCTGTGACTGTGTCAAACGTGGTGACAGCGTCGACAACGGGTAAGTCGCATGTATCTTTCTTATTTCTCTTCGTTAGATGTAAGCATGTGACACAATTGTGCCGTTTGTGACAAAGCAAACGGCCAGTTTTCGGTGTCAAACGTATCTTTACATTTCAACATACCAGGTCCGGGGCCATGCATATACTACGTAGTCACAATTGTCATTATATTGTATGGTTCCAGTAGCGTTGCTGTGCTGTGGTGTTGTAGTAAATCTACACAATATGGTCTATGCATAGTATTATTATAACATCTGTTATGGCTTATGCCCGTTTGCGTTGTTAGGTAAAAAATAACCCAAATAATTTATAAACTGCACACTGGGCCGAATTGGGATTGCTGGCAGGTGTTTCCCGTTAGGCGAAGGCGCGCTCGTTTTTATTTCTGGTGGGAATGCCCCGCCCAAAGCGTTTCTTGCTACCGCTAGTCCTGGAGCGGGTGACAGTCGACACGAAGCAGCGGTGTGCGCGTGCGGTGGGCTGGCGATGCCATGGGCGTGGCACGGCGCACAAGTAGCATTTCCCGGCTACGCATTTGTCTTGCAGCTGCATGTCCTCTACTAGAATAACCCGATGTCGTAGTTATCCATTGTGTCGACAGCGAAGTATTGTCCAGTGTTGAATACTGGTGACCTTGTCTACAGGTGTAGAGAAAAATATTGATCAGGTCTATATGTGCTCTTAAACATTCGGCATGAGCAGTTATAAATATTCTGCATCAGCCGAAAATTCGGATAATTATTGTTGTTGGTTTGTAGATTGACCACCAACTATGTGTGAGTCCCACGCAGTCCATTACATATTAACTGTTCACCACATGCGTAGTGTCTTTCACTTCCAGTGGCATAGAAAAGAGATAGAAGAACGTGTCTCAACACAGGTCTCTACGATCATTCTGATGCCTTCAGATTCATATAAGTTACAGCCGTAGCACAAAAACAACATGTTTGTGATACTGAACTTGCCGGTACAAATCAGTCAAGCATGCCAACTGGTATTAGGGCATTATGTGCCTACCTAGGTGAATGTCCTGTTTTTATACACCATGTAATGGTGTATAAAAACAATCGCCATGCATGTATTTTATGTTCATTATAGGTCATGATTATACATAAAATACAGTATTAGTAGTCTCATAATAGATGCATATACGCATGCATAAATGCATAGCATACACACATAATACACATGGGTCGTGATGAATAGTGTATACTAAACAGTCTTGTGTTTATTTTGTTCAGTCTTGGTTGTTTATGACATGTTTCGACTGATAAGATAGTATAGCCCACAGTCTATTAAAAAAGAGCTAAGTATTGTAGACAGTAATTTAGTGTCAATTCTGTCTATATCAGATGTTCAGTTGTAATTTATTTTGTTTTCTATTGTGTTATTGCATCAAAGAAGAATACCCCCCCCATCACAGTGCATGAAGCCAACTTAATACAAGTGTATTGATTTGTAATTGGAGACAGACCAATTACTACTTAGGGTGTGTCATCGCTTTAGTGACATGTTTAACTGATTTTGTGTTAGAAGTAGCTTTTGGACACCTACATATCCAGAAACCCTTTCTGCACTTAAACAAGTATTTTTAAGCTGTTGTTTCTATCCTCAATTCATGAATGCGATATATGTATATTACGAGACTCAGAACTAATAAACTGGAATAAAATAATTGTTTTATGGGTCATGTATAGACACTTTTCATAAAATCAAAGTGAAATGTATTAATGAATTACACAATTTTGGGAAGTGTAACCTTTATACTAGTGCAGTTATAAAATCTCAATAAGTTGTTTTAAAAAGGCAAAGTACAGTTGTCCATTCACCAGCGTTCACTTTGGTAAAATCGCATTCCTTTTATCTGAACATTGTATTTGAATCAGTTATTAAATGTCCATTGCAATGCCTGCTTTATTAACTTTATGGCTGCATACTGAGCAAATATTGCTTTGCCTAAGTCAAATGTGTTCTGTGTCTGCACAAATGTGCATAATATTATGCTAATTGGATACTTGCAGGCTAGGAAACACTGGGTAAGGGTTTACATAGTGAATACTAAATCAGTAGTACTGCATCATTGGGAATGCTTAACATGTACTGGTTTGTTTGTGACATTTGCAGTATTGGATTTCTCATTACCAGTGTTCTGGTGAGGACTGATTGAGTGATTCTGGTATCAGTAATGATATTGGGCTTGTCAGCAGTGTGTGCTGCTTGCCAGTACTCCAGTCTACGTTCATTGCATTTGTCGTCAGTTACTTGCTTAATATCAGTTAAGTCTACAAGTGGAACAAGTCTTGAATGCAATACAGAACATCTAGGATTAAACATGATGTTGGCTTTCCCACAGGACTTAATTGAGTATTTGTGAAACGTGGGATCTAGAAATAACTGTAAGCTGCTGAAGCTGTATATATGTAAGGTTCTCACTTCAACTCGGTGCCTTATGTTAATGATCCAGCGTGCTGTTAAAATTTACATAGCTTTAGGATAAGACAACTTCGACTCTGGCTATTTGCAAGTATGTTTTCTTCTGAAGCTTCTCGTAGGTTACACAAATGGGAGGGTTTTTCATGCATTGTTTTGTTCCTCTCACCAACCAACTTTACTAATATTTCATTTGTACCTAACAATCCCGAAACAAACAAAGAGGACAATGACATTCAAGAAACTGAGATCATTCCAGAAGGACACGGTGCAAGAAACATTGTTCTCAATATCAGGAAAGGTCACTGAATTTCATATAGGATCGGTAAATGTTGACTAATGTCATAGAAAGTGAGAATTCTGTGTGCCTGACACGCACTGCGAATATATAGTAAGATTTTGTGTTGTAGTCAGCAAGTAATACATTTAATTAAATAGAAGTAGTAGTATATCCAAACACTTCTAACTGGTTGTTATATGTTTTATGGGAACATACATTTTAGAGGAAAATATATACCTTTAGCAACATCATTTTGAAGTTAATCTTATGTGATGCTGAGGTGGATTAATAGCAACAAAAAAAAACATGACTTTATCTAATTATCTGTTCTTACTTCATTATTGATGTAACTTTCTTTGATGTTAAAAATGTTAACCAGTTAAAAGTTATCCAAGAACTGGATGAGCTTAGTTACAATTTAAGAAGTTGAAACGTGAGAAGTGGTGAAATCAAGGTTAATACAAAAATTACTATTACTCTACACAAAATATCGAATGGGATTTAAGAAAAAGATCACACATTGCTTTTTATCCTGTCAACAACCTGCAGCAGTTTTATTCAAAGCTTGCAATTTATCTTTTCAGAGAAAATCATTAAAATGACCCAGGTGCAAGAAATACTGTATCAAAATAACTTGCACTTGATTCGTCATCTTTGCACGGGGAAGTAAAGTAATGGATGAAATATTCGTAAAACTTCCTCATTCACCTGTTATCTGGAGCTTGAAACTTTAGATGACAATCTTGTTAAAATATTTCATACCTGTCTAAAAATCACACTTGCAATATGAGGTCAGGGATTGTGCGTAGTTTAACAATCTTAATTTGGACATTGTGTTTTAAGGGCTTAAACAGTTCTTTAAAATGGAAATAATGTTTAAAGAAAGGTCTTTAATTTGATTTTATCAAAATAGGCCTAGTATTGTTAAGTATGTGGGAGAAGTGCTGCGGCCGCTGAACAAACCTTTATTTTTATTTTGTAGTGAATTTTTCATGGAAAAGGGTGCTGTTGTTGAAGTATTGTTCTTGAAAATGTCATATCTGATCAGCCCAAAGCCAAATATGCAAGCATAAAGAGCTTATCTAAGTTCATGCTAATAATTAAGTATTTTTACACCTCCACATGATGCACACAAATCTGACATAAACATGTACGCCCCCTGAAATTGTGATTAAACTGTGTCACATAAACCCCATAGACAATAGATCTAGTGAGAACATGGGCGGCTGTTCCACCTGGTTGATTCTGCCAATTGTTCAGGATTGCACCCCTTGGCTAGTCATTCATTGTGGTCATTCATTCCATACCCCCTCCCCCACTCTGACTAAACCATGGAAAGGGTGATTGTAGGCCCCTTACAAACTGGTGTAGTTCATTGGAGGGGGTGGTCCAGTACATTCTTTAGCTGAAAACAGGTTTGTGCTGCCCAGGTAGGCATGTCACCTGGTCAGTCAAGTGTGACGCATCAGGTATGTGCACAGGGTGTTGATGGGAACAGTTCAACATAGCTACACAGTCATCGAAGCGAGCTGCATGCGCACCATTGCAGGGTAGGTGCCAATCTCTGTGTCTATATTCAGGATCTATTTATGGTCTAAATGTAAAGTATATATAATACAAGCATATAACAACTTGAATTAGTACAAGTATGTTGCTGAATTAGTACAAGTATGCTGCTGAATAACAGAAGCTGTAAAACCAACCTGTCGTGAGTTAAATGTCATGTAACAGTAACAAGCAGCACAACTGCACATCAAGTTTAAATCTGCTTCATTGTGATGGTGAAGAAGAATCAACAGTAAATTGTGTTGATAACAAGTTTGTATGATTCATTGATTTAGTTTGGGGAAGCGTGGTCCAGTTGTGTTGTGTTTATTTTAACAGTTGCAATGACAAGTCATTGGCTTCATGCCCGGCAGCCATTTTGGCCTACATATTTGTGATCAACAGTTGGCAGTGTTTGCTAAATAAATGTCATCAAATGAAATAATTAATTAAATTTATGGTTATTTCTTGAAACTTAAGAATAAAATATGCTAGATTTAATTCATGCACTGCAATGTTGTTTTCTGTACATCCATCATTAATTTAGTTATTAATTAATTATTAATTATTTACTTATTATTATTTACACATTTATCCCTTGCGTGTGGGATTTCTACTTCCCATGGAATTTACACCAGCTAGAAGAGACGTATGGCTAGAACTAGTATTAGGACCTTATCCGAAACACAGCTAAATCACAGCTAAACTAGGAGGTGGTATAATGAGTTTCGAGATCAAGATCACCAGCTCTATGAGGCGCAGGTTTTTTCCATTTACCTGTGTTTTATTTCCCCTAGCGTAGACACCAGACAGAAGGGACCAATGGCTTTTAGTATCTTCCGAAAGATATGGGCAAAGTGGGGTGAATGAAATTGCCAAAGTTTTGAAACGGCAGCAGGTAGTTTCGAACCCTGGTCCCTTCGACCAAAAGCCTGATGCTCTACTACACATCCCACTGTCTGCAGGTAGTACCCACTTTTAATGTAAGCCTTCGTTTAAAGTAATGCATGGATAGGTTACCAGATAGGACACACCCATGCCTTAGCCATCAGACAAGCCATGTACAATCCCACCCAACTAGTTTACCATGTGGGTTGTTGCAGTGTTGGCATTACTCCAAGCTTATAATAAACATGCTGTTTACTAAATGTGCCATACACCATAAACCAATAACAGCTTGGAGGAGGTCACAATTTTGCAAATATTGTCAACACAATTACCCAGGTTATTTGTCAACTGGCCGAACTAATGCTACTCAGTGTGATCTTTCCTTGACCCAAGAAGGCGATAACATCTTCTGGTTGGACTGGTCTGAAACGGTCAACCACCTAATCAATCATATGCATCTTTCGTTTGACTTGGGTGAATCGCGACAATCTCTCTGCATGCATTTCAGCCAGGTCAATCCATTGACTGGTTGACAAAGCGGGATCAGACCACTGTCATTCTATGTCTGCCTGGGAAGTCAACAATTCCTGCATCTCTGACAGTATGTGACTGCATACTGCAGTGTGCTAGGCCCTCAAAAGAAAACAATTTCAACAATTGTCACATAAAACGAGAGAGAAATGTGATGCCAATATTAATTGGTGCGATGCCATTCTAAACCGGATGGTAAACATTTTGATTTTTTCGCATAATATCAAACACAAAACATTTCTTCCGTTTAATGGGCCCGACTCCTGTTACCGTATTTATAACTGTGTAGTGAGATCACCAGTTCTGTAAGTCTGACAGGTTACACATTTGTACGGGGAGCAATCACATTCCTTGTGAGCAAGTAATGCTGATAATCTTTGTCACAGTCCTTGAGAGATCTGTTTAATCAGCATTTTATCTCAATTGCCTCACTCAAATTTAGCTACATACATCCTGATGTCCTGAATGATAGTGGTTTGCGGTTTGGCATTGTGCACATAATGGGATACTCCCTCTAAATAAATGTTTTAAATTAATTTAGTAAAGTATATTGATGAGGCTTGTGTTGTGGATGAAAGGCGTGGCATAATGGTCAGCATTCTGAGTAACACAATATTTTTTAAATTACAGACTTTTATAGCATTTAAGAAATTTTCATATAATATAGCTTTTAGATAACTGCTGTGTCTGTTGTGTAATCAGCGAACCCCAACTGGGTATCACGCTAAATAGTGCTGTAGCTTTACTTCATTCGCATAGTTATTTATTCTAAATTTGTGGGTCATAGAAGACGTGATAAATAAAACTATCACAAAGTTACCAATACTGTTTATATTTTTACCTTCAACAGTGACAATCCTGTTTTATCACGTAAACAACACAAACTCTAGTTTTTATATGTTTGACAAGGTGTGCAGCTCATTAATAGCAAGCCATGCAAAACAGGTGCGTCATCTGAGTTAGGGTGGGGTGTTTCAACTAGGCATGACACACAGTGCCCCAGAAAGACACTGGCTGTGTGGGTGTTTATTGTCCAGTAACCACACAGGCTGCAGGACATGGTCCACTGAACACCAATGCTAATGATTGTCCCACAAGTTCCTGTTGACAGTCTTTCCCTGCATAGACACTGTCACAAAAGAATGCTTATTCTGTACAATGGTTCTCAGACCAGGTTGAGACAAATGCATGCATACAGGTTTTGTTCCCACTAAATGCAGTTGCAATTAGCATCTGACAATTCCAAACTGCTGTTTTCTATGATGTAACTGACATTCCCAACAGTGCCAATAGCAAGTTAATGAAGCACTGTGCACTTTGATCACTCATCAGAGTGGATGATCAAAGGGGCAAGCCAACAGCACTAAGCACATCAACTGGCTATGCTACTGATGCAGGTCACCTGGTTTCTTGATGTACAACACTTGACTGATCACACATGGGCTGCATTGCCTTGCTGGATAGTTGCCTTGCTGGATGGTTGCCTTGCTGGATGGTTGCCTGGCCTGCAAGATGCACTTTGCATTTTACATCTACTTTAACCATTTATTCTAAAAGCACTATGTACATAGCTAAGGTGACTCATGCCAGGAATCTGAATAATGATTAATCACTCTTGGAATATTGATGCTAGTTTTTTGTATGGCTATTTCTCAGGGCTAATTTGTGTTACTTGGGCCATGTAAAATAGTGTTGTTAGGCTTCTAGGTATCATCTATAACAAGTGTCCTTAATTAGTTTATCAGAGGATGATACCGCTGTGTAATATCAGGCTTGTCATTGTGATTTATTGGCTTTATTATGCAGTGCCATGTGGCATATGTTATCGCCAATGTTGTCATAAGAGATTATATGCTTGGGTGTGTTATATGCACTGCCAGTCATGTTTGCCTTCCTTTCATCCATGTATGTGTGTGTTTATAATCACAATGTACTCCCTGAAACATTCAGCACATGGTAATTTGAGTGGGATGTATTATTGAAAGCACAGTAGATTCCATCATTACTCATTATATCAGACTTGCGTGAACGGACACGTGAACATCTCAGACTACTTAAGCTGCAAATATCCTCCAGTCATATTAAACTGGCACATTTGCGTCATAGAAAAGCAGTTTAGCATCAATAAACATATGACTCAGACTAGTTTATGAAAGGCATTGACTTCACACAATGTACACTGCTATGCTTTTATGGGGACCCTTTTATGTACTAGTCATGGCACATAGCTATGTACCAGTCATGGCACATAGCTATGTACCAGTCATGGCACATAGCTATGTACCAGTCATGGCACATAGCTATGTACCAGTCATGGCACATAGCTATGTACCAGTCATGGCACATAGCTATGTACCAGTCATGGCACATAGCTATGTACAAGTCATGGCACATAGCTATGCAAATTGGTTGATTTCACTGATTGGTATAAACCCACTGTCCAAGAACAAACCAAAGGATATAACCAACAACACACTGGCTTGTACCACTATTTTACAATAAAAAAAATTCTATTTTCACCACATTTAGGCCACGTATCTTTTTTTGTAGGTTTCATATAAGTTGAAGTAATCTGAAAGATGTTGTTAACATAAGTTCCTATTCATTTTATGACATGACAATATTGTATTGATATCTCTTGGGTGATCCATCCTTAGCACAACGACAGTTTTATTAAAGCCTGTTTTCACTGGCTCAGCCTGAAAATCAATAATCCTTTTAGACATGGCTGTGTAGCTGTATGTGTTATAGGATATCTTTGTGTTGTCACAATAGCTTGAATGTTATTTTGGATGCATTAATATATAATTCATATAATGTTGTATTCCATCAGTATTTGACAAAAGGGCATACATATCTAAAAAGTGTACATTCAGGCAGCATTATGGTGAATATTTGTATAACATAAATGTATAATAAAATAATGATTTGCTTTGGAATATTTTTTGAGGTGAACATTTTATTCATTCAGGCAGCATTATGGTGAATATTCGTATAACATAAATGTATAATAAAATAATGATTTACTTTGGAATATTTTTTGTGGTGAACATTTTATTCATTCATTCATTCAGGCAGCATTATGGTGAATATTCGTATAACATAAATGTATAATAAAATAATGATTTACTTTGGAATATGGTTTAAAGTGAACATTTTCTTTTCTTTCCTCAGTCATTTGTTTAACAAGAAAATCGTCATTAACTATTGTTGACAAATTACAGTCTTCATGCAGAGCTTTATGCAAGATGAAATGACAGAAGCCATCAGACATGGCAGAATGTGCAATGTCACACTAAAACATCATCCACATAGTGACAAATAAATTATGGTGAGTGTCACATTCTAAGCCAAGCAATCCAGCCTTTTGTGTTCATCAATTTGTGCTTGATTGAGAATTTGTATTTGCTCACCCACTGGGACTATATAATGTGGTATTGATCGTTGATACACAGACAAGTAAAGCATGGCAGTGTGACACATACAAGGCAGCTGCAGGCTGGGCATAGAGACATCCATCAATAGAAGACAACTAGGTCTACTCGAGTCCAGACATCCATCAATAGAAGACAACTAGGTCTACTCCGAGTCCTATCGCTTGAGGATAGCAACATTTTCCTCATGGCAACACCATTCTCTTCAAGACAGCACCATTCTCTTCAAGACAGCACCATTCTCTTCAGGACAGCACCATTCTCTTCAGGGCAGCACCATTCTCTTCAAGACAGCATCATTCTCTTCAAGACAGAACCATTCTCTTCGGGACAGCACCATTCTCTTCGGGACAGCACCATTCTCTTCAAGACAGAATCATTCTCTTCCGGGCAGCACCATTCTCTTTGGGACTACTATAGTTGTGGGAACATAATTCAGCATGTATGGGTATTAAGCCTGTTACAATATAAATCTATGAAGTACCATAGCAGATGCTCACTTGAGGCATAACTTGAAATTCACCTGTTTGTTTGAGCATTTGATTCACCTGTTTGTTGAACATCTGATTCACCTGTTTGTTCACCCTACTTAGTAATTGACCACTTGGCTGTTAGGCCTAATGCCAACTCAACTGGTCAAATGCTTCAGGTCAAACAGCGATGCGTGTTGCTACTTAAGGTGACTTGTCTGTACATCGGCCTTCTTCTAAAAATCTAATCACTGACACTGTGTGTATCCACGAAACTATCAGTAGCACCTGTGTTTTATAAGTTTCAGCTCATACAGACATTGCATTGATTCTGTGTATTCCGGCCTCCCTTAATATGTCATTTGTTGACCTGCACATGTGCTTGTCGATCACACTGGTTAACATACCAGCCCTCAGTCATTTGGAGAAATGACTGAAATCTCCCACTTTTAGAACACATTCTGAGTAAACCACTGGCGTGATAGTCTTAATTTTAGTTGCACATGGTTAATTTTTATTATCTCTTACTTGCCCCCAAAGCCATGACTTTTGTTTCAATTTCGTTGGTATCTTGTTATCATTGTTTTATAGGAAGGTAAAATTTTAACTTGTCAGTTGGTCACAAATGAAACTCTATACTGTGTTTTCACTTCATGCTCTACAAACCAGGTTTTCTACATCAATACGATATTCATTGGCATATGTCTATCTCAAAGCCTTGAGCCATCAGTGTTTAGCACAGCAACATATGCTGTGATTAAGAGGTCCAGCCATTGAGTGACAGTCTCTGTTACAGGTGCTACAGGTGTAGCCAGTGTGATATAGACACATGGTAGACAATGGCCTTTCTCTCTGATGCTCTGTTCTCCGTTCAACATTATATAATTATGTCTTCAACATCAGATTATATGACGTAGTTAATCTGATGTGTTACTGGATAGTTTTAGGCATTCTTGCTGAAAATCAGGTGTCCCACACGCATATTACCAGGAAGCTGCAAGGTAGATATTATTAATGTGAAGCTCATGGCTCAGGAAGTGCATCCTGAATGAATAATGTCAACTATGCATGAATCTGTGTATATTTCTGCCAGTGGTACATAAGTAATGGTGGCCCCTAGGCATGTCCTTTTGTCAGCAGCATCTGGAATATGTCCCCTCTAAGAGACTTCTACTTCCGTTATGACTACCTTTACGAACTGGTAAAACCTGTCTGTTGGCAGTGACGTGTCTATACGTGCGTTGTGGTGTGGTTTTTGCCATAGAGATGTTGCGACCAATGCTGGGAAGCACTGGGGGAGGTTCCTGACTGGCAAGGATAAATGTGTGCGTTGGTGTCAACATTTCTAATTTACTGTACACACTGTACCACTGATGGGTCATTTTATGGTAAAACTAAGGATTAATATGACCACACGTCAATACAGGTTCAGTCAGGTGAATTATTCCTGGCTACTTGTATGATGTATACAGAAGTAGGTGATATTCTTACACTTTACTTCAAATGGTGGATTTTCCTAAATATGAGTTGAAAATTGTGAATCAAACTGGGTTCCAAAACAGGGACCATTAGTGGTCCACTCAGGTGGATATGAGCCACACCCTCATACCTCTCTCTATTCCACCCCCTCTGTCTTCATTGAGTACCCTTCTTGTATATTGTATGCTGCAACTATCACCTGTGTGTCCGGCTGCCCCGCCCTTGTACCTGGGTTTTCTGGCTATGCTTCACTGATTCTGCCTTGTTGGTGGTTCTTAGTGGTTCTCTTGGCAAGACCTACTGGTTGCCCAGGTAGTAAGTATGTCTTCAATTTGATGTGACTGATTCGTTTTCTCCTTGGTTTGGACATGACTGGTCTTCATGTGATGTTGAACTTTCAGCTTATCACCTTTTGACAGCGTGTTTGTCACTGTGTCAAAGTATGACGCTGACTCATCTACAGATGACTTAGACACATATGAGAAGTTTCTGAGGGGGCGTCTCTTTCAAGAATTGTTTAGCATGGAAACAACCAAACATTTATGCAAATGCTTGCTACTCAGTGATTTTTAAATAGGAATAGATAACTATCTTCCTATACTTATTTATTATAATTACCCCCCACCTCAACATGTATATAATGATTCATTCCATAGTAGTTTATTATTGTATAAGATGAGATATCGACTTTACCTGAGTTTACATGTTGTCCAGAGGGCATAAAATCAGTTTCTAGTAACACTACCAGTCATACACAAGTGCGACATCATTAGAGTTCAGCGTAGGTGGCTGGCATATTTGTCTCGGGTGTCATTTGTCTCGTATCAGCTTTCACAGGTAACAGTAGGTAAATGAATACAGTGGGTCACAGTCAGTTATTTAGTGGTTGTATAACTACAGTATAGGGGTATAATTATTGACTGCGGGAACAAGAATACAATCAACTCAGATACAGATAAATGTTGTTTTAAAAGCATACTTTATGTTGCCATTGTTTATTTCCAGTTGAGCTACATTGAAAGACATTGGTAGAACCAGTATATTTAGTGCGAGCCATGTCATAATTGGCTCCCATTAAGCTGATCTGTGCATTGTGCCAGCACTTAATAGATGTCTATTGTATTTATATTGGCAGTTTGCTGGTCAGGAAGTGTATATAAGCAAAATGGTATTGTAACTACTGTACAGTCCACATCTGTGATCAACATAATAGTTGGATCCTGGTACAGTAGAATATTAATAGAATCCAGGCTCCTGTTCCAAAGTGACCTTAATAATGAGGTGACCATAATAATGAATTTGGTCATTGTTATTCCAGAGCATTATGGGTGACTGAACAATGTGTTGCATTGAAACTAGACCACTAACATGCATTCTGATTATAAGTTTATGAGCAATGGTATCGTTAATTTATTTGCATGTCAGGAATATGATTTAGGTAATATTAAGAAATGTTAGTATCGGGTGTATCGGATGGAAAACATCAAAATAGATCAATGGCCAGGTTCCCTTTTTGAGTCGTTCTCTGACAAGTCACCACCTGCTAATAAATGCCTATATCACATGGGACTTCACATTGGCACTTCACTTGTCACATAAACATCTAGTTGCCAAGTGTGCTGAACTAAGCTACCTAAGGGTGACCTTGTAGTTGCCAAGTGTGCTGAACTAAGCTACCTAAGGGTGACCTCGTAGTATTGCAGCCGTATGATTGTGACTGGCCATTACAGGTATCCTGAAGTGCAAGGTGATGTCATTAGTAGGACACACTTTAGAAGTCATTAAATTGCAAGGATCCTACATTACCAGGGTGATCATGTCAAAAATGATCAGGGTAACCATATAATTAGGTTTTTTTATTTACATCATCTTCAGTTGTAGAATATATATGGGCAAGGGTGAACTTAACTCACCTTGGAGTAAATGCGGAATGGGGTTTGTCAGCGGTGGTCAAGACCTAGCTAGTTGACTATTACGTCAATGTTGTTGCTACCTATGATAACAAAACTTATGTCCTTGTTTATATTGCAGAAACAACTGCTGACTGTTGGGGCAAAGTTTTGGTGATACACCTTTGAAGATATTTCATCTTTGTAAGTATCCAGAAACTGTTTGGTGTTTATATTTGCTGTTTGGCTTGGGACAAAACATTTATGGCTCCTAGTGTAGCAGTACTATGTTGCACTCTTAGTAGACACATATAAAGATACTAATCACATGTTCTCTAATATCACTATAAAAGATTAACCCTCATGCTCATATCCAGAAATTATTATACATGTTTTGGCACCTGTGTCGTAATTAGTGATTGCCTATTGGTCTGCCAACATTTTTTTTGTTCCTGGCGATAATTAGTGATTGCCTATTGGTCTGCCAAAAAAGTTTTTTATAAAAAAATCTTGACAAGAACAATCTTCCGATGAGGTCAAGCATTTTAGTTCACACCTATAGTGTAATCTTCCATATGACTGTACAGTCCATGCTAAAAGTGACCTGGAAAGATTTATTATAGGTATGACAGATACAGCTGTACTTGTTGAACAAAGTGTTAATTTAAAAAATGGTATTTGTTTGTGCCAAAATCCATGATATTACAATAACATCTGTGGGCCCTTGTGCACATCAATGCAATAACATCTGTGGGCCCTTGTGCACATCAATGCAATAACATCTGTGGGCCCTTGTGCACATCAGTGCAATAACATGTGGGCCCTTGTGCACATCAATGCAATAACATCTGTAGGCCCTTGTGCACATCAATGCAATAACATCTGTAGGCCCTTGTGCACATCAATGCAATAACATCTGTGGGCCCTTGTGCACATCAATGCAATAACATATGTGGGCCCTTGTGCACATCAATGCAATAACATCTGTAGGCCCTTGTGCACATCAATGCAATAACATCTGTAGGCCCTTGTGCACATCAATGCAATAACATCTGTGGGCCCTTGTGCACATCAATGCAATAACATCTGTGGGCCCTTGTGCACATCAATGCAATAACATCTGTAGGCCCTTGTGCACATCAATGCAATAACATCTGTGGGCCCTTGTGCACATCAATGCAATAACATCTGTGGGCCCTTGTGCACATCAATGCAATAACCCTGAAAGTGCTATTGCAATGAAACCAACAACATGGCAGTTGAAGTTTGACAAAGATAATGCAATCTTCAAGAAAATTACTTAATGCATCAATGCAATAACCGCGAAAGTGACATTGGTGATTAGATTGAAAGTAGAGACGTGTAGTGACCATTTTCAAAGGTAACAACATTTTTTTTATACATGGCACATATAGATTATTGCATTGATACACACATTACTGTCACTCAAGTTCAATAAAGGACTACAGATTGCAAGTGGTGTTATGTATTTTTGAAAAATATTTTTTTTTAAGTAATCAGTATGTCTCCAAAGTGTGTTAACTTTGTTATGTTGTATTAATGGAGTGGTTAATGTCGTGCTGTGACATTAACTATGGTTTTACTGTGATTTGGTGTTTTTCTCCTGCAGCGTTGCCAACGAC